>ML781072.1:75442-157677 GCA_009831015.1 Picea engelmannii
TTATTTGCAACCAAACTTTTCTTCTTATTATATTTCTTGTATTTGTACTTCTTTTCATCATCAGAGTTCTGGTCCTTTTTTTGATGGGGACACTTAGATGAAAAATGACCTATCTTACCACAGTTAAAGCATTTGAAGGGAAACTTCCCTTGATATTTTCCTGATCCTTTCTTTAACCTGCTCACAAATTTTGCCTCAATATCATCTAATTCTGAATCAGTATTCTTGTCTGCTTTAAAAGATGCTTCTCTAGTACTGGATTTATCTTTGTTAATTCTCATTTCATATGCAGTTAGAGTTCCTAGAAGTTGATCAATGGACAGAGTTTTAAGATCATTTAATTCTTCTATTGCAGAGACTTTTGGATTAAATTTATCAGGCATAGATCTTAAAATCTTCTGAACTAAGAGTGAGTCATCAAACTTCTCACCAAGACCCTTTATGGAATTTACAAGTTCTTCAACTCTTAAAAAATACTTGCTAATTGTTTCATCTTCATTCATCTTTAGTTGTTCAAATTTCAATCTGTATGTTTGAAGTTTGGCATCTTTTACTTTCTCATTTCCTTCATAACTGCTAATAAGTTTATCCCACATTGCTTTGGTAGTATCAAGATGCATCACCTTTACAAACTCAGCTTCATCAAGTCCATTCAAGATAGCATTCATTCCCTTAGCATTAAAACTAAACTCTAACTTATCATCCTTGGAGGCTAGCACAACAGGCTTTGTATATCCAGTCTCTACTACATCCCAAAAATCAACACCCAAGGCCATTAAGTATGTTCTCATTCTAATCTTCTAGAAGGAAAAATTTGTTCCATCAAACAGAGGAGGCTTAGATGATGAAGTCCCTTCATGACTTGTCATGTTTAAGCTTACATATCTACCTTTGAATAAAAGGAACCTGCTCTGATACCAATTGTTGAAATTACTAATACAACTAAGAGGGGGGGGGTGAATCAGTTGTCTTTGAGCTTAAACAATTTTTAGTCTATTAAAACATTCTTAATCTTTCTTCAAGTGATCATCAACATTATACAACATATGGACTGTAAAAGTAAAAATAATTAGTCACACATAAGGTATACACAGAGATTGATTTTCACGAGGAAACCCATAAAGGGAGAAAACCTCTTCTTCTTCGAAATGATAGGCAGTCTTTTAAGTTCTGTACATCATCTATAATTGAGCACCAACTCAATGTGACACTGCTACCTCTATTTTACAAGCTGCAACTTGATTGAGAGCACCAACTCTCTGGTTTCTCTAGCACCCACTAGAAGGAATCACCAACTCCCTTAATGTTCCAACACCAACTGGATGGAAGCACCAACTTCCAGTTACACAAGCTCCAACCTGTATAACAGAGAACACTTATTCTCCCTTGCACCACCCTGCCACCCTGGTTTCTCTGGCTGCAACCAGATGGAAGCTACAACTTCCTGTGTTCAAGCTCCCACTTGAACCTCTAAGGAAAACAGTCCTCCCTATCACCTCCCAACCTCCCTAGAATATGAGTGAATAAATAAACAGACAATTACGCAGATAAATCAATTCTTACCAATCTTTCTTTGTTCTGTAAATCTGGTCTTCTTCTAACTGTTCAACAATTCTTCTCTTCCTCTGTTTGTTCAGTAGGTCTGCTCTGCTTCAACTTGATCTATCATTCTGCTCTGCGTCAACTTGTTCTATTATTCTTCTCTGCTTCAAGTTTTCTTCATCATCTGTTACTCTTCTCTGAGTTTCTTCTCACACTGCACATATCCTCAATCTCATACTACGCATCCTATGATTTTCCCTTTCTTACAGTTTCATTCATTTTCATACAGAACAACCAACCTCACACAGTCTGTCTCATTTTCTTTTATACACACCCCCACGACGATTCCACTTCGCATCTCCTTAGGCAAAAGGAAGACAACTGTCCAAGCAACCGAAACGCCAACTAATCAGCAATCATGAGTCTGTTTCGCTAACAGATTCGTAACTGAGGAGTTAATAGTGAGAGAGAATAGTAATCCTTCGATCACATTCAAGTTTATCCACACCGTTGGATGAAATTTATTAATCTTACCTTTAAATCGAGTTTCGGCATTTGGGAATTCCTGTGGCCAAGCTTAGCACCTCTAGCTTCTACCTCCATCTTCCATCGATGTGACCAATGGCTATGACCACGTGCTTATGCATAAAGCGCTTTTGTGATTTCGCATTTTGTGAATTTCAACACTATGCTCCGTTGACTCCAAGTCATCGAAATTTCGATCGCTTGCCACATGTCCTATGATTCGATGGTCCAAATATGATCTTGATTCAACGGCTATGATTGAATCGCGATTTCAAAATTCTTGTTGCATTGTTTCTTTTTCCTCTCCATGTCGCAATTCGCGAAACTCCAATATGGAGTTAGATCAACGGTCCAGATCTGATCTTGATTTAACGACTGCGATTAAATCGCGATTTCGCATATCGCGATTTTGAAATTCTTGTTGCATTGTTTCTTTTGCCTGTCCATGTCGTGATTCATGAAACTCCGATATGGAGTTAGATCAATGGTCTAGATCTGATCTTGATTTAACGGTTGCGATTTCACATATCGCGATTTCGAAAATCTTGATGTTCAATGTTCTTTTCACTTCAAATTCCCGATCCACGAAACTCCAGAATGGAGTCGGATCAACGGTCTAGATCACATCTTGATATGACGGTTGCGATTAAGTAGAGATTTCACATATCGCGATTTCGACATTCTTGATGTTCAATGTTCTTGTCACTTCAAAGTCCTGATCCACGAAACTCCATAATGGAGTCAGATCAACGGTCCAGATCACATCTTGATCTGACGGTTGCGATTAAGTTGAGATTTCACATATCGCGATTTCGACATTCTTGATGTTCATTGTTCTTGTCACTTCAAAGTACCGATCCATGAAACACCGAAATGGACTGGGATCAACAGTCCATATTCAACCTTGATCTGATGGCTCAGATTAAGTCACGATTTTGCATATCGCGATTACGCCCGCTTCTCCTTGTACTTTAAAGAACGTGCAGATTCTTCTTGATCCAATGATGGTCGGATCATGCGCTTGGATCTAACACCTGAGATATGTCCTCCTCTTCAACGCGCTCTTCTTGTCTTCATTCAGATCTAACGACCCTCGTTCTTTCGGGAATTTTGAATGGATCCAACGATCAGAAATGCTTCTCAAACTTTACGGGCCTACCTCTTCAGTGCACTCTTCTTGTCTACATTCAGATCTGACGACCCTCATTCTTTTGAGAATTTTGAATGGGATCCATCGATCATAAATGCTTCTCAAAATTTACGGGCCTACATCATGACTGTCTGTTGCAAACTTCCTGTACTCATGCTATATTCATTTTTTATCTTTTGTTCCTGTTTTTATGCCTGTCTGTTACAGACTTCCTGTACTCATGCCATTGCCTGTTTGTTACAAGCTTCGTTACAAAATTCCTGTACTCATGCCATCTTCATTGTTGTTCTTGCCATCAATGACAAGCATTCGCTGTCTATTAAATATTTGCCAACAAACCGCTCATAGCAGAGTTTTCTCAAGTCATCACTACGAGCAACAAACATTGATGAAAAAGATGATGACCCAAAGTTGTCAAACTTGTACAACCTGGTAATATCATCAACAATTACAGTTGCAAGAACATTCTTAGGATATTTTAGATCCTTGATTACAACTTGGTGAGGTGAAAACTCTACGTTTTTACCTTCACCTGAATGAGTGATTTGATATACTGATAGAAGGTTACAAAAAAGACTTGGAACACATAATACATCATTGAAATGACAATTTTCTACTTGAATTGTTCCAGATCTTTCAACACTAAGAGATCTATCATCACCAACAAATATTTTCTTGGTTTTACATTCATTTAGAGTAGAAAACATGTCTCTATCCTTAGCCATATGATAAGACGCTCCAGAATAAATAAGCCACTTATTAGAAGTAGAAGTAGAAGGTGTATTGAAGGAGAAACCATAAGAAGAAAGTGCATGTCCATGAGAAGAAGAAGAAGAATTAGAATCAAGACTGATGTTGTGCTTCTTCATCGCTGCTTCTAAAACTGCCATCTTCTTGAAACATTTAGACTCATCATGACCATCTTTATCACAAAAGTTGCAATGTCTGTCAGTCTTCTTATTTTTATATTTTGTTCATTTTTCTCCATTAGGAGCAAAAGTTGTTTGAGTGGGCTTGGGACCCTTATATTGCTTGTTGTTGTGGTGAGGATGTTTCTTCTTGAGATTCTTTGGTTTATCTTTCTGATGGACAACTAAGGCTTTGTTGGAGGTACCTGCAATGTTGATCACTCCAAGTTGTACTAGCTTATCTTGCTCTTTAATTAAAGAATCACAAAAGTTCTCAAGACTGGGTTTTTGATAAGCTGCCCCTAGAGCCTCTTGCATGGAATAAAAGGTAGATACAAACACAGAACATGCACTACCTAGCTTAGAAAGAGTAATATAGATGCAACGATCTTTGTCTATTTTTATCTTACATTCTTCACATAAAGTTATAAGTGTTTTAAACTTAGATAGATAGTCTTCAATGCAAGAAAAATCACTTGGACTTAAAGTTAGTACTTGATTTTCTAACTATTGTGCTTGAATAATATTGTGTTTACCAAACAAAAATTCAATCTTTTCTCAAGCTTCTTTGGGTTTATCAATTGATTGAAGGCGGAACCTTAAATCAGGAGAGATGGACATTCTGATTAATCCACACGCTTCGTCATTCCTATTATCCCATTTGGATTTCTTATCAGCATCAATGGGTGCTATTTCCTTTCCCAAGGTAATCAGGTACAAGACTTTACTTCTTAATAAATCCTCCATATGGGATTTCCATTGGAAGTAGTTGGTGCCGGTAAGTAAGAGATTACTTGTAGAGGCCATATTAAATATGCAGATAATATATATTTAAAAATTGAAACGGATGATCTTAATGGAAAGATATCGAAAAGTTATGCGGTTTTAAAAAAAGCGGCACTGAAAATGGACTTCGGATGTGAGAGTTATGTCCTTTTAAAAAAAGGCATAAACGGTAACCAAATGACCATGTGACAATGTATGTTTCTTTATGAAGTGACCCACTTTTATAAAGAGAAGTGGGGATCACTTTTACAATGAAGTTACTTTAGAACAAAAAAGCTGCATGCAAAATAAATAACTCTAAAATAAAATATTATAGTTACTTATAGTGATTCACTTTTATACTTGAAGTGAAATACACTTTACAATGTTAGCATGAACGTTTTCAAAAAAAGTAACAAAAGAGAGACTTGAACTCAAGACCTTTTACTTAATAAGGCAAATTTTAACCAAATGGTCTAGAAAAACATATTGTAATTTTCAAAAGGATTATTGTTGTTGTTGTTGTTGAAGACGACCTTGGAGAGAGTGCTAAAAAAAACCTTTTCACACAAGAAAACTTTTTTTCTTCTCGATCACAACAAGGGTTAGATCTCGATTAGCTTACCCGGAAGATGCACCTTTTCCTATCTGTTTCTGATTTTCCGAGATCACACCAAAGAGCATACGCATATCTAAAATAGTAGCAACCTAGAAATAAATAATACAAAACCAAAATAAAACCAAAACACTACTCTGCAAAAATTTAAAAAATGTGTATTCAAAATTTATACCTCTGGATCTAACTGTAATGGCCGTATCTTGGGCAAACGCAAACCTTTTCGAGTGAAATGAAAAGTGTTCCTGAATGAAACAAGTACTCCAGATGTAATGAAACAGTCCTCTTAGCCCATAAATGTACTAAAATGACAGAAAATGGATATGAGGTAAGTCGGCTTCACGATCTCGATCTACAACATGAGCGGATCTTCAAACAAGCTTTGATACCATGTTTGACAACACAGGTATTCCAATAGAGGATGAAAACCTTTAGTAACCACTCACATAAACAGATCAAATATCAACACACCGATGTTTTCACGTGGTAAATCCCCTACGGGGAAACATCCACGACCCCAACCAATGCGACCACATGGAGAAGTTTATTAATGCAAAATAAAAAGATTACAGAGAGATTTTACAAGAGAGTTTATCACAATCAATCATCGACAAATGACCCTCCATGTTCTTTAAATAGAGATCATGGAAAAATTAGGTGTTAATCCATGGATCAATGTTCGTTAATATCGAGGAGAGTATGAACCGTCAGATCACTCTATGTCGGGAACATATCATGACCGTCGGATTTCCTAACTACAAATGCATACTAAAGAAGCACACTAAGAAACAAACTTTTTCCTAACGACATATTAGACCAAGTAGATCTTAACTAACTCCTAAGTGTCTAAATATCCTAACATAATAAAGGCCAATATTAATAAGGCCAAGTAATAAGGAAGAATAAGTCAAATGTAAGAATACCTAATAGAATCTTTCACTTCTAGAAAGATCTTCATCTAGACTGTTATCTTGGTAGATATATTTAGTATAAATAGGATTCAAGGGCATGATAAGTTTTTTTCTTGAGAATTATTGTAATAGAGCTCTGTTATGCTGGAGGTATTCTCCCTCAAAGAGGCAAGTTAACATTGTTTCCTATCAAAAAGGGTATAATTTTGGTGTTTTGGTTCCATATAATTTGTTGTTGCGTTGTTGATATTTGCAATATCTTCATTTTTTGTTGTTATTTCACTATTATTCTCTACAATATTTATCTTTTCTTCTCATATAATAGATCTGGTACCTTACATAGGGATTTAAGATTCTAACCATAACAAGGACAATTAACCAATTCTAGACAAAGATAACCTTGTGAGAGGTAGAAACACTTATGTTCCTCTCTCAAGGTTTCAATAAACAAGACTTCTTGCAACAAAAATAGTTATTTCACCATAAACATCAATATTATAAACAAGAATTGCAGAAATTTACTTACTTCATCCAAGAAACCAAGATAATTTCACCCTAATTACAAAAATATCCATCCAAAATCAACAAATCATTGATAAAAGATCCTTTCCATGCATAGCGCATGAGAGAGAAAAATATAGTAACCCATAAGGGCCAAAAATTTCAGAAGTAGTATCACAATGGTGAGAGAAAGATGATGATAAAAATGAAAGTGAGGGTATCCTTTAGTCGGGATCATGTTCTCCATTGCGGGCCACGAGACATGATCCTCTCTAGTTATCTCTAGGCGGCGGGGGGGGTAACATCTAGCTCCAACATGGGGACATGTGCTCACCATAGAGAACATGAGAACCTCAACATCTCTAGTTGTACAAGACCTGCAATCATTTTCCCACTTCAAATGAAAACACCCTTTAGAAGTAGATTCTAGTGGATGTGACCCACCGACGTTAGTGATCAATCTAAAACCATGTTGAAAATAAAAATGTTCCTTAAGCTACACAATGATGAAATGATAACATATAGTGATTAAGTGAAATTTCCTAACATGTATTCATTATACATAGATGAGAATGAAATGTATGAAAGAAAGATGCAAGACTATGCTATAATGAATGGATGATGCAACATATATACAAATGAATGGCAAGATGCAAAATCACTGCCTAACCTACACTAATTTGTGTTAGTATTAGGAAGTCAAGTCTCTTCCCCATGATGGGGATTGAGAAGGGATTCAATAATGGGTAGTGGGCATCTCCTTACCTACAATGTGAATAAGTAGTAGGAATCATTGACAAAATCCTCTTCAATCTTGTATGGACCAAGCCAAAATTAACCAACCTCCTTGCATGTATCAGGCTAGCCCTTTCTTGTATTCCACTCTAAGATCAATTATCTCTATTTGTAATCCCCTCCTTTGAGACCAACTATTTCTTGAATTACCCTGGTATATTGTTTCGAGGGAGAGGGTTGGGATTCTATTGTAATAATGTCTTCTTGTATCGTTCTAATAAATAATTCTTTATCACCCTTCTTTAATATTGTGACAGAGTCAACTTATTTGTCTTTATACATGTCTAGTTGTTAGTAATATTTCTTTTATGCCACACTATATCATCCAAATATTCCTCTTGATTGAAAGGGAGGTCCTATAGGGAAAATTTTTGGAGGAGACTACTTGGGATTCTCAGGGAGCTCTTCTAATGGATCCTCAATATCAGGGTCAAAGTCAATCTCTTTAACATGATCCCTTTCCTTTGGTAAGTTGGGTAGGTTAGCATTGGTTTAATCATCCATAATTATAGTATCATAAGTCAAATCCATCTGTAAAGTACCACCCAACATTGTAGCAAAAATTATAGACAAGAGCATTCCCCAAACATATGGGACATATATGACCACAATTTCCATCTGGAAAAATATCTTGGGATATTGGTCAAGGCATACCTTCAATTTGTCTATCACACCATGCATGAGAATAGCCCTAGATTCATTCCCACATATATTTTTGTAAGGCCTCATGACTTCCAAACCTAGTCGTCTCATTACTTTCAAGGCCATGACATTTTCACCTGCCCCTGATTCAAGAATACAGTTATTCAAGAGCTTATTTTTCATTTGGAAGGAAATGTATAAAGGTGGGTGCTCATCATAGTGTGGTCTGAAATGGTTTGCTCACAACATTGTAGGAGGGTCTACAGGTTCACCTTGCACTCTAAAGAACTTCTTAACTTTTCTTCTCATTGAAGGAATGTTAATGATCTTTGTTAGAGGTACAGTTACATTTATCTTTTCCAAGACACCACTTATGTCAATATTCAAGTCTATGTCATTTGTCTTTGGAAAAATGGAACTAGGAGGAGAATTGTTTGTAGATGGTAGAGGGGGTTGTGGTCAAGGGAACCTAGGGTCACTAAGAGGAGCTTGAGATGCACTTATTTGTCTTATGCACACTTGTAACTCTTTCTTCCTAAGACTCTCCCTTGGTTCCTCATCCATTTTTTTTATGATCTCCATTCTAGCCCTCATGGATGCTTCTCTCTTTCCCTCCTCAAGTTTTTTTGGTGTGATAATAACGAACTCTTGGAGAGATATGGAAAATATAGGTTTTATGGTGTCAAAGACATTCATATGATCAAGCTCCCCACTACTTCTTGGGAATTCATGTTCCCAATGTGAATCCACACAAGGTAGGAACCAAGGAGTCTCTTCTTCACTTATAACATTTGAAGGATCTAGAGTGTTGGGGACCCTTTGTTCTTTTGGAGACCTAGGTTTCCATTCTTGGATTGATATTTGGAGTTGGTAATTGAAAGGATTGTTGTGTAAGGCCTTTCATACAAAGCCTCAAAATAAATAAATAAAATATATTCATCTTCTGCTGAAATAAATTCATTTTAGTTCAAGTTTTTCCTTTCATGATTTTTTTTATAGTAGCATAATAATCAACAACAACATAATAACAACATAAAAAGAAAAAATACATACCTCTAACCGTAGATTAGTTGATTTAGTCCCTGGTTCTCTTGTTCTTGACCTTTCCCAAACTACCCAACTAAATATTAACCTCCCAACCAACTAGGAACAACCTCTTCAGCTCCCTAGCTCCAGGAATCCTTGCGGTTTCCTGGCCCCCAAGCCCAAAATTCCCAGCAACAACAGTGCCTTGTGAGAGTTTCCAAAATGCTCTGTTCTCCCCATTTTCCTCCTCCTCCTTCACCTCTTGTAGAAATTTCCAATGCAAAATGAGACCCCATTCTCCAATTCCCCTCCTCTCTTCCTTATCCTCCTCTCTCAAATCCCCCTCATTAATTTCCCAACAACCTTATCCCCCCATTAATTACCCAACAACCTTATTCTCCCATTAATTACTTCACCCACCTTTTAATAATAAAATAATAAAACTCTCATTTAATATATTTTAATAATTAATTAAATTTAAATTAAAAACTTTGATAAAAATTAATCAATTTGGGTTGTTACATATACCCATCATTCAAGAAACTTCGTCCTGAAGTTAGAGTAATTTACAATACAAGGGTAATGACACACAATTCGTACGTCCACATAAAATAAACAACATCATCAATTTAAAACACTTATGCATACTAGTGTACATGTGCAAGGCATGCATGTGTAGCTAGCTCATACATGAATCACATATGCACTAATTACAATAATGTTTTGACCATGAGGGTTCCCGCGTCTGATACTTGCAATTCCTTCCATTTCAGTTTATGAGATTTGTCGACAACATAATGACGTAGAACAGATACATGAAAAACATTATGAGTTTTATGCAAGTGGGGTGGAAGTAAGAAACGATAAGCAACAGGTCCAATTCTCTCTTGGATTTTGAATGGTCCTATAAATCAAGGCGAAAACTTTGTCCCCTTCCCAAACCAAATGGTACTCTTATTAGGCTTGATACGAATGAAAATTTGATTTGCCACTTTGGGGGGTTGAAGTAACCTTTAAATACCAACTATCTCCAAGAATTTTCCCCAACACACACTCCCTCAGATTAACTTTTAAGGGTACCAAAGAGAAGGCATGTGGTCTCCTTCTCAAGGAATTCACAACCACATTCTCCTTTCCCTTGATGTACAAAATTCCAAAATCGTACTCACTCATAAACTCACTCCATCGCCTCTGCCTAACATTAAGATCCCTTTGAGTGAAGAGATGATTTAATATTTCATGCTATGTTTTGAGCTAAAACTTTCTCCCCATTAGATAGTGCTTCCAAAGTTTCAGAGCTAGAATTACAACTTCCAACTCTCAAACCCCCCTCATTCAAAAATTAATGAGGGGAATTTGAGAGACAATGATAAGGAAGAGAGGAGGGGACTTGGAGAAGGGGGTATCATTTTGCATTGGAAATTTCTACAAGATGTGAAGGAGGAGGATAAAAATGAGGAGAAAAGAGCATTTTGGAAACTCTCACAGGGCACTATTGTTACTGGGAATTTTGGGCTTGGGGGCCAGGAAACCGCAAGGATTCCTGGAGCTAGGGAGCATGAGAGGTTGTTTCTAGTTGGATGGGAGGTTAATATTCAGTTGGGCAGTTTGGGAAATATCAAGAACAAGAGAACCAATGACTAAATCAACTAATCTATAGGTAGAGGTACATACTTTTTCATTTTATGTTGTTGTTGATTATTATGTTGCTATAAAGAAAATCATGAAAGGAAAACCTTGAACTAAAATGAATTTATTTCAGTAGAAGATGAATAGATTTTATTTATTTATTTTGAGGCTTTGTATGAAAGGCCTTAAATATGGTATTAGAGCCCGATTTCAAAACTGAAACCTGGGATTCACCACCCACAACATTGGGATTTTTGTCTTTGTGCCAACTTGAGCCCTGTCCTACATAAATTAAAAACTATGATAAAAATTAATCAATTTGGGTTGTTACATGGTGGCTTGTTGTTGCGACCTATCTAAATTGGTGATATTGTTCATCATTAGGATTTGATTCTTGATGATGGCATTTATTTCTTCTTTAATATTTTATGTCCATGGAGTGCTCATATCTTGAGTGGGCTTAGCATTGTGTAATGTTCTTAGTTTGGTGTAAACCTTGGATCTTGGGGCATTGAAAGGTTCCATATTATAGGATGAAATATTAGCCTCAATATGTATAGTCATCTCTTGGGCCTCTTCAAGAGTATTTGGACCCTTGTCCCTAATAATGTATCCAAAATGTCCCTAATAATGTAGAGGAAAAGAAGGTGGTTTGTCCTAGGGTCAAGGTTGCTAGGTATATACTAGAGAAACTTTTCAAACTTGGCATAAAACTCTTTGAAAGTTTCGTTCTCTATCTTATTTATTTTAGTAAGTCACATCAACAATAAGTTAGGATCTTCCTTGATACCCCATATTTTAAGAAATGTCTTCTCAAATTGATCCATGGTATTGATACTTTTTCTAGGAATATGTTGTAGTCTGAGGGAAAGTACGAGAAGGGTTGCGATAGATCCTTAAATAGAGAAACACACACTACAACATCATATAGAAATTATTACATCCATTACATAGCTATGTATATATATGTGTGATATTATGTTATTGGTCGGTTACATGATTTAACTACCTAGTCGATCAACTCTAACTGCCTATTCAACCGACTCTCTTAATCAAATACTGTAATCTACTTGGCTAGTCGATAGGCGGGTCTAGTCAGCGGGTTCGACTGACCCCTACAACATCTCCCCCCCCTTCAATTCCTTTCTCATCCTGAGAAAGAGGGGAGTGTGGCTATCACATTGAAAAAATGGTTACAAAATGAGGATGAGAAGAGTAGTATAAAAAGAAGAAATGTTGATGTTGTGCATTACTGGAGTCCTTTTTCTTTTCTTAATGAAATTGGCTCATGGTTGGTCTGTTGGATGCTATGCATGATCATTTTTCTCTTGAGGAATTTCCAATTCATGCATTCTTACATTTTTGGGTAGCAGACATTTTTTGACCTATGCGTGGGATTCTTTTGATCCTTCCATGACTACCTCTGGGGTCCTCAATTGATGGATAGGAATTGGAAAGCTCAACTCAGATGCTGAAGGATTGAAAAATTGCAAGTTCTTTTTGTAGGTCGATGTGACCCCCTACTGTGAAACAAGTGTTGGGAGGACATGCTCCATTCCTCGATGGATTTTTGTGCCTCAATTCCTATTGATTTAGTTGTCCCAAGAAATCCATCTTGTCGAATAGTGATGCTTCCTTAACCACGATCGACTCTGGGTCAAATTTCTCTTCAGCTTCCTTTGTTTTTTGTGTGATAGAATCAATATGTTTGTGGGATTGGTCTATTCTTTCTTGTTATCTACTTGTCTCTCACAACCATTACTTCCCCTATTTTATCGGTTATTTCTTAGTTACTTTTTCCTTTGCAATGTGGGTTTCTATGGATGCTTTTCTTTTAGATTCAGTGGTGATATACCTTGTTTTCTTTAGATCCTCATTTATTGTTCTCTGGAATTTTATCTTACTATAGTTTGATGCGAAGTATGTTGGCGAGTTTTTCAAGACTGTATGTAGCATTGTTTCCTGTGAAGTAATATGCTCTAGTTTTTGGCGTACTTATTTAAAATTACCAAACTCTATATGTAGGATTGTTGTTGTTTGTTGAGTGACTCCATCTTGATTACTTCTCACTGCCCTATTGTGTAGCTGTTTAAGCTCCCTGTTTTCTTGTCTCAAATGGTGTATTTATGCTTTATTATTATCACATGTACTTATAAATGCTTCGACCAATTTTTTTTATTGTTGCTAATGGGTCAACTCCCTCGGTCGATAGATCTAACCAATTTTTCCTATTCCAGTTGTACAAAGTCCTTTAGTGCTAGTTTTTCTTCATTCCTCCTTGCAACAAGTAATGCATTATCTTGTGCAACTCTCTTCCATCTGTTTGTTTCTTGTTTGGTCACCTCATCATATAAATCCATTATTTGTTCATCTGACACAACCGATGGGTTGAAGATTGTTTCTACTAGTGTTGTCATCAACCCAACTGTCTTGAAATATGAGAATGTCAATACCTTTGGAGTTTTACCCTTCTTGTGTACAATCTTCTTCTTATTTCTTAACTGTTATTTATGTTGTTCATGGTTGTTTTCTTTTTCAACATTGTTTCCTTTGTCAAAATCCTTTTTCTCTGGATTTTGGTCATTCTGTTGCTATGGTTTTGGCTATGTATTGGCATCCTTTTCGTTTCCACCCTTCCCTTGCTCTTGTAGCTTTGTAGGATTTGTATGTTCAGGTTGTTTTTGGTGGTCTGATTGGCCTTTGTGAGGAATTTTTTATGGAGGATGTTTTGGAGGATTATTTTATTTTTGAGGTGATTTTCTACCATCATTTCCTTCTTTGTGCTGCTATTACACCTAGATAGTCTATGGGTCACTTTTCCTTGCTTCCTAGTTATAATTTTCTAATGAGTTTGTATTTTCCAATGGTATAATACTTGGTTGTGCACCTTCTGACTAGTTTAAAGGGGGAGTATTGGTTGACCCTTGGATATTTGTATGTGTTCCTCCTTCAACATGTGTCGACTGCCCTACTCCCATAGGAGTAAAATAAGAAATGGTTTCTTCCACTGTAACAGTCTTCTTGGTGGTTCCATTCTGTGTTGTATCGTCGATATCCTATGACCCTGAGGGTGATGCACTTTCTGACTAGCGACTTTGGACTGGGGAGTTTGAAATTGTTCTCTCCGAGGATACTTGTTGTCAACCTTTCCCGATTTTCTTGGTGTGTGTTGTTGTCTTCTTTGTTATTATTGTTTATTAAACAACTGGAGTAGGGTTGGGTGGTGGATATTATCTTGTAAGGTCAAACATCCCTATTTTCGTTCGTTGCTTCTTTGGAATAGGATTTTTTCTTGGGTCAAGACGATTTCTCTTTTATCGATGTGATGAGACTGGGTTCGACTGATATGTACCTTACTCACCCTCCAACCTTTTATTTTTTTGTCCACTTGGTTCTATATTCTTTTCTAAAGCCACTCTGGTTTTCTTAGCTTCAACACACTTCACATTAAGAGTCTCCATAGCCTCTTTGAATTGTGGCCCAATGCTCAACTTTAAGATATTCTTTGTAGTTGTTTGGTCATTTTCTATCTAGTGGGCCCTCTCAATTATTTTGTTGGTGAACACAACCAATTTTCCCCTTATCATAGGTTCATTGAAATCAAGAGTCATGTTTGATTTAAATATTTCCTTCCAAATTATCTCGACATCTTCTAGGACTGTATGAGGGTCGATTACTTGCTTACACTTAGACACTTTTTCATTTTGTATTTTCTTGGTCGGTGTTTGTTTTGATGGTGTTCCTCCTTTATTGTCGAGATTTAGGATGAATTGGTCTATGTACAATGTCACTTATATTTCCTCTCCCTTCTCTCCATCCATAAAAGGTGTAAAAATGGATTGATTGTCGCTTATCACCTTTGGTGGTATCTGAGTTTGGAACCTCAACTATCGGTCAAGGTCCTAGACGATTTGGTAATTTGTCATCTAGAATTCCATCTCTTCAAGGTCTAGGCCTCTAGTGACTCTGCACCAAAGAGTGGTTGTGTCTAAGTTTAGTTAAATATGGGAACTTGGTGCTAAATCTCTTTGAAATTTTTGTTCGACTCGCCACTTATGTGATACATTTTTAACATGGTTTACCCAAAATTTGAACATGAAATTGGTTGAAATGGAGTCAGATAAGCCGACTGCTCCTAATGAAAAATCCATGAAATTGTTCATAGTTAGGGTATCTCATGCAGTAAATGAAGATTCTTCGACTGGGCATACTTGGCTCATGGCAATCCAAATTATAAGTGAAGGGAATTTGATTGTGCAACCATTTTCTTGGAAATATTTGCATCTTCTCTTGACTAGTGCAACAAGGTGATCTACCTAGTCGAATTGCGCCCCTGTCTAGAAGATTTGGCCAATATGCTCTTGCATTGTAAGCTTCACGTCATAAGCTCGACTCATGATTTTTAGTAACACTGATACTATGATGCATGTCCATTTGACGTAGAGGTTCATGAATTTGTTGATCAACAACCCTTTCAATTTTTTTACTTATGTCCCTCCAGTGAGAGATTGAACCCATTCATTAGGGTTCAAATTTTTTGGGACTGGGTTGCACCTATGCATAATTACCATAATTATGTGGATAATGCCTCACATGATCCGGACTGGGAAATCTATCCATAGATGGAAATTATGGTAGCGAATGACAAGGAATTTGGTAGCTTGTTCCTTCTACCCATTCAATTCTATGACTTGAGGTGTGCCCAGGAAATGACAGATAGCTACCACATTGAGGAAATTTGTTTCTTTATTCTAGAAACTAGATTCCATCCCCCATGCCATGAATTTTTTCCAATTTCAAGACCAATCGATCTCTTTGATTCAGGATCTTATCCTCAATTCCTATGGATAACTAAGGATATGATGTCTTGAGGTACTCAGGCTACAGACATGGATTACTGAGAGACAGTTTGACCAATAGTTTCCACTTGCACAGATACAGGCCCACTTCACCACCATAGATCTCAATTTCATCATGAGGGTATCCACCACATCATATTTCTTCCAGAGGAAATTGGGTCTTTCTCCATGAGGTACAAGCCATGTATTATGGTGAGTCTCATTTCAATATTTGAGGCATTTGAGTTTTTTGCATTTTAAACTAATTTTGATTATGTAAGATCTACTTGGAAATTATGCTCTTTTCCTTGTTTCACCTTCGTGGTTGACATTGTACCCTAGTAAGTGGTCACCCTTATGAATTGGTTTTTCACTTAGAGGTCCTCTTGACGAGTCACCGTTCCATTCCCGACCATACTTTTCATTTTCCACACTTCATCCCCTCATATCCTTACCTTTGGCATCTTTGGGTGTACTGACCCAAGAAGGGATTGTCCCTCATTTCATGGGAAGAAGGGGCTGAAGGCCCAGAGGAAGGTAGATGGAAAAAGATAAAATCCTAATCATGAACCTTCCAAATTATCACCCAAAGAGGTTTTGAGAGAAATGAAATGCTTCTCCTAAAAATAAAAGACCTACAAAATCAAACACATGATGTAAATGTCCCACTTTTTGAGAGATCTACACAAAGGTGTGTTACAAGCTAGACTATACCCCCATGGCACTATGTTTACTTCTCCCTTCAAGTGACACTTTGGTACTTCCCCCCAAGATAATTGATTAACCCTATGGAGTACAAAATGTTTGGACCTTAATTAACTAATGGAAATGAGTTGGGCTTGGAAAAAGGAATGCATTGCAAATGAAGGTGCAACACACCCTCTACAAAGGCACCCATAAATGAGACACTAAGATCCCTTCTATGTCATGAACCCCATTCCCAAAGGTATTTCCCCCATCCATATCATATTATCCACATACCTTAGAGAGGTTTTCACCTATAAAAAACTCCTTGATTTAGGGGACGATTCACCCAATAAGTCACCTTGTCAACCCTCCCATATGTAAACTTGGAATTGCATAAGGTCTTTGAGAACTTGTTTAGTTTGATGTGGTGGTTTTTTATTTACTTGATTTACATATCATGATGCATTTTCCTTTAGATCCTTGGAGGGAATATTCATTTTCTTTGCATTACCTTTTTTGGTGGACAGATTTGGAAGAACAAGCCTAGCTTGGGCTTCCTTGGGGCTTGAATCCCATAGGTTGGATACCATGTCCAACACACTGGATGATCATGGTAGCCTTTAGAGGCCTATGAGACACTTTAGAGGATCCATCCTATCCCATTTCCATCCCGATTCTTTCCTCTTGAGGACAAAACGTCACACTTGAGGAGCTTGACGTCACCCTAGGGCTAGGGTTTTGGTGGTGAAGGTTTTGAAGATGGACACTTGGAGTGTTTTTATGGGACAAATCTTGGATTGAAGGAGGAAACCCTAGCGCATGAGAGGGAGGCCCAACAAGTCCCAACGACTTCCATTCTTCACTCCAAGGACTTGCAAAAACTATCAAAACATCATCCTTTAGAGGGATGACGTCACATTAGGGTTTCTTATGTGCATTTTTTAAAGTTAAATTTGAATTTAATGATGTAAAGAGGAACAATAAGGTTTGTTGACCCCTCATTTTGTGGTTTACCCTGAAATTAAGTGGAAAAACACTTTTAGGAGGATTTGTATAAATAGAGATCAAACTCTTGTCATTTTATCATAGATCTCCCATTGTGAGAAGACTATTGTGGCTGAAATTTGTGCCCTACTTGGGAAATTTGGACATCTCTCTCTTGTGAAAATGATTTTTGGTGATCTCTCTTGATGAATTGCGTAGCTAAGGTGGTGCACACCTGTTGGAGACTTCTTCTATTGATTATGGATGGACATTAATTGGTAAACTAGGGTATGGTCTTTGCTATTGTGGAATTGGTAAGGAATTTTCTGCATGTGTTGGTGTTTTCTACTAGTTTCATTGATATTATTGTCTTAAGCCCTTGGAGGAGTATAAGAGGATACACCCTCCACCAAGTTTCATGTTATTTGCAATTTGATAAGTCAATTTTTGCAAGGTTGCTAGGAGGAGAGCAAGGGTGTACACCCTCCTAGATTTACCTTAGTTTGATTTGCATGCCCTAGGGTGTAAGAGGGTTTTCACCCCTAGCGATGTTGTAGATCTAACTCATACTTTCAAGACTCCATTCACCCAAATTTTAAAGGAATAATCTGAATTTTTCATTGGATAAATAAATTATTTGCATTGGTAAATGTGATTTAGAGAGATATCGATCTTGTTTGAGTTGGAGTATTTTCTTGATGCTTTGAGGTTGCTAAGGCCTAGGGTGTCTTGGTTTTCTTAGTCTTATTAGAGATATAACTCAATAAAAATATACATCCATTAGGGATACAACAAATTACATATCTTCTTGATTATAACTCACATTTCAACCATACAAAAATGTTAATAAATTGCCCCTATAATCTACTAGCCTCAACGCACTTTTTGGGTGGTTTACTTGCTTGTTTTGTGGGTTGAAATTTTATGTTGTGGAAATATTTTTCTACATCCATAAGGATGATAAAATATCTCTGCAATACTTGTTTATAACAGTCATAGTTTGTTGCTAAAGTCTTATGATTTCATACTTGAGTTATACTAGTGATTGATAGATTATCTCTTGCATCATTTACCTGACTTTTAACATCTTGTTAGTAGATTTAACAATAATTTAATTGCTGATATATATCTCTATTGACTGCTGCAAAAAGGGAAAACAAGATTAAATTTCTTTTCCACTTAATATTAATCGTGTATACTCGTCTTTTCTTGTGTCTTAGGTAGGTACAATCATATTCCACATGTACTCAAGAAATTGAAAACCATATACCATCCCTGAGACTCATTATCAAGCCAATTATCACTTAGAAACTTGACCTATAGGGGAATCACTTCCATCATCTCATTTCCCCCTAGGGTCACCCGAGATTCTCCCCTTGTCTTGGATTTATCCTTCATTAAAGTGAGGGGAGGGTTTATTTAAGGTGGCAGTGGGTAGAATCTCCCACTATTATCTCCATCCCGTGGATTAGGTTAGGATTTTCCCAACCTACAATTTGCACGAAAGTGCGGGCACTGTGGATATTTTCCATGCATGCTTGCAGTTCAATTACACCAGTTTTATCAAAATTGGACTTTGTTCGTGGTTCGACCAATGAATATTTGACTTGACATATAATTATAAACATTCCTATGATTTCTTGGAGATCAGATTTCTCTTTCTCGATTTTGGGGCTCAAATGTTCAACTAGGAGTTCTATGGTTTGACTATGCGAGTGCTCAGGTGTAAACATAAGTGAGGAAAATTCGCATGTATCATCCAAATTTATAGGTGGGAGATGGAGCAGAGACTTTAATTCTGTTATTGAAGATATTAACTCATCCATCCTGATGTTGGTGTTGAAATTAACTATTTTTTCATGTGAGCTAACTTCTACGTTGACGGTGGTCTGGTGGTCGAGCTTGTCTTGTTCACAATTAATGGAATTAATGCATTTTCGTGGTTTAGTCACATCATCTCTATCAATTTTAGTTCCTTGGGTTGTGAGATTGACTTGAGATATATTTGTTTGGGCTGCTTGGTCAGGTCGATCTATCTAGGTGTAATACTCCAGATATAAAAAGTATGCAAAACAAAAATAAAATGCTAGAAATAGAAGATGAACAACAATATAACCAGAACAACACCACAGTAATACCAAAATGATACCAAAATAACACCAAAAAGAGCACTTTGATTACTGAGAGAAATGTTCACTTGCATCTTCGAGGGGGAAACCTCCAACAGAGAAGAGCTCTATTACAATAATATCCAAAACAAATTTCTCATACCCTCGACTCCTATTTATACTAAATATGTCTATCAAAAGAACCATCTAGAGGAAGATCCTTCTAGAAGAGGAAGCTTCTATTAGGTATTCTTACATTCGACTTATTCTTCCTTATTGCTAGGTCTTATTAATATTGACCTTTATTACATCGGAATATATTATTCTACCTACATGAGGGGTTAGGTCCCTAACATGTACTCCCCCTTAAAAAAATTCTTGTCCCGAAGGCTTGAGATGTAGAAATTATTGCAGAATGGTAGCTGGTTCCCAAGTGGCATCTGTTGGGGTTGTATCTTTCCACTGGACTAACACTTCCTTGATGGTTCATTGACGCAGGCGACGCTCACACTGGTCCAAAACTCCTTGTGTTTGTATCCAAATGGAGTGTTCTCCGTCCAACTCGGGAAGGTTGGTTTGAGTTTGGCACTTAGTTCCAATCACCTTATTTAAGAAGGAAAAATGAAAAACAGGATGTAGCTTAGAATGACTGGGAAAAGATAATTAATAGGCCACCTGTCCCACACGCTTGAGAATGGTATAAGGACCATAAAATTTGGGTGCCAGTTTATGACAATGGTCAACCTTGAGGGAATTTTTCTTGTAAGGTTACATTCAAAGAAACACTTGATCCCCTTCTACAAATTGACATTCAGAGCAAACTTGATCTACTTGTTGCTTCATGCAATTTTGGGCCATGACCAAATTCTTTGAGGGTACGAATTATAGCCTCTCGAACTATAATCATTTAGTCAACCACCTAGACCTTCGAGACACCTGGAAAATATGAGAGAACTAAAGGTGGATTTTTTCCATATACCACTTCAAAAGGAGTCATGAGAATAGTTGTATGGTATGAAGTGTTGTACCACCATTCAACTAGTGGTAACCATTGAGCCCACTGATTTTTCTTTTCTGAGGCAAAACACCTCAAATATGTTTCCAAACACTTGTTGACAACTTCAGTTTGACCATCAATCTAGGGATGATAAGTTGTGATGAGATGCAATTGGGTGCCTTGTATCTTGAACAGTTCTTTCCAAAAATTGTTGGTGAAAGTTGGGTCGCGATCAGAAACAATAGAATGCAGAATGCCATGAAGCTTGAAGACTTGATCCATGAAAAGTTGAGCCACAGTGGATGTTGTAAATGGGTGGTGAAGAGCACATAAATGATCATACTTGGAAAGACGATCAACTACCACCATGATGACTGATTTATTGCTCGATTTAGGTAAGGCTACAATAAAATCCATAGAGATATCCCGCCAAATAGAAGGTGGAATCGAAAGTGGTTGTAGTGTGCTAGGAGATTTGACTATTTATCCCTTGTTGCATTGACACACATCACATTCAACCATGAAATTAAGAACGTCATGTTTCATACCATCCCAGAAAAAAGAACGTTTGAACTTGTCATAGGTTTTGGTAAACTCAGAGTGCCCAGATGTGGGTGTAGCATGAAGCTCAGAAAGTACCTTGGATTTAAGTTTTTACTGTTTACTTATATATGAATGACCTTTGTATCGAAGCTCATCATGGAGCCAAGAGTACCCTGGGGAAACTAGAGAATTGGACTGCAATTGTTGTATTAGATGTGAACTTTTGGGATCATGTAGCCATTCCTGTCGAACGACTTGGAGCCAATCTAGTACAATGAAGGAGAGAGAAAAAAGGGACCCTTCATCTTCATATTTTTGGGAAAGTGCATTTGCAACCACATTGTCTTTTCCTTTCTTGTAAATGATATCATAATCATATCCAAAGATATTAGTCACCCATTTTTGTTTCTCTGGGGAGGAAATGCATTGTTCCAGAAAATACTTGAGGCTTTGATGATCTGTCTTAATTTGGAATCCCTACCCCAATAGATAAGGGCACCAATGATCAACAACATGAAGAATAACCAACATTTCCTTTCCATAGATTGATTTGCCCAAAATTTGTTCAGACAGTTGTTTGCTGGTAAAGGCCAAAGGTCGACCCTCTTGCATAAGGACAATGCCAATTCCTTTCCCTAAAGCATCACATTCTAGGAAAAAGGTTTTTGTGAAATCAGGAAGGGCCAGGACTAGAGTGGTGCACATGGCCATCTTCAAGGTTTGAAAATCCTGAGAAATTGTTGGAGTCCAAGTGAAAGAATTTGTTTTAAGGAGTGTTGTGAGAGGTTCCACAATATTTCCATAATTCTTAACAAACTTGCAATAATAACCTGTTAAGACCAGAAATCCATGCAAGCTTTTGAGAGTCTTTGGGTGAGGCCAGTCTTGCATAGATTCAATATTTTTAGGATCCACCCCAATGTTGGCCTTGCCAACAATATGACCCAATTATTCAACTTCCAAGGCGCCAAAAGCACATTTAGATTATTTCAGGAAAAGTTGGTGCTGAGAGAGTAGATGGAGAAATCGATCCACATGAGCAAGATGGTATGTCTAGGTTTTTCTATAGATGAGGATATCATCAAAGAAAAATTATACAAAATGGTGGAGAAAAGGACAGAAGCATGATTCATGAGGCTTTGGAAATTGGAGGGAGCATTACAAAAGACAAAGGGAATGACCAAAAACTCATAGTGGCCCTCATGAGTTCTAAAGGCAGTATTAGGAATGTCTACCTCTTTCATATGGATCTGGTAGTAGCCAGAACAAAGATCAATTTTAGTAAAGAACTGGGTGCCACTCAATTCATCCAAGAGGTCATCAATGACAAGAATGGGAAATTTGTATTCAATGGTGATTTTTTTGAGGGCGCGGAAGCCAGAACACATGCACCAAGAACCTTATTTCTTAAGGACCATGACCACATGAGAAGAGTAGGGGCTTGTACTAGGGCGGATAACACCTGCGTTAAGCAGTTCTTGAACTGTTTTCTCAATTTCATTTTTTTGGGAAAAGGGGTGACGATAGGGACGTATATTGGGAGGAAGGATTCCTGGGACAAGGGGAATGAAATGATCGTGAACACCACGA
This sequence comes from Picea engelmannii, assembly GCA_009831015.1. Taxonomy (NCBI): domain Eukaryota; kingdom Viridiplantae; phylum Streptophyta; class Pinopsida; order Pinales; family Pinaceae; genus Picea; species Picea engelmannii. The sequence continues at coordinate 98,200 of ML781072.1, forward strand.
GAAGGAGGGAGTCCTTGGGGAGTGGAAAAAACCACTTGATGTATACAGAGGATGGATTGGAGGTCCTTCGACATAGAGTGTGTCTCAGTTTCTTGTATGGCATGGAGTTGGGAAATAACTCCAGAATGACCTTTTTTGAGAATCTTTTCCATGCGATGGGAACTAATGATATTAGGGGAACCGAGAGTGATTCCTTGGAACTTATATTATTGTCCCTCCTGGTCGAATTGCATGGTTAATTCCTTAAAATCCATGAGAATGGGACCCAAAGTCCTTATCCAGTCTGCACCCAACACAATGTCACAACCACCCATGTCGATAAGAAACATATGAGATTTCAGGTGGTAGTCACCAATTTGGAGACGCACATTTTCACAACACCCTCCACATTTCATGGACCCGCCATTGGAAATCATGATTTGGAAATTATTGACTACACAAATATAGCAATTAGTTTCTTGGGAAATGTGAAGATGAATAAAATTATGGGTGCTTCCACTATCAACAAGAATGATGACCTTCCTATGCTTGATGTAGCCAATTAGCTTGAGGGTTTGGGGAGTAGAGAAGCTAGTGAGAGCATTTAGGGAAATGACCGGTTCGACTTTGGGAGGGTCTAAGGGAGGGTTTATGTTAGTGGGTTCAGGTGACACAGACACAAGGGGAGCTTCAACATCCTCTTCAGAAACATCCTCCAATATGGCCATAAAAATATTTTGTTCCTTACACTTGTGTCCCAGAAAATATTTGTCATCACAATTATAACAAATTCCTTTGATTTGGCGTTCAACCATTTTGGCCCTGGTCAATTTTTGGATCTTTAGTGGAGTAGAAGGAGGAGTGGGATATACTAGTTTAGTGTGAGGAATAAAGGAGGGTTTCCGATTTTGAGAAGAGTCAACCTGTTGTGCTTCCTTAGCTCTTTTAGTATCCTACACCCAACTCTGAGGTTGAGCCATGAGGACATGGGAATGAATCTCATCCTTGAGGCCATTGATAAAACATTCTTGGAAAAAAGCATCATACATGCCCTCTGTACAAAAATCCAGTCACTCAAAAGAAGTTATAAAGTCTTCCACTGTGCTAGATTGTTTCAAATTTTTCAAACGACCTAAATGGTTGGTGTTAGTGTCAAAGAATTCATAAATCTCTACCACAAAGTGTGTCCAAACAACATACCCTTGACGGGCATTTTTTTCTCCATTGCCACCATTGCCAACGTTCTTGATCTAGATGGAGAACACCATACCAGAGTTTTTCCAACTCATCTGTAATGTCATACAAAGAGAAATAATGTTCCATTTGATTTACCCAACCAGTGGGATCCGAGCCATCAAATTTGGTCACATCCACTTGCAGAAGTCGTAGTTCACGCTGAAAGTGATGGGGCTAAAAATTATGGGAATGAGAGGAAGTTTTTGTTTCTGTATGCAAAGGTGGGTCATATAAAGGGGGATCTACAAGGATATGCAGCTTGGTGCAGAACATCAAAGCGACAGATTCAAGTTGGGTAGTAATGTCCTGTTTGAGATCTTCTTTGAGTTCCTCGATTGAGGCGACGATGGAGGAATGCATGTTTTTATTGATGGTGGAAATATTGGCACTGAGCTGTCTCACTTCTTGTTGGGTCCCTATGAAATTAGATTTCAAGGTATTGAAGCGAGCTTCCAAGTCTTGGCTATGGGTATGGGCCATGATGACGAGGGAACTGAAAAAGGGTAGGTGGGGTCAAAACATTTGCTGAAAATTGATAGGTATGAGTGTGATAAGGGAAAAGAGATAAATATAATGGAATAGGTCTCAAATAATGGTGCAAAAAAATCCAGACTTTTTTTTTTACACCTGTGGAGTTATACTCCGGTCTGAAGAATACTGCAGTGATGAAATTCCCAAATGCTTAATCAAGAAGAAATGTGTAGTGATTTGGAAACTTGAACACAGTTGCACAACACTAGATCTTGTCTGTTTTGTTTTTTGTTTTTGTCCCCAAAGGTTAGGTATTCAATGGTTCTACAGAAAAGGGTTTTCCCTGTTCTATAGCTCTCTGATATACATGTGGGGTCCAATATTAGTACTCACCCCAATATCTCAGGGCACCAACTAAGGAGGCTAGAATGTGCCCTTAGCCATACTACCCAACTACCTAGGTACTAGAGAGTATCTTCTCGAGTGTTGTTCTCGGTGGCACTATAGTAGTCAGGAAGACAATTGGTTTATCTAAAGAGGGCTTCAGGAAATCTAGGTTGATCCATATACATGTGTTGTTTGATGCGCTACCACTCAAAGGGGTACCAACAGGGGTTACAAGGGTGGCCAACAGATGTGCGCTTAAGTACCACTTGTATTTCCTATGTGTATGAATCCTCGACTGTGGGTTTATGTGTGTAACAATAGATCTTTGTATCTTAAAGATGTCGAAATACATCTCTACCCTGAAAATACATTAACCCACAATTTTCTGCCGAGGAAAGTGCTCTGATACCACTTGTAATATTCTAGATATAAAAAGTATGCAGAACATAAATAAAATGATAGAAATGGCATATGAACAATAATATAACCAGAACAACACCATAGTAATACAAAAATGATACCATAATAACACTATAAAGAACACTTTGATTATTGATATCAATGTTCACTTGCCTCTTCAAGGGGGCAACCTCGAGCAGAGAAGAGCTCTATTAAAATAATATCCAAGACAAAGTTATCATACCCTCGACTCCTATTTATACTAAATATGTCTATCAAAAGAACCATCTAGAGGAAGATCGTTCTAGAAGAGGAATATTCTATTAGGTCTTCTTACATTCGACTTATTCTTCCTTATTTCTAGGCCTTATTAATATTGACCTTTATTACATCAAAATATATTATTATACCTACGTGAGGGGATAGGTCCCTAACATTGGGCAGTTAGAGACCTCCGGTCGAAGTGTATAACCATGTCTCTCTCTGCTTTTCTATCAATTTGGTGAATGCTTAGCCTTTTGAATACATTCTTTCTTTGGTTAGGATAATCTTGTTTTCTTGAAGTCTTGTTTGGCGCACGCTCTCTTCTTTGAGGTTTCCCTCGCTCACTTGATCTTAAAAATTCACATTTATGAGTTTTTTTTTAGTTGAATGATGTTCTTCTTTTTTGATCGATCGACTAGTTTGCTTGTTCAGGTAATGGCACAAATCTTTCATGGGTGCAAAACTTGCTCTTTCTTTTTGGGTTTCCTCTCTGATTGCTTCCTAGGGAATTTTTTCTCTTCTCATCTTCGATTATTTTGGTGTGTCATGAATGTATTTTGAATCGGTTGTATATTTTATTCTGTCAATCATGTTTTGTACCTAATTCTAGTAACCCCCTTGTTTATTACTTCCTTAATTTTGATTTCCTGATTTGTATGTTCTTAATATTCCTTTTAATTTTATTTCTTGTCTTGTCTTTATTTTATTTTTTATTTTTATCTATTATATTTACATTAAAATCATCTCACCCTGAAGGTTTTCAACCAATTCGAGTCCTACCGGTGCCCTCAAAGAGGTTTTCACCATTAGGAGTTTAGACTACTATGTGTGATATCTTTTCAGACGAGTCCCATTGACTAATTTCTTGAAACGATGCCCTTGTATCATGTTCAACTATACTGCTCCCGAGGGTTGGATATCCTTGACCACATATGGACCCAACCATGTAGTATCTTTATTTCTTGGTTTACCTTTTACTCGATTGTCATATAGAAGTACCAAGTCTCCATTATTGATGTCTTTCTTCTTAAGGTGTCGATCATGCCAAGCCTTTTGTTGACTCTTTTGAATTTCCCAATGCTATTGTGACAACACCATTTCTTATTCCAATTGGTTTAGTTGGTAGAAGTGTTGTATTTTGTTTATTATGTGATCAAATTCTATGACAAAGGCTATTCGACCTGTGTTTTCACAGAAATGAAGCGGGATTACTACTTCTTGACCATAGACTAGTTTAAAGGGTGTCTGACCAGTTGACCTTTTGTATGATGTTCTATATTCACACAACATTTCTAGAACTTTGTCATCCCAATCATATCTATCGAGACCACATATTTTTTTTATGCCATTATGTAATGTTTTTTTAAAATACTCAACGACTCCATTAGCTTGTGGGCATCATGCAATTTTTTTCTATGGTTGATCATGAATTTTCTCAGCAATACTTCAATTATGTTATTGATGAAGTGGGTTCCTTGATCACTCATTATAGTTAAGGGGCAGCCGAATATGGTTATTATATTTTCATAAATAATTTTTTTGGTTGTTTCCTTTGTGCAGTTCTTGATTGGTTATGCTTCTTCCCACTTTGTTAAGTATTCGACAGTTGTAATAATCTAGTTTTATCCCACCTTTATTCTCTTTTTTGGAAAGGATCGACAAAATCAATATCCCATATTTCAAATTGTTAACTAGGGTTTACCGAGTGCAATGGAATTTAATTCTTCCACAATGGTTAGTCGGGAGAGATGATCCAGGCCTACATTCTTCTTTCTCGATCGGACTACATCTACTTCGAAGTCTAATTCTTGAAAGAGTAGTATCCATCAACATATTTTCCCTTAATGGACTTGTTTATCAACTAGATATTTCAATGCTTGATGGTTTGTGAAAAATGTAAATGGATTCGCTAAAGGATAGTGTCCAAATTTTTGTAGGGAAAAATTATTGCTAAGGCTTCTCATTCGGTTGTTGAATAATTCTTTTTTTCTTTATTTATCTTTTGAATGGCATATGCATTTAGGTGGTCGATCATGTTATTGTATGTCTGGGCTAAGACTGCACCAACATCAAAATTTGAGGCGTCGATAAGGACATGAAATTTCCTTAACTAGTCCGAAAATGGTAGGATGAGAGCTTCTACCAATTTTATTTTTAATGGTTCAAAAGATTTGTCACATTCCCAACTCCACTAGAGCTCGACTTCTTTCTTTAAAATCTCATTTATTGCGAATGTGATGTTGGAGTAGTGTTGGATGAACGTTCTGTAATACCTCGTGTGTCCAAGGAATATTTTGATTTGTTCTTAGTTGAATGGTGGTTTGAAGTCAAGGATGATTTAATTTTTTCCATGTCTACTTTTATCCCATCCTTGCATAAAATATGGTCAAACAATATGCCTATAGGCATGGAAAAGATGCACTTTTTTTACGTTTAAATACAATTGAATTTTCCCATGTCTTTCTAGCATCATTCTTAACCATTAAATGTGGTCTTTTAGTAAGTTGTAGATAGTCCAATCATCGAAATATACAAGCATTTTTTTATAAATATAGTCTTGAAATGCCTTTACCACTATTCTAGAGAACACTGTTGGGGAGTTTTTTAGGCCAAACATCATGAGTTTGTATGCAAATAATCCAAATTTGTAAATGAATGTAGTTTTTTCTTGGTATTCCTTTGCTATAGGTACTTTATTGTATCCAGAGCAACCATCAGTGAATGAGTAACATTAATGTCATGCTACTTATTAATAATCTCATAAAAAAATGACATTGAGAATGGATTGATCACTATGAGTTTATTCAATCCACAAAAGTTCACACACATTATTAATTTATTTGGATTGTGCTTATTGGGGCTTTCCCATTCTGATTTGTTGATCAGATATATAGTCCCAATAGCTAGCATTGCTTTAATTTATTTTTGGACAATGGGCTTGTATTTGTGTGCCAACTTATATGGTTGTTGTTTGACAGGTTTGGTGCCAGGGATGAGGTTGATTTACATTTCACCCATATATTGTAACAATACTTTGAGGTATTTGTAGTCGTATTCTTTTAGTAGGTCTACTATTTCCATGGTTTGCTTGCCAGATCAATAGTCACCTATTCTAGACATTTTTGGTTGATCATCTATTCAAGTGTCGAATTATTTGGTTTTAACATCCATCCATTAGAGTGATTTTGACTCATCCAATTGGTATTCTCCTTCTACAAATTGATTATAACTCAGCGAGAAATCAGGTTTTTTCATATCATCTTTCTCTTCCTTTTCTTCCTTAGTCACGAAGTACATTGTTATTACATAGTTTTGTACTCCTGGATGGTTTTTGTTCCATTGAAAGATTTGTATTGGAAAAATTATTTTTTCCATTTCTATTTGATAAGCCGTGATGTTATTTGGATTATGTGTTGATATTAAATTACAATTCAAAATCGATCCCATGTCAACTTTATTTTTTCCTTTTTTTTTAATCTCCCAAGGACTTGGTTTTTATAATAGATTTTTATCTTTCTTGATGCATATTGCAACAATGTCTCTTAAAATTTGAATTCAAATTCTTTAAGGAGGTTATTTTTTTATTTTATTCTAGTTGTATGTGTGTCTGCACACTTCCTCAATTTTATACCATTTGTGGGGTATATCATCCAATGTGTTTGGAAACATGTAAGGCCATACTCTTTCATCTTTGTAGCCTGATTTCCTACATTCCTTCTCACATTGTTGGATGTGAGCAAATCGGTCAAACCCATGTTTAAAAATTGGGATGCCGATATTGGTTAATAGTATTTTCCCACAAAATATTTCGACAAAGTAAAGGGTGGTAGTGTTCCATGTTTGTAGTCGAGGTGCATGTGTCTCCCACCATCGGGATACTTGGTCTGTCAAGGATTCAACCAGATTTTTTACTCTCCCCTGCTCTCCGACTAATTTGGATACTTTGTCAACATGCATCCATGGAGAGTTTATTTTGTTGAACCATAGAGGTTTCTTTGTCTATGTATGTGTTGGAATTATTATTAGTGTCTTCTTGAGATTTATTTTTTTCATAATAGGTATCACTTTTACTGAGAAACATGATTTGGATCTCCTGATTGGTATCACTTCTATTGACCAACACTCTTTGTCTTGTGTTTCATAATTTTGCATTTTCCAATTGTATAATTATGTATTTGATGTTGAATATTGAGTATCTTTGGAATATATCTTTATTGTATTTGACCAAGACAAACCCTAAAGAATATTATTATATTATATTTATTAATTATTCCCTATTGTGCCTTTGTAAAAGTCGACCCTATTGTGACTTGACATGTAAAATATAAAATAAAAGGGTAAAGTAACAGGTCGGACCAGACCTAATTTTAGGCTGGCCAACCACTATTTATATGGGAGGCCAACACCTCATTTGCACATTCACTCACTAGCTCTGCAACTAAGAAGAGAAAGTGCACAAGTCTCAGAGTGAGATGCTATTGCAGCTAGGAGGTGACATTGTGGGGATTCTTGGTCTACTTCTCAGTTATATCTTGGTTATGTGGTGTGCTACTCTTCCTTAGTCAAGGGTTAGAGGAGGATATTCTTCTTTGTTAGTTCTCTCTTGGAGAGAGGCATTGTTCTTGGTTGGTGAATCTATATTGGGGAAGTTTGTTGGGTTTTCCCCCTAGATGGTTTTCCCATGGTAAATCTTATGTATGATGTGAACGTTATTCTTTTGATGATCCTTTATATACATTCATTGTGATAATGGTTTATAAGTAAAAGAACACTAATCTAATTAAATTATTAAAGATGCAAAAATCAACATGGAATCAGAGTGAGCATGAAAGAAGGAATTTTCATAGTGCAAAAGAACTTTTTGAAGAAGCTAAAGGCATACTAAGACTCTCCAAACCCTAGTTCACCTTTTTACTTGGAATAGTTTTCAATTTTGGACAAATTCCAGAAATAAGGGTTTATGCATACTAGGGTTTATGCATAAAGCCTAAAAGGTGACTTCATCCAACTTGTTGGAGGACGTTGGGAAAAGTAAGACCATCTAGGAGCTCTCCCTAGGAGGGCACATCTAGTCCCCAGATCAAAATTTCAAAATTTGAAGTTTGAGAAATTAGGGTTTCCTCATAAAACCCTAAGTTGTAGTGGTAGTATCAGTTGTAGTTGTAGTATCATTTGTAGTTGCATTTCTAGTTCCTTCATAATAATTCCTTCATGCTAGTTGATGTTCTAGTTATAAAACCAATTGCAGTGCCAACACCAGTTATAGTACCAGTTACAGTGAATTTTTTTGTGAAGTGTTGACTAATTTTTTATTGTTCTAGTGTGCCTTACCCTATAAAATATCCTGCTACCATTGGATTACAAGTTGAAGCACCTTTGAAGTTTTAAAGATTCTTTATTGCTTGTCGTTGTTTTCGGATGGTGCCACTGCATGTCAATGATTTCGGAGGTATGTACTTACATATGTTTAAACAATATCATTATCTTAAGGGTATTTGTAGGATAATGGATATTTTGTCCAAACAACAACCATAGATCCAGAAGGATCTTAGATCCAACACATTCAGAGGAAGAATGCACCCCAGGTTTGATTTTTTTGATATGCATCTATTTGTTATGGCATTATTGTGATATTACGAACATCTAGGTTTTATTTTGATATGTTGAATTTATAACTATAATACTAACCACTGGTAAAAATTAAATTCAAATTATTATATTGATTAAGGTTGAGATTATAGAATTTATTCTCTAACTCAGATATCTATCAAGAAAGCATAGTATCTTAGTACAGAGGATAGGTTGAAGATAATACTTATCATCTTAAGTGAAGGAGCCTTAGAAGAAAAGAAACACACTCATTCTTGAGGAAAATACTCCAGGTTCCAGGTTTGATTGATTAAATTGATAAGATTCAAATTTTCACATATCAAGGTTGATAAATGACATGTTACAAGTAAACACTATAGTTGTGATAGCAATATTTGAAAATTTTTATTGGTAGCATGTGACAACTATTGAGATAAATGCTTATTGTAATAATTTACTAGATATAACTAACATCTCCTCTAGGAGAAAATTCTTGTTTTGTTTCCAGGTTACCATGGAGGAATGATTGGATCAAAACACTAGAAGGGTGTTGATCTCATTTCTTATTATTGTATTTATTACCTTGGAGTCTTTTTTTAGGAAGGTCACAAGTGATAACTCTGAAAGAGCTACTGTGACGATTGTTCTCGCTATCGTTTTTATTATTATTATAAAGATTATTATTCTTGTATACTATTTCTCCCTTCTTGTTCTTGTTCTAGGAAGGTCATAGGTGATAACCCTGAGGGAGATATAGTGACGGTTGCAAGATGAAAAATATTAAGTGAGACATGGAGAAGAATATCCAAGTTGTATACATAACCATTTACATCTATTTACCGAAGAAGAAGAAGAAGAAGAAGCTACTTTTGCTAGATAAATAAAAAATCATATGGAGACAAATCATGAGTAGCATAAGTCTCCAAAGATGATAGAACAAATCCCTCTAGTGAATATTGATAACTCTTCATATCATCAGGAAAAGTGATTAGAGATAGAAGGGCCTACCTAGAATCATTGAAGTAAGAGACCAACATGGTTCTGTAACACTTTGCAAGATGAAAAGCCACATATAATATATGATCCATGAGGAGAAGATGGCTCCACCAGTGGAGAGGCATGCGACCCCACCAAGTATCAACTTAGAAAAAGCTAGAGTTCAAAGGGAGTTAACCCTCACGATCCAATAAGAAGGAGAAACCTCCCCAGGACCATTCATAGAGATGTACAAAGCCTAATTTATGTCCAGAGGATTCTCCCAGCAAGAGGGAGAAGACTATGACGAGACACTTGCTCCAGTAATCAGAAGAAGTATATATAGAACAAACATGATTCATTAAAAGAAGCCAACACATTATGAGATTCAGAGGTAGAAGGTATGAAAATCCCTGTATTCGAGATTGAGTTATCTCTAGTGCTAGTTGGTGCAGTACATAAGTCGGTCCATGGAGACCTCACTACAACAAAAGATTGATTTACCTCTATAGAAAGAGGATAAGCTACCCTCAGTGTCAGTTATTGAGCCACTCTCAGTTTTAGATGAAGTTGTTTTCGTGATAGAATAGAGGAGATGCTCTCACAGTTTAGAAGCTATAGTGAGAATGGAGCAGTCATTCTCAGCTTCAGAGTCCCAGTTCCAGAAGGAATAGTTGCAGAGAGAGTAGAGGAAATACTCTCAGGAAGTGAGACAAATAGTTATTTGCAGAAAGCATATCAAGTCAGCACATGATTGTGCTTATTGGGTTGCAGTTGAGCAAGTGTACCAAGTTGGTACAATGTGATGTGAAAATTTGGTTCGAATAACATGAGGAAAAATATATGTTTTACGGTGAAATACATGTTCACCTGATTATGGAAAAACATGTGATGAGGTACCTAAAGGGTACAATCGATTATGGACCTAGATATATCTCAGAGTGTGAGATAAGATTGCAGACTTAGATTGGGCAGGCAATGTCACAGACCAGAAAAGTACACCTAGATGTTTCTTTAGTATGGGATCAACTGTGATATCGTGACTCAATGAGAAGAATACCTATATGGAACTCAGTTCTATAGAGGCATAGTATGTGGATACATGGTCATATTTTGGTGAAGCAATGTGGTTTCAGAAATTGATTGCAAAATTGTTTGATCTCATGGAGGAAACTTGTATCTTTTATGACAACTAGAGTTTCATAAAGTTGAAATGAACCCAATGTGTCATGAAAAGTCCAAGCATATTGAGATCAAGTACTATTATATCTAAGAGATGATACATAAGGGAGAAATAAAGCTCCATTGTGTTCCTACTGATGAGTAGGTAGCAAACGTATTGACTAATCCTCTGTCAAGAGAGAAGTTCGAATACTTCAGAGATGAGATAGGTGTGATCCATAAGGATTTTCCCTCATGAGAGGGAGTGATGCGTTCCCCAGTAGAGGGAAGTGATGTATTCCCAAGAAGTGAGAAGTGATTTTTTTCTCCAGTAGTGAGATGTGATCCCCAGTATAGGGAAGTGGCATGATACCCAGTAGAGGAAAGTGATGAGATCCCCAGTAGAGGGAAGTGACGTGATCCCCAGTAGAGGGAAGTGATGATATCCCTAGTAGAGGAAGCTACCTCAATGCAGGTTTGTAACCCCAATGCAAGTCGGTACGCTACCCCAACATAGGTTGGTAACCCCAACTCAGGCTGGTAGGATACCCCAGCGCAGGTTGGTAAACCCAATGCTGGTCGGTACGCTACCCCAGCACATGGTAACCCCAACGCAGGATGGTATTATACCCTAGTGTAGGTTGGTAACCCCAACACAGGCTGGTACACTACCCCTGCGTAGGTTGGTAACCCTAATGTAAGTTGGTACACTACCCTAGGGCAGGTTGGTAACCCCAACAAATGCTAGTATGATACCCCAATGCAGGATGGTATGCTACCCCAGTGTAGGTTGGTGACCCCAAAATAGGCTGGTATGCTACCCCAACAAAAGTTGGTAACCCTAACGTGGGATGGTACGCTACCCCACCACAGGTTGGTAACTCCAACACAGGATGGTATGCTACCCCAACACAGTCTGGTATGTTACTCTAGTAAGAAAGGCTGGTGAAAGTGCATAACTTATTATGATATATAGATTTGTGAAATTAAATAAGACAATGACCAAGTATGCAGAAGCGCAAAAGCAATGAGGATGACCATGGCAAGAAGAATACCTTCCTTTCTAAGAGGGAACGTTGAAAATTTAGTAGCTTGAGAAGATATCCTTATTGTGTTTGACCAAGAAAAACCCTAAAGAATATTATTATATTATATTTTTTAATTAGGCCCTATTGTGCCTTTGTAAAAGTTGGCCCTATTGTGCCTTGACATGTAAAACAAAAAATAAAAGGGTAAAGTAATAGGTTGAACCAGACCTAATTTTAGGCTAGCCAAGCCACTATTTATAAGGGAGGTCGGTGCCTCATTTGCACACTCACTCAATATCTCTGTAGCTAAGAAGAGAAAGTGTGCAAGTCTTAGAGGGAGATGCTACTGCAACTAGGAGGAGATGTTGTGGGGATTCTTGGTCTACTTCTCAGTTATATCTTGGTTATGTGGTGCACTACTCTTCCCTAGTCAAGGGTTACAAGAGAATCTTATTATTTGTTAGTTCTCTCTTGGAGAGAGACATTGTTCTTGGTTGGTGAATCTATATTGAGAAAGTTTGTTGGGTTTTACCCCAAAGAGGGTTTTCCCATGGTAAATGTTGTGTATGTTGTGAATGTTATTATTTCATTGATCCTTTATATGTAGTCATTATGCTAATGGTTTATAAATAAAAGAACACTAATCTAATTAACTACTTCAAGTCATAAAAGTCAACATCTAAGTTTTGGCCTATTGAAAATGGATACCTGTTGGCCCTTGACCAAGTTTTGGGAGATCCTTGATCAATTTTGACCATTTTGGACTTCGACAGCCTGTCGAAGGTAGAGCGCAAGATGAAGCGGAGATCGCAGGATCTTGGCCCCTTGTTGGGTCCTTTTTGGGATATGGAAATATGTAACAGGAATGGGATGTCAGCCCATGGGATTACCCATGTTTAGGCCTATTTTGTAATGTATATATAGAATGATAGGCAATGTAAGTAACAGGGCCGATAGAAGGGAAGAGGCATCTATGGGATGTTTTGCTAAGTGCAAGTATGAATTGTAATTGCTTTGTGCATACTGTGAGAGGCTTGCAAAGCTGAGTGCAAGTAGTTGTGATAGATTGTGAAGGGCTCTGTGCATGTAACCTATTGAAGAGATAATAAATAAGAAGAGTTGGTGGATGTAGCCCCAGGGTGGGGGTGAACCATGTAAATATTATGTTATTATGCTCTGTACAATGTTCTGATTTGTTTATGTGTTATTTGCTAAGTGCTTTGAGATAGTTGCTTTGAGATAGTTATATAGATCTGTGTATGTTTTGTGCTTATGATGAATCTAGATGTTAGATATGACATAGGTGAATGTGCTTAGTGCTTGCATTTGCTAGATCTGATCCATTTATTTGTGCTAAGTGCTTAATTACATGAGATCAAGGTGAATGTTGTGATGCTCTGTTTTCTCTATGAAGTAGATATTGGTTATATAATGATGAACTGACATTGCTAAGTTCTCTATTAAGAGTTATAATCACAGTTTTGTGTCCCAGCTAAGGTTGCATACACCTGAGTCCTGCAACCATCCCTCCCTCTACCTCAGGTGAGACTTCATCTGCTTCGCAGGTGTTGCCGAAAGGGTTGGCAGTTAGGGTTTTGTTGGTGCATTGTTGTAGCGTTGAACCCTGGTCTTCCCCTGTTCCAACAAGACCCGACTAGGATTTCTCCTTCACTATTTGGCTCAAAGTTATCCTTTTTCATTCATTACTTTTTATAGTCTTCAAGTTTCATGAGCTTCATCCCATGTATCGACACATGGTTTTATTTCTTTTGGGTCTAATGGGATTATGATTTTTCTACCACTTCCTTTCAACTTGATTCTATCTCTCTTGAGTGAGATTGTAGCTTTCATATTCCAACCACAGGGTCATCCAACTAATGTAGGGTAAGAAGGAATTCCTTCGACTAGATTGATTACTTCAAAATTGACTCATGTCAAAATTCCCGTTATAGATGTTATTACACTTTTAAGCATTCCAATTGATTCAATGAACCTATGATCTGCTAACTTAAGGAAATTAATTGAAGGCTGAAGTAGGGGTTTCCTGAGTCAGATCCATGTTTCTCTTGGTAGGATATTTACTTGAGATCCTAAGTCGACTACAACTTGTTTGATCAAATGTCCATTGATTTCAACTTAGAATTGTGGGTCAAATTTGTTTGTTTGTCTTTCTTGTGATAATTGGCATAGAATTTTGATTGGTATTTGATATTCATTATATTCTCTAAAAATGATCAGTAAGTCAATCAACTAATCGAATGATTGTTTCTCTTTCAATAATTATATAAATTCATTTAGCGCATTTTCTAAAATATTATATTGTCCTCCCTCGTTGGTTTTGTCCTGGTCGATATTGTTAAAGAATTCCTGCTTCCCTCGTTATTTTTTCTTCATATTCATTGTGTGCAAGAGATTCACATTTCTTTTGTTCATTACTTTTTCAAGTACTATTGGAAAATATTTGAGTGGTCTCCCACTCTACAAATGTTATAGAACTTGAGATCAGTTCTATCTTTGATTGGGAAATTGGGACTGATGTGGTAATATTTCCAAAAGTTGAAGTAATAATATCATCCTCGACTCATCCCTTATCAAAGTTTCCTTTTCCTCCTTATCCATGACCTTGATAGCCTCCACGAACTCGATCTATGTATCCATTTACACCTTGGTTGACGTTTTGGTAGGTTGTCTATGGGTGATAGACTGAGTGAATGGTTGTTCAATTTTCTTAGTTCAACCAATATTATTGAGTTGAGTGATTATTTTCTTATCATATATGACACCACTTTGGATGCAAGTTTCTCAAATTATGTGGGTAGTCCCTTGTAGCATGATTTTTTACACCTTCACATATATCATAGAATGTTTCAATCTGAATTTGGTAGACTGCAGGGTCTAGTGCATCATTGAATTTACAATAATAATTTGTGTGGCCTTCCTTGGAAAAAATTGTACACTATAGTTTGTTTCGAGAGATCTACATGTTCTTAATTGATTTTTGGAATTCTGTAAGTTTTTCTTCTACTCATTTTTAATAACTGTTGAAGTCAAAGTTCCTTCATCATTCATTTCTATTCGTTGTGTTTTTTTCAGGATTTATTCAAATGTCGATAGATCATACATACATAATGGTACTCTAATATTTTGCAATAAGCCTGCTATGTACCATTATACAAGTAGTTTCTGATCAATTTCATATGGAATTTGTATCAAAAGGAATTTGAACCTATTATCATACTCACAGACAATTTTTCCTGGGTTTTGCTTGATGTTTTTCAATTTTTGAGCCGCCAGGTGACTAATGTCTTGAATTTTAAAAAATGTGAGGAAATTTGTCTTTATCTCTAACTTCAAGCACTATTGATTTTATGTGTAATCCATAAACTAGGTAAGAGCTCTTGCTCTAAGTGTGGCACCAAATTGTGCAATTTGTTTATCTTCATTAGTTATGTTGGTTGCATCCCAAAAAAAATTGCAAACGAACCAGTGTCATTTAGGGTCTTCATCACCTTCATAGATTGGGATATGATTGATACCCATTGTTACTTTCTTGGATCTTGTCGAGGCTGGAACTATTGCAAGATTTTGGGTAGGAGTTGACAGAGAAGTCAAATTTCTTTCTTGAGTCGATGTATGAATATTCGAATCAAGTGGTATAATCTATTTTTGGTCTTCAAAAGGGATTTTTTCAAGTGCTAACTGCACTTGTTCGTTTCTTGGACTTACAACATATTTCTAACTAGCTTTGCCTATATACTTGACGAATCATCCTCTACAGGGTCACATCGATTTTTTTTTCAGTGTTTGTTGAATTTGAATATTCCAATAGTAGATTCGACAGGGGGGGAGAGTCTATGAGGTCTCTTACATGAAGTACTATATCTTCTGGTCGATTTTCTTGTGCTTCAATGAGCACCATGTCTCTTTTCGGACCAACATTATCAGTTCGGCACCATACCCTTGGTGATTTCATCTCCACATTAATTCTTTGTCAGAGGAAGTTTACAATATGCAGGCTAGGACTTCTTGTAGGATAAAGTCAAACCACAGGTCCTGAATTGTCGATCTTTATATCGACTTGGTCATTTGATTGTTGGGTGCCACTAGTCTCCATGATAAATTAAAATATTCTACTGCTCCCAGGATCCATCGATGTGCTCTCAAGGGATAGTCCAGTGATCATCCACTCCTAGGTAGGTTTTCTATGAGATTTTAAGGGATCCCTCGCATTTCAAAACTCTTCTTGCCTCTTTTTTCTTTTGTCTTTCTCTAGATTTTATATTCATTGAAAGTTTCTGGATCTGCATTTGAAATTTGGACTTTGCACTTGATTAAGTTATCTTACTCTCGACTTCTGATATTTTCGACTTAGGTGTGATTAAACTTTGACTTCAACTTTATACCATCTCACGGATCATCCAACCCCTTGAAACTGGCCTGAATTACTTGCAGTCGACAGTGTTCATAATTTCTTTTATGCTCATTTCTTCAAGAAGCGCTCCTAAGTGTCTCTGGTACCTTTACAGTTAGATTCCAAGAATTGTTTCCACTCGTCTTGTTTCTCTTTCCAATTAATTTTTGGAGCAGGTTTTTTCAAGAGGGGTCGATACTCAACAATGTCATTGGATCCTCTTGCTAGGAGGAACTTGTGAAGTAATGATGAAAAAGTGCAAAGAAACCCATCATGAAGTTATATATAAAATTTATTCTTGATGGTTTGGACCAACTCTCTATCTTCGATTTCTTTTTCTTCAATGTATTCTTGCACGATCCTTTCAAACCATTCTTTCATGTTTTATCTTCCTCCATTTATGATTTTATGCATCAATTCCTCATCAAGGTTTAGTCTAAGCATTAGAATGGATAATATATTTGTAGAGTGCCTTTGGAATGGCTTCCAAAAATTGTTCATGCATCTCCGAGAAGAACTGAGTGCATGTTTCTGCTAGCATCAATCAATTTCTTCTTGCATAGTTTTTTATATAATTGGTAATTTTACGCTCCCACCATTTGCATATGCCTTCCAAATTTAAAATCTATGTTCCTTTTTTATGCATGCCCAAGTTCATAACTAGCAAAAATGGAACCAATTTTGTAGTATGAGGGAAAGTATGAGAAGGGTTACCGATAGATCCTTGCATAGAGAAACACACACTTCAACATCATATAGAAGAATACATAGACATACATGCATACATGAAAGGTGAGAGAGAACCATCAAAGAAATTTTTTGTATTCAGAACAACTTATTACATTCCATTACATAGCCATCTATATATAAGTTATATTCTATTACTGATTGGTTACATTCTTTAACTGTCTAGTTAGTTGACTCTAATTGGCTATTCAACCGACTCTCTTAATCAACTAATGCAATCAACTTAAATAGTTGACTGGTGGGTCTAGTTGGCAAGTCCGACTAGCCCCTACAATAGAATACCATCGTACCACCTTCTAGCTTCATCAATAAAAGTGGATGAGAAAATTTCCATCACTAAATCTTCAACGTCATCACTTATGAGATTAAGTTGGAAGAAAGTCTAAAATTTCTCCATATGGTCTTTGATAGTAGTCACATCATTACCTGAAAACTTGGGAAATCACTTTTCAAACTTAGGAGGCATATTTCGAGGGTATCCTGGGATAGTAGACATGTATAAAGGCTTGAAGGTATTGGATACCCATTCCTTCAGAGTCATTGGAGATAAAGGAAAGTTTCCCATGAATAAGGATTTTACTACAGGCAAGCTTTGAGGAAGCCTTATTTTGTAGGTCTTAGGAGGGTTAGTGTACCTCCTTGAGATTTGTGGAGTCACCAGATGGTCCCTCTAGGATCATCAAAGGAAGGTGAGGGAACTACCCTTAGTGAAGTCTCCAGGTAAACGTTTAATATAAGGGATTTTGAACAAGTTTACCAAAGATATTTCATTGAGGAAAATGACTCAATCCTTCCCCAACAATGACACAAAAATGTTATCGCAAGATTTTTAATTGTCCAAATACCACCACAAGATCCCCAAATATTGTGTAACTATGAAAAAATATACCACTTTCACGTAAGTAGATACTTACATTGCTTTAGTTATGGAAGGGGTCCACCAAAAGGGAGGCTACCCTGGTGACCTCAAGGGATCAAATAACAAGTTTATTATCCAATCCTACCACCCCCTATATTCATCATCGAATGGTGGGTCTAGTTCAAGGAAAGAGAATAGGTTTGAAGATGATTTGGTACCTACCCAATTTTATAGCATCATTTTCCACCATATATTCTCATGACAAATTTGTGGCATCATTTACAATCCTTTCCCTATTTGCAGGAGTTGAACCCCCTTTTTTCCTCCGTAAAAATATATTAAAATCAATTTTTTCAAGATGTATATGACTCTCCTTAAAAAAACTCACTTACATACATGAATTTCTAGTTATCAACCCACATACATGTTTAATTGGCTCAAAACAATACAATTCCCAATATTTTGGGAGAATTTGACAGGTTCTCTAGATTCTCAACCTCTTATAGCCCATGCATAAATACTCAAACTAACAAAGGAGTATAAACTAGAGCCTTAGGATGGAGGAAAGACATCATGAAAGAGATGCAGCCTTATGCTGGCAGTTTCTTAATGGCCGTACAATCCCCTGTTTCCCTATATTTATGAGATTGTCTTCCCCCCTGAAAACCCTTGTTTTCAGGATTTTTTTTCCTCTTTATATTGTGAGGAAGAAAACCATTGCTTCCTTGGACCTATCAAGACACAAAACTTTGGAGGTAGACTTCATCATTTTAGGCCTTGGGTGGAGGAACTTGGATCCTGGTTCTAGGATTGTGTCATAGTGGTTAGAGTTTGTAACCGACCCCTTTTGTTGTTATCAATAAAAGAACTCTCATTCTCATCCAATTCTTTTTGTTAATTCATTATTTTAATGATATTATGTGTATCTTATTTTGAATCTAACATAGAATTTGAATTGATGATATCTAATTAGTTATCAGATAACTACTTTCTTGCAGTTTCATACTTCTTTGGTTGTAGGATTTTTAGAAGATCATTGTCAAGGATTTCTGAAGCGAAAGACCTCAAGCGAGATCTACTTCAAACGTAGATTTCCTGGTATGTCCTTCTTCCTTTCTTATAAAAGGTAGTTATTGTAGACAGTTATTTCTAATTGATTGTCTAATTAGAGGTTGAGAGGAGTCTTTTAAAGGAGCTACTCTATTGTGGCCTTGACCCAAATCCATAGGACTTAGATTTTCGTAAAAGAACTGGATACCATACTAGGGAATCTCCGTTTTTGGGTCGTTAGGGGTGCTTGATTTTTGCATTTCTTTTGAATTTTTTTTGTGCTTTAATACTTTTTTTTCCTTTTCTAAATTTATACAATCCTTTTTGTGTCTTCCAAACCCTTATCTCTGAGTTAGAGAGGCGTTTTTAGGGTGTACATGGTTTTTTGTTAGTACTGTCAAGTATATACGTGAATTTTTCTAGTGAAAGTTGTGTACATATGCTACTTGTCCATTGGACAATCACGTATGTGTTCTATGAGGGAGTTTTTTTACTTTTTCCATACTTATGGAGATAGGGGTTGTGACTATGTGGGATCATCCTAGGTTCTTCTAGGTCTTTGGAGTTTTTTTGGGTTGTAGAATTAGTTTCCTTTGCTCGCAATATTATAAGAAAAGTTCAAAAATATTTTACAACTTTCTTGTTTAATCAAAGTTGGTTTTTAACATTTTATGGTTTAGAGTTTTAGAAAGATATGTTGGGTGTTTGTTACACTTTGTTTCCTATCCCTACAATGTTCTTAGGGTGTCTAGTCATCTATTTACAATCTTTCTTCCCCTTTTCTTTCTTGTTTTCTTTTTTTGTATAAAGTAAAAGTGTAAGAGTTTGTGTTTGTTTGTGAATTTTTTCTCCTTTCCCTTTT
The DNA here is from genome assembly GCA_009831015.1 of Picea engelmannii. Lineage (NCBI taxonomy): Eukaryota > Viridiplantae > Streptophyta > Pinopsida > Pinales > Pinaceae > Picea > Picea engelmannii. The sequence continues at coordinate 117,618 of ML781072.1, forward strand.
GTATTTGCATCTGAAAAAGAAAAGTTCATCATACGTATAGTTTTCTCTTATTTTCACTTTTGCACTTTTTAGGAAAATTAAAAAAAAAACAATTTTGTTTCTAGAGCATCAACGAAAAGAATTCCAATCGTGTTAGTTGTCTTGCATCTGAAACTTGCATTAGTAAATGGACTACATATACAAGAAAAATTGTATTATTTTCATACAAAAAGGGAAGAGTTTGTTTTTGTTAAATTCTAAAGCATTATTTACACTCTCATTTTTAGTGAAGAACCGCATTGTTGCATTTGTGTTCTTAATTTTTTTTTTTTTTCTGTCAAGTCCATCAAAAACATCATTTAGTTTCACTCCACACCCTTTTTGACAAATAACAACCTACAAAATGAACGCTAAGTAAAATAATTTAGACATTTTCATTTTATTGGGGTAAACAAATAAGTTTTGGCTAGGGCCTTGGTTTAGGTTAGAGAGTTAATTTCTCAAAGGCCAAAATGAACTTAGGAGTCTGAGCTATGTAGTGAAAAACCCAACTATCGTATGAGTGTGTTCGGAAAACTTCTCTCACACAGGATCCAAACATGATGTTACATGAGGAAGATCCAAGGAGATAACCCCTCCAAAGCTTTACCAAGCATTGTAGAAAGATGGTATGTTGGGGGTTTTCTTAGTACCCATACATCCTTGAGAGGCGTGCTTTCAAGGCTTCGGGATTGTTATCACACAAGTTGTACTTTCCCAAGACAAAAAGGAAAGTAGGCCCAGATTGACATAACACATAGGTAACCCTATCACTTTCACCCCAATAGGGTACCTCTTTTTCTTTAGGAGGAGGAAAACATCACTCCAAGGGAGACATCCCAGGACCTAGTTGGTTGATGAAGGAGGATAAGAAAAGATAATAGCAACCCTATCTCTCTAGGTCACTCAAATGAATGAAGTCACTTGGAATGGTTAAGTCAAGGGGGTTAAGGGGAAATAAGGTGAATGATACCCGCCCTTTACCAAAGAAACAACAAATATTAGCCAATGATATCAATACATTCATTCAGTGACTTCACTATAAAATTATACTACCAAACAAGTTTATGCAATAAAGATAGATGTGTAGCAATAGTAATAAATCCATAAATTGTGACTTATAAGGACAATGTAACAAAATATAAAGACCTCGCAATGATAGTACTTTTGCCACTTACAATTTCTAGATTAATAGAAGCAAAGCAATTATGTTTAAAGGGATATCAAATTACTTATAACAGAATAAAATTAACAACTATGACAACAATAAACAACTTCAAAAAATTACCTTGTTAAGGCAATTTAGTAGAATCATACTTTTAGCATTTAATGATTGTGGCTTGCCTAGTATAAATTATGGGTGGCTTATCAATCAACAAATGAATCTAAGAGGCTGTCAAAAGTGACTATAACAACATTAAAACAAGAGTGATGACAACTACAAGAAACCCTTAGAAATGCATTGTTGGTGGGATGGATACTATTGCTGGTGATAAATGGACTGCATTGAATAAAAGAGGGGCCCTCTGAGGCCATGCTCAAGTTGTATGACTCTCAGTACTCCATGTCTAGGAATTATGGGGCTTGAGACTTGATCTCCTTAGTTATCCCTAGGCTACGGGATAACATCTAGTTCCAACTCGGGGACATGCTCTCACCGTAGAGTGCACGAGAACCTCAACATCTCTCGTATGACCTGTGCCTGCTAGATCTCAACAAAGGATATTAGTAATCCCTAGGGTGGTGGTATCAACCCTTGTTCATATATGATAAAATAGACCAATAAAATCATCTCTAGTCTAGCATACGATCATGAGAATACATATATACATAATGAATCAAGGCAATATGAAAAATACAACTAAAACTATGATAACATGATATTGAAATGGTATGTACAATGGATGCAATTTCCTACCTACTTTTACTTACCTGTTGGTTTAATGCTAGGTGTAGTCATATAACCAGTGAAACCATCCTAGTAATGCCTCATAATACCTGCCTTTGTGCTTCATCATAAACCAAAACAATGACAGGTTAAGCACAAAAATAACATGAGTTAGAGCATATATAATACCATAGGAAATCCTAGATTCTAGCTCATGAAGGTAGGAGGGAGGGACAAAATTATACCAAATTACACTTCTAGGAAAGTGCTCAATCCATCTTAGAAAGGGATCGTGAAAAATCAAAGGCTCAAAAGATTGACCCAAAGAGTTTGAAGGTTAGATATCTTGGACATCATCACATCCTGAGGTCTGGGAAGGGACTAGAAATAACCTAGAGGATGATTGGAAACTTTTTAGGCGAAAGTTGAAAGACTGATATAACAAACTTCTTCTTAAGTTCTTCAACCTACCCTTGAATTCTAAAAGAAGGCGATACCCTAGATAAAAGTTGGGAAAGGGACATGTTTCCCAATTGCAACCTTAGTGACATAACAAGGTAAAGTAATTGAAGGAAATGGAAAACCTTGTCACAAGTATCTTGCTTTAGCCAAGCAACATCCTTATCCTGATCAATATCTGAGCACAATGGTGGTTGAATCTTATTCAAAGAATAAATCCAAGTGATAAAAAAAATACTCATCAAAATACTCAAGGTATGACCAAAAATCATCAAGAGAACATAGAACTAGGTCACCCTTGGGTGCTTGAAAAACATGTGCAACTACATCATCTCCTTGTTGCTTGAAAATTAGTAGTAATCTCATATGATAGTTGTAAAGGAAACATTTGGAAATGACCCTCATTGTCGTAAATTGGATCCCCATCATACCCAATCATATCCCATTTACGTTTCCCAACATGTATGAACTCATCAATATTATCAACAATGCCATTACCTTTATCATAACATGAAGGGATTAAAACATCCAAGGGTTCCTCTAACCATTCTTCACTTTCCAAATCACAAAATAAAGCATCTTCAAAATCTTGGAAAGGGAAATAACTTACCGTATTCACTTCTTATTGTGTAGGAGCGTCGAAGACTTGGATGACTTCATCAAATGAAAGAGAAATCATCAGTGCCTCATCCTCTTGATTTTCCCGTGCATATTTAGCTTCATAATACATAGGGTCTAGCTTATCCAAGGATTCCCTTTCTTCTTCACCTTTTGAATAATAGAATAGGGTATCGTCAAAAACCTAAAAAGGAAAGTGACTAAACTCATACTCTTATTTTTGTGTAGGAGGAATATGATCTCCGATGGCTTCATTAAAGGGAGGAGCACACATTAATACTTCATCATCATGTTTGATATCTTCAAGCTCTCTCTCTTCAATCGGGTCTTCATTATCCTCAATAGAAGCATGAGTAAATTCTTTCTCTTCATAATGGGATTGGAAACCTTCATTAGGATCCCTCTCCTCAACCTATTTTTGTTCGATGACTTGTTCTGTTCTTTCCTATAATTTACTAACAAATATCTCAAGGGAAACTAATCTGTCCAGACTAAAAGTATCTAGGGTATCTTTGGGGTCATCAACTTCGATTTCTGGAGTAAATAGGTGTTCTCCCTTGAATAAGAAGATATTTTCCTCTAATTTTATATCCATGTGATAATACTCTTGTATTTTTCTTGGCCCTTTTTTACTGAGGAGAAACCCTGATTGCACTAAGATTGCATTGGTATAAAGGTAAACGAGGTACTTGTGTTCAGGACGACGACTTCTAGGAATTTGTTGTAGAAAATTCTCAAACTCAGTATGGAATTATTTGAAATTCTCATTCTTAGTTTGTTTCATGCACTTGATTATTTTTATTAGCATGTGGATATGTTCTAATTTAATAGCCCATTTATCGAGAAAGGTTTCTTCTAACTGGTCCATAGATGTGATGCTAGTTTTAGGGAGATCATCATACCATTTCCTAGCATTTCCATGAAGAGTGGCAAAGAAAAGTTTCATTGCCAAATATTCAACATCATAATTGATAGGGTGGAGTTGAAAGAAAGCCTAAAAATTACACATGTGATCTTCGGCCCTAACCCCATCATTACCAGTGAATATAGGGAGCCAATTTTCATACCTCGAAGGAATTTGTCGAGGGTAACCCAAAATTTCACTCATATCTAAGGGTTTAAAATTAGTCGGGTCCCATTTAGAAGCCATGGTTGGACTCTTCATCAGTGGAGTCACCAGATAATCCTTCTAGTGATTATCAAAGGGAAAATAGGGAAAGATCCTCAGTGGAGTCGCTAGGTAAGCTTTTTGAAATGAAAGGATTTGAGAAAAAGTCATACCAAAAAAAGTTTCGTTCGAGGAAAATTGACTCGATGTTCCCCGACAACGATGACAAAGATATTATCGCACAATTTGTACTTTCCCAATAAAAAAGGAAAGTAGGCCCAGATTGATGTATCACATAGGTAACCCTATCACTATCACCCCAATAGGGCACTTCTTTCTCTTTAGGAAGAGGGAAACCCTACTCCAAGGGAGACGTCCCAGGACCTAGTTGGTTGATGAAGGAGGATAAGATAAGATAATACCACCCATCTCTCTCTCTAGGTCACTCAAATTAATGAAGTCACTTGGAATGTTTAAGTCAAGGGGGTTAAGGGGAAATAATGTGAATGATACCTTCCCTTTACAAAAGAAACAACAAGCATTAGCCAATGATATCAATGCATTCATTCAATGACTTTAATATAAAAGTATGCTACCAAACAATTTTATGCAATAAAGATAGATGTGTAGCAACAATAATAAATCTAGAAATTGTGACTTATAAGGAAAATGCAACAAAATATAAATACCTTGTGGATAATACTTTTTCCACTTACAATTTCTAGATTAATAGAAGCCAAATAGTGACTTTTAAAGGGCCATCAAATTACTTATAACAACAAAAAATTAAGAACTATGATAGCAGTAAACAACTTCAGAAAAGTACCTTGTTAAGACAATTTAGTAGATACTTTTAGCTTTTAATGATTGTGGCTTGCCTATTATAAATCATGGGTGGCTTAAAAATAAGTAACTGAATCTAATAGGTTATCAAAAGTGACTATAACAATAGAAAAATAAGAGTGATGACATCTGCAAGAAACCCTTAGAAATTCACTTAGTGGAAAGCAATTTAGGAACACTTTAACTCGAACAGATAGTACTTTGATTCATACAATTTTTTGGGCTGGGATGGTTAACCTATAAGCTAAATGAGATTCTATATAATGGTTGTAGCAGTGTTAGCAACAAAAACAAATTAGTACCTTAAAAATATGTTAGCAAGTTAGATTAAATTAGTAGAGATAGCAAGTGAAGTGTAGGGTAGTCTTTTCAAGGAATAGGAGAATATTACTAGTGGCTTAAAGGGTAATGGATTCAAGGTGGATGGATTTTTCTAAGGTTGCAAATCAAATGATGATGATGCAAAAAAGTCTAAGAGGGAAAATACATAGGAGAAGTAGTAACTTAAGCCCCCATATGCATTGACCTCAAGAGACAAGATGCTAGGGTGTAGGCAATTTTAGACCCTAGAGCCTTGCTCTCCTTAGGCTTCTTATGGAGTAAAATTTATGCAACAATAACTAAGTCAAAATCCTTAGAGTGCTAGAAAATTAGTGCTCTAGGGTTTTACTAGTTACTAGATCAATTCAATGAAAATCTTGGCCAATGAAAAAGTAAGAAAGTAGCAATTTAAGTGTCTTACTTCAAGCATTAAGTACGCCATGCAATTTCATACTCTTGTATGAGAAAATAAAACCATACAACATACCATTCAATAGATGACAAAAAATGAATATTTTACTACTTTGCACCAAGAATAATCATGAGAATACCATGCAAGATCACATAAAAACTTCCAAGATTGATCCAAGTTGCAACAAATAGACTTATAAAAGAGTGTGCCTCAAAATTTCAGCCAATAAACCTCACTAGGGCGTAAATTTCAGACCTATTGTCTCAAATGACAAGTTGTGATGATGAAAATGAGAGTACTTTATGTTTATTTATACAAATCTTTGACCTTTAATTAATTTTAGGTCAAAAATAAGGCCGACCTGGCCAATTTACAATAAAATTCAATTTTGACACAATGAATTAATTAGCATCTAAAGACAACTCCAAATGTGACATCATGCCCTTCTAGGGTGATGCTGGGGCTCATAAATTAAACATTGAGCTAGAAAAGTGGGGTGTTCTACCTCCAAATGCCCCAAATGATGCCCACATGTTCCACTAGGCTCATAAATGCCACCAAAATGAAACCCTAGCTCTGGATGACATATAGGGGTATGATGGTGACATTCAGGGCCCTCAAGGGATAATGTCCATGTGGAAGAGAAAGGTCCCCATGGGTCTAGGTCTACTAGGGTGCCTCCATAGGCAACGTCCTTTTTCTTGGTGCAAGTCTTCAATTTATTCTTACCCCTGGATGGGGTTGCAACATCCGTCTATGGGCTTTAATCCTAAATGAAGGTCCAAGCTAATCATTCCCTCATGTGTACCTGTCCACCAAGAAAGGTCCTGCATCAACAATAAGTATGCACTCCAGGGGTTCATAAATCACAAGGATCATATCATGTAAATAACATCCAATAATTAAATTACCCAAACATGTGCATCAAACCCCCTTTAACCCAGACAAATGATCAAAGACATTATGCAATTTGACAAGTTAGGTTTGGAGAAGGTCTCAGGGTGTCCTATTGGGATAACCTCTCTTAAATTTGGGGTGTTTCCCAAGTGGGGTCTAGTCAAATTCATGTAAGTGTATGAAGTGGCATGGGGTGCATGTAATAACAGGGAAATGCAAATTCTTACCTATGGGTGCCTTTGTAGAGGGTGAGCTGCACCTTGTAATAAATGCAATTGTTTCCTAGCCCATTCATTTCCTTTTACTCTTAACTTTATTTATTTTAATATTTTTCTCTTTTTCTTTAAGGGAATGGTTGAGGGACACTGTCTTGGCCTGATAAGCAGAGGTGACAGCATTGTCCACAAACATTTCATGGAAATGAGAAGGATGGATCGTGATGAGACCCTCTTTCTCTTGGATATGCTGCCAAGATCCACTACCCTGGTTTGGAGACCAAATAGGTGGTAGTGTCATACCGCTACATGCCCATGGCCATAATAGGTTGGCTCATGATGATACCTCATATCCATCAACTAGTACCTTGAGTGTTTATGTATCTTATGGGTCCCCTTTTCTTACTGAGAATATTTTTACTACTTTCTCAGGGATCCCTAGGTGAAGCATATCAAAGATTTCAACATTGGATTTTAACTCTTTCCAACTACTTTGACACTCTGGGCCTTTATCCCCTTCTTCCCACAAATTAAGGTATAACCCTTACTAGTGTAGCCAATCCCAATTCCCAAACAAGGGTAGGGGAGATGAAAGGAATAAATATGGAAAATGGTAAGTATGGAGGGAACAAATGATGAATTTTCACAGATCCATCCAGTAGCATCCCATCCTAAAGGGAAATAATCTTAATAGGGAACCATGTCACCCGTCCAGGTATGAACGAGGCAAAGAGCATAATTTCCAAGAAAGTGTCATGAAATGAAGAAGGATTCAATACAACATATTCAAGTGCTTCAAAAATTGGAGTGATACATACCATGATACCCAGACTCATTACCTCATGGAGAAAGACTCACTGCTACTTCATGACCAGGCTGGTGGGATGGATATTGCTGCCGGTGATAAATGGACTACACTAAAGAAAAGAGGGGACCTCTGGGACCATGCTCAAGTCATTTGGATCTCAGTACTCCATGTCTAGGACCTATGGGCCTCAATATGTGATCTCCTTAGTTATCCCTAGGCTATGGGATAACAAGAATTTTTTACCCTTCCCATACGTTCGATCCTAACTGTTGACTATTCCCCAGGACAATGTTTGTGAGTTAGTGACCTTAGTGGATTTTCCTAGGCATCTCAGAGATGACTACATGGGGTTTCTCGTGGTACCTAGGGAGGACTTCATATCACCCTTATCAATACTACTAGAGGGTTCCCCACGAAGCATGGTGATATAGATTTAGGATTGGAATGAACTGATTAACAAAATGAATACAATAAACATAAAGATATGAAGAATAACACAGATATTCAGTGAAAAATATCTTCTATTGAGTAATGAAATAGGTCGAAACTGTAAAACTGTAGAAATGAAACACTTGCTCGAACGGTTGTAGTTATCTCTGAGAAGAGATGTGGCTGCTACACGCATTTTTCTGAGTAAACTAGATTACAATGAGGCTCCAGAGGCCTTTTTGATATTACACATGAATGCCAAAACCCTAGACATCCAAAAAGCTAAACCTAGAAGGTGAAACGCCAAAAGTCATATGGGCCCCTATGGGCAAGTTTGTGTAAGTTGGTACCTCAACTTCCCAGGGTCGTAACTTTTGCATACGACCTCCATTTTAGGCACATGATAGCTCGTTGGAAAGGAATTTTAGAAAACTACAGATTTTGTCATCAAAATCTGACTCTATCTACAGTTTGACTGCGACAAGCCAAAAAATCCAATGTTTAGGTGCCCAAAACAACCCTGGAAGTACAACAAGATGTGTTGATATGAAAACATACAAAATAAGCCAGTTGGATTAGGTGAGAGGCCACCAGTATCCACCTAGAGGATGTCTAGGGATTCAGAAATCCCTAGAAGTGTAGAACCCACAATTACAAAGAAGTATAGAAGAATGTGTTGAACAAAAACAGATAAGAGGAGTTAGTTGGAATAGGTGGGTGGCCACCAATATCCACCTGGATCGATCCTCCCCCCTTAGGAAGAAATGGTATCCATTTCATTGAGTTCCCCCATCAGGTGAGGAATCTTCTATTGGATTTGGCCCCGAGTGATCCACTTTCCTTAGTGTAGGAGTTGCCCTACCTTGATAATGCGATAAAGTTGGATCCTCTGCTGACGAGTGCCCTTGACCTGTGCATCCACTATGTGATCAACGGATGCTTGTTCCATGTAATCAGGGTTGATCTCTATTGGTTTGAGTTTTTCTGCGATCTCCTAGGTGTCCAATAATGGTGGAAAATATGGCCGAAGGAGGTCCACATTGAACATTGGATGCATGCCAAGGAAGGGTGGAGTGTTCAGCTCAAAATCATTTCTACCCACAACCTTGGTGATAGTGTAAGGCCCATAGAGAAGTGGGCGAAGCTTTCGATGGGGCCCCGTGAGACACTCCTTCTACAAATGTAACCAAAATTTGTTGCCAACCTAAAACTGGTGTGGTACCCTATGTTGATCATGGAATTGCTTGTACTTAGCATTGGATTTATTCAAAATATCTTGGACTTGTTGGCAGATGTGTTGAATCCACTCAATGAATCTAATGGCTTTGTCGATCACAGACTGATCATGGAAAGAGTCTGTATGTGTGGTGGAAAGAGGAAGTGTAACATTAATTGGTCACAAAGGTTGGAATCCTAGACACACTTGAAATGGGCTATGGATGGTGGAGCTATGGAGAGTCACGTTGTAACTATGCTAAACATAGGGGAGACTCTCGTCCCTTGTACATGGATTCTTAGAATTGTACATGCGTAGGATGTGAAAAATCATCCGATTGATGACCTTTGATTGGTCATCGGTTTGGGGGTATAAAGCAGTGGATTTTGTGAGCTTGGTATCCAACAGTGACTAGAGACTCGACCAAAATGTGTTGAGGAACTTGTTGTCCCGATCAGAGATGATGGTCTATGGTATCCCAAAATGAAACCACACTCATTCTAAGAAGAGCTTGGTAGTATATTCCATTGTGATATTTTTCTTGCAGGCTATGAGGATGGCCATCTTCGAAAACCGATCAACGACCCCAAATATGAATTCATTTCCTTTCTTGGTGGACGAAAGGCCAGACATGTAATCCATTGAGATGGATTCCCAAGGATTCTCAGGGATAGAAAGAGGGGTGTATAATCCTTACTTCTTGATGTCTGGCTTGGAAATGGCACAATAAGTGCAAGATATGATATACTTGTTGACGTCAATGTTAGGTTATGAAAAGGGTATAAATATCTTCCTTTTTCCCATATTTCATGATATCATCTTGATTGACTTTTTGGTTATTTAGAAGCAAATAGAATAGAAAATGAATAATATACTCTTTAGCATTGTTGTTGGATATTAGATTACATAGATCCTAAATATGATTGGAATTGTCTGGTTTTATTGTAGGATTGGTTAAATATTGTCAAACCCAAGATAACAAGGGGAATCTTGAAGATGCGCAAGCTATTGGAGGTTGAAGACTTTATGGCGCAAAGTGGTTTTAAAGATAATTGAGTTGTTTATTGTAATAGTAAAGCAATCCTGAGGATATCTCGATCCTCGGGATAGTTTAATTTACCCATATTATTGTAACATATAAGGGGTACATAGATCTTGAAGGAGGGTAGAAGAATTGCACTCAAAAATTGAGAATATAGAATTGCTATGCGTTAGCAGTTTCTATAAAATGTTGTACCAACTATGAAATTAATAGAAGCTTCGAGCGGTTTTACCATTTTTATATATTGAGTTTCAAATAGCAGTGCTTCTAAGGACCGAGGGCCCAGTCTGAAGGAGCTACTGTTCGACCTGTAATTGTATCAGTTCAAATTCTATTTTGTGATTCGATTTTCTTTTATAGTAGTTAATGAACGCATAAGTGTGTTGATGATTTCATGTCAATTGCAAGAAATAGATATTCCCTAAAGCATTAAATGATTTCTATTCCAATTCCTATTACTGAGATTTGATGCATGACGGTTCCTCATAAGTTCACATTTGTTGTTCCTTTCATCTAGTTCACATTTGTTGTTCCTTTTACTTAGGTTACATTCGTCGTTCCTTTTACTTAGTCTACATTTGTTGTTCCTTTCCGCTAGAATATAGTTGTTGTTCATTTCAATAGAAATACAATTGTTGTCTCTTTTTAGTTAGATTACAGTCTCTGTTCCTTTCCATAGATGGAGTAATTTGCCTTTTTCTTTTCAGCAATTTGATTCATAGTGATAGTCATTTCTGCAAGTCTTTATCTAGATTCAATTACTGCTCTTAAAATGAATTCAATAGATTAGCTAGTTCCTTTCCTTTTGCACAACTTTAGATTTCAATTCTTAGAATATTTAATAAATGTTTGAGGAACTTGATTGTTGATAAACTCAGATTTGCTTTCACTACACAATTTTAGCCTCTATGAGCTATCTGCATAGACTTTGCCGATATTCTTTGAGATAAAAGATGAATCCTCGGGTTGATAAATTAATGTTAAACTAAGGTTGTTTTTAGACATCTTTAGAGCCCAACATTTTGGCGTCGTTACCGGGGAAGAATGTCAAAGGTAGCATAGATTGTGCCTCTGGAGGATGAGTTATTGAAGATGGAAGGTAAGAACCTACGCAGGAAATAAGTAAGATGCTTATACCAGCGCCTACCTCCAGCTGACGCATTAAGAGGTTGCATAGGTGTTTTTTTTTTTTACTTTTTTTTTTATTTTTCCTTTTTGTTGTGTGAAGTGTGTATGACTAAGAAGAAAGATCTTGAAAAACCAAAACCTCCACCAATAATTACCAAATCCCAGGGCTCGATGCTCCCTGGAAAAATCACTTTCATAGACAACATCATCTGAAAAGAAGAATCTGAAGCTTTGGTTGGACCTAGAAAAGGATCTACCCAAATCCCTCAGGTCGCAGCTTCACCAACTGCAGGCCACGTCGAGATTCATAGCAAAACTAAAGGGACTGAGCTAAGCTTTCAGAGCACAGATCTTCCACCCCTCAACCCTTTAGGAGAGGGAAACTCTTGTAATTTGGAGGAAGGAGAAGGAGAAAGTAGTGGGATAACTAAGACAAACCTACCACCTGATCCTGAATCTCCTATGAAAGAAGAAGGCACACCCGAAATCCCAGATAGAGGGAGTGAAATCAAATCCCCTAGAGGATTAGATAACCAATCAATTCAAATAAAATATCCAGATCAAGAAATCCCTAAATATTTCTGGCATATTTTTGATCAAATGGCACAACCAAATCCACAACGTCCCCAGACTTCCACCTTGGAATATCCGATAGTTGATCCAATCGCCAATGCTCCCATGAAGGTTATTCCCCTACAAAACTTTCCAACCTTTCATGGATTAATCTTAGATGACCCAGACACATTCTTATTTGAATTTGATGTCCTATGTAGAGGGTATGATTACACCTTTGAACCCAAAAAATTAAAATTGTTCCCCTCCACTTTGAAAGGAGCAGCTCTACACTGGTTCATGGGATTAGGGGGAGGAACTATAAACTCATGGGATGAGATGAAACAAGCCTTCTTGACAAAATATCAGGATTATTGTAGAACAATAGACTTAAAAGATGAAATATTTCAAATGACTACAAAAGAAAATGAATCATTAGAAGAATATGTAGAGAGATTTCAATATAATTTACAAAGATCACCCTATGGTACGCTACCAAGGGAAGTACTTAAGGCAACTTTGATTAAAGGTATGAAAGATGAATGGGTAGAAACATTGAATTTAATGGGTAAAGGTGACATTTATAAAGAAAATTATGATGACATTGTCCTATTGTGCATTAGGTGCTCAAGAGGAAGTTCACGGACCAGATCAGGGATGCATACCCCCCTCACCAGAAATAACAATATTACCAGTGGGGGTGTTACTCAAGATGAAGTTGGTAATCTCTTAGAAAAATTTAAAACAAACATTCTGAGCACTCTGACTACAGAATTGGATGTGTTGCAGGCCAAACAGAAAAAAACAGAAGCAAAACAAATATCAGCCATATTTTTCCACAGGTGCAGAAGAAAACATGGTCCAAGGGATTTCCCTTTGGACGTGGTCTGGGTTTGCGCTATCTGCGCCAAGGGTCACGACACAGAACAATGCCCATTGCTTCCTAGACTGAAATTTGTCTTTAGGGAAGCATAAGAAGAAACAAATCCATTATATCTTATGGCTCAGCGTCATCAATGGAAGAATCGGCCTCCAAATACATTGCATGACCCTTCCTCTTTCTTCTCCAGAAAGCATAACCAGTAGCAAGCCCCTAGTAGCACATGGCAGGGTCAATCGTTTACTAATCAAAACTGGCAACCCCAGCAATACCCACCTGCAAATCCCACTTGGAAAAACCAGCCCGCTGCAACCCCTGCTTGGCAGAATCAGCCAACTGGAACTTCTACTTGGCCTAACTCAAAATATCCCACCTCATCCTGGAAAAACTCAAATAACAACATTTACCCTTCACAGTGGCCCAACATGACTGCCCAAAACCCAAATTGGAATCAAAATTGGCAGCGCCCCGTGGGAATAAACAATCAACCCATGGGGATGGCCCCTCAAACTCAACCTACATTACAAGCCCCATTTCAATTGTCCCAAAATCCACAATCCCAATTGCACCCTCAACTACCAGCCCAACCTCACCCAAATCCAAATAACAGACCGACTCAACTCATCTAGATTATGGAAAATGGAGAAGGAGAGATCATCTCGGTAGGGTGCAGCGAACTACGATTAAGGTTTGGACGAATAATCTCTCCTGAAGAAATTAACATTTTTCAAGGGCAGGAGAGTGAAAAACAACCAGCGATAACACCTTCGACTGTGGTAATAACAGAAGAAATTGAGCAGGGGGGAAACATAGATGAATCACAAGATCTTGATAAGGGTGCAACACCCTCCCCTCCATTCCTCGAAAGATTGATGATATCAAAACCGACCGTATATCCCAACTTTGACCTTGTAGGGGAACTCAAGAATTTATATATCAAGATTCCACTCCTGCAAGATCTTCAGGACATCCCAATCTATGCAAAAACAATCAAGGAGATATGTGGGATAAAGCCCATCAAAAAAATTAAAAATGCATCATCAACAGTCTACGTGGTAGGAACCTTATCTGATCTAATTTTAGATAGATAAGAACTGGTTAAATATGCAGATCCGGGGAATCCCATAGTGACAGTTCATATCTAGGGCTGCTCTTTTCCCAATACACTAGTTGATTTGGGAGAAACCATCAACATCCTGACTAGGGAAACCTGCAATACCTTGGGTTTTAACTCCTTCGAACCCACAATAATAATGTTGTAGTTGGAAAATCGATCGATAGTTCGACCAGTTGGCACATTACATGATATAGCCATCTTCGTCGAATCTTGGGAATATCCGATGGACTTCATCATCATCAATCCAAGAGGTGGACTTGAAGGTAATCCATTGATACTGAGCAGGCCATGGCTTGCAACAACAGATGCGTACATAGGATGTCGAACAGGAAATATGACAATCACTAGAGGGGGTATCACGAAGAACCTCATTTTATATCCTCCTGCTAAACCAAGTCCAACTTTTGTATATCCACAATTTCCACCACCACCATACCTAGAGAGGGATTTTCAATCCCCTCTTACGCAGGAAGAAGCCCTCAAACTTAAAATATAGCTAGAGGATGACGTAATCAGTGGGTTTATCAATAATCCAGCCACCATGAGCAACCTGACCTGCCAGATGCTCCAAGTTTTTCTAGACTGTGAAGCACAGGGGGACCTGCTAGAATATTTAATGGAACAACAAATTCCAACTACAACCATTCATAAAAGAAAACCCATTGAGATTGCACTTGGGAGGCCTCTAAACATCAATGCCAATTTAGATGAACAACAACAACAAAATCTAATTCATGTCCTCTCCAAATACCAGCAAGATTTTGCATGGGAATATTCTGATATGAAAGGTATTGATCCACAACTCTGCACACACCACATTTATGTTGAAAAAGATGCCCGGCCTATCCGACAACCACAAAGAATATTAAATCCTCACCTCAGGGATATCGTTAAAGAAGAATTACAAAAACTATTGGACGTAGATTTTATATATCCCATCTCAGATAGTCGGTGGGTTTCCCCATTAGTGATCATCCCAAATAAAAATGGGAAATGGCGCATCTGTGTTGACTACAGGGAACTTAACAAAGCCACTCAAAAATACCACTTCCCTTTGCCTTTCATTGACCAGGTCCTGGATACTTTGGTAGGAAATAAATTATTTTCTTTCCTAGACGGTTTTAGTGGGTACAATCAAATTCAGATTGCCCCAAAAGATCAAGATAAAACTACATTCACATGACCCTGGGGAACTTTTGCATACAGATTATTACCCTTTGGACTTTGTAACGCTCCAACCACTTTTCAAAGGGCCATTCTGAGCATATTCAGTGATCTTATCAGCGAAGGACTTGAAGTCTATATGGATGATTTCACTCCTTATGGCGACGACTTCGATCAAGCACTGAATAACCTAGAGAAAATACTAGAGCGATGCATTGCGACCAGGTTATGTTTAAGCCATGAAAAGTGTCACATGATGATGACAGAAGGTGTGGTACTAGGGAATTATATCTCTATAGATGGAATTAGGGTAGACCCAACAAATATAGAGGTAATCCTTAATCTACCTACACCACACACACAAATTGAGGTACGTAGTTTCCTTGGCGCTTCAGGATACTATCGTAGGTTTATGGAATATTTTGCAAGAACCGCTGCACCTTTAAATGCTTTGACTGGTAATGTAGAATTTCAATGGTCTGACAAGTGTGATGTGGCATTTGTAGGACTCAAAAATTTGATCTCAGCAACACCAGTGTTGAGGGGGCCAAATTGGAAAATACCATTTCACATCTTCACCGATGCATCAGATATTGCCATAGGCGTTGTCCTCGGACAGGAGGAGGAGAAGAAACCTTATGCAATTTATTTTATTAACAAGAATCTTAATCCAACTGAACTTAATTATACAATAACAGAGAAAGATTTTTTAGTTGTTATACATGCCATCAATAAATTTTGTCATTATATAACAGGCTATCCGATCATTCTGTATACTGTTCATTCTGCTATCAAATATCTGGATAATAAACCAATTTCTAATGGACGGGTCACTTGATGGTTGTTATTATTACAGGAATTTGATATCACCATCAAAGATCGACCTGGGAGAGAAAACCTTGTCGCAGACTTCCTATCCCGCATACCTAAAACAGATGACTCCTTAACAGTCGAAGACCGATTTCCAGATGAGCATCTGTTTGTTGTTACTACAAAACCACCTTGGTACGCTGGCGTGGAAAATTACCTGGCAGTAGGAAGATTACCGACACATCTTTCATCAAAGGAAAGAAAACTGATCATCCAATGTAGTGCACAATTTGCCTGGATCAACGAATATCTCTTCCATACAGGAGTTGATCTCTAGATCCACAGATGTGTACAAGATGATGAAATCTATGACATATTAAAAGTTGGACATGATGATCCCTGTGGTGGGTATTTTGCAAATCGCAGGACTGGACACAAAATTCTGCAGATGGGCTATTATTGGCCCTCAATATTCAGAGACGCGAAGAAATACGTCCAAACCTGCGATAGTTGTCAACGGATGGGAAAACCAGGTCAGGTTGATGAAATTCCTTTGAAATCACAAGTAGTCACGGAACCATTTGAGATATGGGCACTAGAATTCATTGGCCCCTTCAAACCAAAGTCAAATCAGAAGGCCTATATTCTAGTCGCAACGGACTACATGACTAAATGGGTAGAGGCAGAAGTCTTTCCAAATGCAACAGAAGAGGTAGTCATCAAATTTCTTTTCAAATTATTTGTACGCTATGGACTACCAAGAGACATAATTACTAATGGGGGGTCACAATTTACAGATCATAGAATCACCACCAACATGGATAATTATCATATCAAACACAAAATTACTTCTCTGTACCATCCACAAGCAAATGGGCAAGTGGAAAGCACCAACAAAGTCCTGGAGGCAATCCTAACAAAGATTGTCTCAACAAACAGACAGAACTGGGCTTCTGAGCTCCCAAATGCCTTATGGGATTACTGCACAACATGGTGTAATACCACATGCTACTCTCCTTACCATTTAGTCTATGGCAAAGAACCCATCTTCCCAATCAAGTTTGAAATCAAGACTCTAAGGATGGCCCAGGAAATCAGAATGGATCTTAGAAAAGCACATAAACAATGCCTTCAACAACTCAATGAATTGGATGAAGCATGCCTATCTACTGTAGAGCGCACAACCATTATTCAGCAATAGAGAACGACTTGGCACGATAAGCATACAAAAAAAAAATCATTTAAAAAAGGAGATTGGGCGCTCCTCTATGATTCCAGATTTCAGGATTTTCCTGGAAAATTATAGACACCGTGGCTAGGACCATACGAAATCAGTGAATTCCATGATAATGGCATAGTCACGTTAAGAACCATCAACGGGTCCGACTCTATCATTATCCGCCCTCAAAAGAATCTTTCTACCAAGAGGCAAGTAAGGACCCTACCATTCAAATTTTGACTAGCTAGGAAGGTAATCCATCCACCCCAACTCCATAAATGTTGAAATCTATTGACACTGTACATACTGTATATAATTTTGTTTTCTGTAGATTTTATTTAGTTTTTATTATTTTCGACAGTCATTCGAGAAAATCAAAACTAGGGAGGATCACTATGATGAACTCAATTAGCACTCTTTTTCTATTCCGAACTTCTGCTTCATCTCATTACCCATACCCTGTCTTCCGTAGAGAAATGAATGTGTCATGATTCAACAGCAGCAATTGGGCAACTATAATGAAATTTATAACATTAACAAACCATCCATTACTTAATTTTGAAATAAACCAACTCATAAATGAATTTAGTTGATAAGGAATCAACCTTGAATTCAAGCAAAATACATTACCAGGTTTCTACAAATTCAGATGGTTAAGAACAAAACAATTGTTGTTCCTTTTGCGTGCTTGTTGTTCCTTTGAACGGAACAATTGTTGTTCCTTTTGTGCGCCTACTATTCCTTTGAACGGAACAATTGTTGTTCCTTTTGCATGCCTGTTGTTCCTTTGAACAGAGCAATTGTTGTTCCTTTTGCGCACCTGCTATTCCTTTGAACGGAAAAATTGTTGTTCCTTTTTGCACACCTATTGTTCATTTCGTCGTTCCTTCCTTGCTGATAAAACGCTAAACCTTTCTGTTGGGGTACAACTTTCACCAGCATTATTTCTAATGATCTATCATTATTTTGTGGACTATCTCCCATACCTTATCAAATTGCTTTTTGGATCACTTCCTTCGAAATATCTTAAACCTTGTTCATAATCTATAACCACCATAATTTGTTTCTTTTCCCTTATACATTACATGTAATGATCCCTCGCATTTATAATTAATAAGGAATCTGCGACACACTTTTACTTGGCATCCTTACACTTATTTACGCCATCCTTTACTCTTAAGGAGTAGATGAGCCTCCCTTCATACACTTAAAAAAAAGAAATATATATATAAATCAATAAAATTTCTTTCTTTTTCCAAAAAGAATAGGGGGTCTCATCATGAGCCAACCTACCACGATAATAGGATAATAAACTAAGTGACATTCCCACTTTGGCTACCACACCAAGGCAATGGCCTTTGACATTCTCTTTTTTCAAAGGACAAGAGGTATCATCACGAGCTGACTTGTTCACTTAAGTTACACTCCAGTGAGTGGCATTATCATCATCTAGATACCAAACCAGGATAATGGTCTTTTTCGGAAAAACTTAAAAAATACCAAATATATATATATATATATAAATCAATAAAATTTCTTTCTTTTCCCACAAAGAATAGGGGGTCTCATCACGATCCAACCTACCACGATCATAGGATAATAACCTAAGTGAAATTCCCACTATGGCTACCACACCATGGTAATGGATTTTGACATTTTCTAGTCAAACGATAAGGGGTCTCATCACGAGTCGGCTTGTTCACCTAGGTTACAATCTATTGAGTGGCATTATCACTATGGCTACCAAAACGGGATAATGGTATTTTTGGAAAAGACGATTCAAACAAGTATCAAGGATACAAGCTCATCTCAGGGTTAAAAGGCAACCCTGTCGAGGCTATGGACGCCTGCTGGCAACAATGGCTCTGGTTGTGGTATGGAAGTTACCTTAAACACCAAGTTTCTGCGTCTCTCTAGATTTCTTTCACTCAATAACGAGGCTATCATTTTGGTTGTATTCAATGACACGAAAAAGTAACAACATTGTGATATGTGGGATATTATTTAACTAACCAGATTTAATTTATTCGGCGCATGTACCCTTAAAGCATTCTTTTGAGTATCAGTATTTTCAATTCCATAAAAGCGGATTAACATTTAATGATTACTATTAAATATGTTGTTTGAACATAAATCATTAATCCCCATTGGCAGCCGTCGTACAATCATTACGTCTCACCATCAATACCTACAATCATTACTCTTCCCTACGCTGACGGTCGAGGTCGACCTTTCTATTAATGAGGGGAGTGGACCCTCGACATGCTTCTCGATACAGATAGTAATGATTGTAATAAATACCTTCATTTGTATATATTTGTTGTCTCTGATATTTTCTATTCTCGGTAATTTTTCCTCCAAGCTGGTCTAACCATGTCTGCTACTAGGAACGATAGTCATCCATATTTTCTCACAAAATGGTTGGCAGAGGTGTGCATAGGGAACCTACTTTACTAAAGCTTACAGAGAAAGAGAGAGACATCCTGCATCAGCTGGGGTGGACAGAGTGCTTCAAACGACTGCAAGGATATGACACGAATGTCACACTTGAATTCTTCCAGAATCTGCAGGGGGGAAACTCTATGGTGCGGGACATACAAATCTCAGTCACCTCGAAAATCTTAGTAGAGGTCACAGGCCTCCCTAACATGGGAATTCAGTGGGCAGGATGATACACAACATTGAAGGAAGCTGTGGAAACCTTCACAGACCCTGGGGAAGAATTGGATAAGAAAGGAAAGGGACTCAATCCTAGTACCCTTAGAGAACCATGGAAGGAACTTGCAGGGATAATTCAGTGGTACATCACTTGTGATGGACGATATGACATAATTCAACCTCACCACCTCAAATTGTTGGCATCTTTAAAACAATGGTTAGTACTTAATATACCTTTCTTTTTGAATTCCATATTACATGAGGTTGCCCTAAGAACACAAAAATCCAAGGACCCAGTTACTGTTATCAGCCACCACAAATTAATTAAACTGATAACAAATAAAGAACTGAGTCAAACTCAATTGACCTGGGATAACCTGATTGAGGCCAATAGACCTCCACAACTAAAGCAACCTGAATTATGTCATGAATAACCACCATAGGAAATTGAAGATAGACAGGCAGAGGAAACTACTACCCAAAGAGAAATCCCATCTCCTCAAACTGAAGCTGAGGTAGACCTTGCGAAAATCACAGAGACCTAGACCTCACAAACACAGGCATTAAAGAAAAATCGGAAGAGAGAAACAACTGCCCCTACAACCATCATTCAGATAAGGAGAAGAAGCAGACGAATCCAGGAAACAATTGAAGCAATTCAGGATACAACAAAACAGCCTGAAGAACTTCAAAATTATACAGAACAGTCTCCACACGAGAATGCTCAAGGAATTAGGCAAGAAGAACAGACCTCACAAAGGAATGATCAGGAAGACACCCAACTGACATTAGCGCATTTGACAGAACAATTTATGAAGAGATATGAGGTAGAAATATCCCAGGTTTTGGAAAGCTTGGGAACCTCAATTGACAGAGGCACAAATAATCCAGAAAAATGCCCAGAACAACCCTCCTCTTCAAAACCAATTGAAGATTTTTCTGATATTGAAATGTCTTTTCCTGAGGACAGAGCACAGGAAGAACCCCATTTTGAAACAAGAAGCCCTCTTGGACAAACAGAACAGTTGGAAGGAAGAGAGGAACAACCATCTTCTGGCTAGAATGAAGAAGGCCTTGAGACCTCTCATAAACAAAAATCAGCCAAGAGCCTTAAGAAAATTAGAAAGTTAAAAAAGGAAAATAAACTATTGAAGAAAAAGGCTAAGAAGGCCGAAGTATTAAAGTAGAAGGTAGTTAAACTCAAGGAAATTATTAAGGAATTGAGGAAACAGTTAGAACATGAAGATAAATCCCACAGAAGAAAGAAGAACAAAAGGGCCAGAGTACAAGGAAGAAACCCTCTTCCCAAAGAAGCAGTAAGTACAAATTCTGTAGGGATACAGACAGATCCTGAAGAAATAGTAGTGGAAGAAACAGTAGCTCAGAATGAAGATGCACCTCCTTTAGAAACACAAGAAAATATGACAGCTACATAAGCAATTGATGTTGAGGTGCAGACAGACACCCCGATATTATAGGAAATAGCTCAACTCCTTGAGGAGAATGCTACCATCAAGAGATTGGAGGAAGAATTGATGCAGTCTCAACAAACCCTGGTTCAAAACAGAAATGAGTTACTGACTATGGAATTACACCAAGCACTCAAGTCCCGGGAACAGAGTGTTATTTTGGATAGGTTGGAAGTAGAGCTTACACAGGTCCAGCAAGCATTAAATCAATCCGGGGAAGAGATGGGCGCTATGGAAGAATACCAAACATCCCAATCTCAAGCAAAGGGTGTCACCATCGATAGACTAAAGGCAGAGT
This sequence comes from Picea engelmannii, assembly GCA_009831015.1. NCBI lineage: Eukaryota > Viridiplantae > Streptophyta > Pinopsida > Pinales > Pinaceae > Picea > Picea engelmannii. The sequence goes on from ML781072.1 coordinate 139,187, forward strand.
TGGGACAAGCCCAACAAGAATTGGCTCAACACCAAGATGAAATGGTAACTAGGACTGAATATCAAAAGATTGTTAAAGAATTGAAGGACATGACAACAACAGAGGGTGAGACCTATGTTGCGCTCACCAGAGCCCAAGGGAAGATAAAAAAGGTGCAAACCCAATTAGAAAAATCTTTGGAGCAAATCAAGGAAATCTGTGATGTCTACTCTGATGCTATTAATTGCAGAGCCCCTGCCACCAATTACACTTTATTCTTGCTGGAACGATATTTTTAATTGAGAGTGAAGGCCATCAGAGTGGGAAAACCTATTTCTTTTTCCACTGTACCTGAGTTTATTTCATGTTTCAGAGAGCAGGATGAAAAGGTACAATACTTTTTGTGTGAATTCTACTTTCACAATTTCATTCTAGAAGAAAAAAGGGAAGATAACCCTGGCCCATTCATAGGTGATATATAGTTTCAGGCATTTTTGTCATTTACTTAGAATCAAGTCAGATTGGATAAAGCTCATAAAACCTTCCTAAAAAGGGAAGCTGGGATAGATCTTTGGGTTAGGGGGGAACCTCCAAAGTCCTTTCCAGCCATTATGTGACATAAAACCTTTATGAAAAGAAAAGGGGTCATAGAATCCTTGGCCCCATCCATCTACAGGTCATACGTTCAGGTATCACTCACTTTAGGGAGCTTAAGGAGGAAGCTCTTGCTGCTTCTAAACTGAGATGGGATGCCTCCTCCAGTGAAGTAAAGAGTAGGGATCCCTTTGGGTATAAGAATTTCTTTGCAGATACCTTCAGAATAAAGAGGTATTCTAGATTGCTCCAAGAGGAAGGGCCTGCTTGGATTGGGTGCAGTTATAATCCCCCTATCATCTGGTTCCCTCCAGAAAGTTACCAAAAATATTATCAAATTAACAAGAAGAGGGAGGATGCTACTTTTGGAGAACTCAAAAGAAGAAATGAGTTCAGAAGGCCTGGTGAACCAAACATTCCATCTTACAAAATTACTGCTTTACATGTAAAATCTCATCTTGCATGAGGACATGCAAGAAGGTAAGCTAGGGGCTATGTTAGGTTATGAAAAAGGTATAAATATCTTCCTTTTTCCCACATTTCATGATATCATCTTGATTGACTTTTCGGTTATTTAGAAGAAAATAGAATAGAAAATGAATAATATAATATTTACCGTTGTTGTTGGAGATTAGATTACATAGATCCTAAATATGATTGGAATTGTCTGGTTTTATTGCAGGATTGGTTAAATATTGTCAAACCCAAGATAGCAAGGAGAATCTTGAAGATGCACAAGCTATTGGAGGTTGAAGACTTTATGGCGCAAAGTAGTTTTAAAGATAATTGAGTTGCTTATTGTAATAGTAAAGAAATCCTGAGGATCTCTCGATCCTCGGGATAGCTTTATTTACCCAGATTATTGTAACATATAAGGGGTACATAGATCTTGAAGGAGGGTAGAATAATTGCCCTAAAAAATTGAGAATATAGAATTTCTATGCGTTAGCAGTTTCTATAAAATGTTGTACCATCTATGAAATTAATAGAAGCTTCGAGCGGTTTTACCATTTTTATATATTGAGTTTCAAATAGCAGTGCTTATAAGGACTGAGGGCCCAGTCTGAAGGAGCTACGGTTTGACCTATAATTGTATCAGTTCAAATTCGATTTTGTGATTCGATTTTCTTTTATAGTAGTTAACGAATGCATAATTGTGTTGATGATTTCATGTCAATTGCAAGAAATAGATATTCCCTGAAGCATTAAATGATTGTTATTCCAATTCCTATTATTGATATTTGATGCATGACGGTTCCTCATAAGTTCACATTTGTTGTTCCTTTCATCTAGTTCACATTTGTTGTTCCTTTTACTTAGGTTACATTCGTCGTTCCTTTTACTTAGTTTACATTTGTTGTTCCTTTCTGCTAGAATATAGTTGTTGTTCCTTTCAATAGAAAGACGATTGTTGTCTCTTTTCAGTTAGATTACAGTCTTTGTTCCTTTCCATAGATGGAGTAATTTGCCTTTTTCTTTTCAGCAATTTGATTCATAATGATAGTCATTTCTGCAAGTCTTTATCTAGATTCAATTACTTCTCTTAAAATGAATTCAATAGATTATCTAGTTCCTTTCCTTTTGCACAGCTTTAGATTTCAATTCTTACAATCTTTAATAAATGTTTGAGGAATTTGATTGTTGATAAACTCAGATTTGCTTTCACTACACGATTTTAGTCTCTATGAGCTATCTACATAGACTTTGAAGATATTATTTGAGATAAAAGATGAATCCTTAGGTTGATAAATTAATGTTAAACGAAGGTTGTTTTTAGACATCTTTAGAGCCCAACAATCGTGTCAAATTTTTGGCCAATAAAATTGCTTCTGAGGAATGACCACAGTTTTCTCCATGCCAAAATGTATTGCCACCTGACTGTAGTGGGATTCCCATATCATGTTTGCACGCTCGCTTGTAGGAACACAAAGATGGCCTGAGTGGCATAGGAGTCCGTTCTGAATGTGAAAATTGGTGATAGTCACGCTTGTACCCAAGAGATGATAGGTGGTGGCGAAGTCTATATATTTCTGATAAAGTCAGGGCCACTCAGATGTTTCATGTCCATAGGAATGGAGCACAATGGTGAGTGCAGCCACGGGAGGCCGACTGAGGTAGTCAGAAAAATGATTTGAGATACCTTTCTTATACTTAATGTTGAGATGGAACTATTGCAAGTAGGTGGACCACTTCGTATGGTGGTCGTTCTATAATTTCCCCTATGTCTGTATGAATTGTAGAGGCTTGTGATCAGTGTGTATGATCGTCTCTTTTCCCATAATGTAATGTTTCCATTGACGACATTCTTGTACAATGGAATACATTTCCTTGTCATAGGTGGGGTATTTCTGAACAATATCGGAGAGTGTCTCACTATGGTATTCCATTAGATGCCCGTGTTGAGTTAGAACTGCACCCACAACATAGTCAGATGTATTAGTCTCAATCTCAAACAGTTGTTGCAGATTCAGAAAGGAGAGTACTGGAGCTGAGCAGAAGCGATGCTTCAGATCATTGGATTTTCGTTTTTGTTACTTCCCCCACACAAATGTGGCCCTACCACCACCCTTGGTCACTTGGCTGAGGGCCCATGCAATATGGGAGAATCCCAAAATGAACCGTCGGTAGAAGTTGGTTATTCCCAAGAAGCTTCGAATCTAGGTTAGTGTGGTTAGGGCTGGCCAGACACAGATGACTTGGATCTTAAGTGGATCAACATGTACCCGATGCTTATCAACAATGTAGCCCAAGTATTGGACCATGTTCATGAAAAAAGAGCATTTTTCCAAGTTGGCATATAGCTTGTGCTGCCACAAAGTGCTCAAAACCTATTGAATATGTCACATGTGCTCCTCCCACATTCCGTTGAATATGAGGATGTCATCCAAATATACCACCACAAAGGAGTTGGTGAAGGATATCAATACATCATCCATCAACCTCATGAAAGTGGATAGTGCATTTTTTAAGCCAAAGGGAATGACTATCTATTCAAAGAGTCTTTCTTTAGATTTGAAGGTTGTCTTCCATACATTAGTTGGTTCGATGGGAACTTGGTGGTAGCCAGACTTTAGGTCAATATTGCTGAAGAAATTTTCCCCCTTGAGTTGGTCAAGAAGGTCATCAATCCTAGGAATGGGGTATCGATTCCTGACTGTGATTTTGTTTAAGGATCTGTAATCAATTCAGAGTTGCCACATCCCATCCTTATGCACCAGTACAACTGGGCTTCCGCAAAGGGAGGAGTTGGGTCTGATGTTCCTGTTTTGAAGAAACTCTTGGATCTAACACCTAATTTCATAATTTTCCATCAGCAAGCGATTATAGAATGGTCCATCAGGTATAGGTGTGTTGGGGCTCATATCAATTGGATTCTTGAATTGGCAGTGTGTCGGTACCCCTGTAGGTGAGGAGAATATATCTTTGTATTCTTCCACGATCCCATCCACTTGCTTATGCTGCAAAGAGAGGCTCTGTGTAGAGGCCACATATGTGGTGGTGACCTTCTTCTTACTGTGAGTATAGATCACAAAGAATATGAACTTCCCGGTCTGTGAGATGACCTTAGTGCATTTCTTAACAGATATTAAAGAAATAGCAATAGGCGGCGCTACCTTTGGTATCCTGTACAATTATCTACCCAAAGTAATAATAACACTATGGGGTCTAGAATCATACACAAAATGACGCTTCCACAAATGTGGTTTTCCTAAAAGAACATCAGAAACATCAAGGGGATAAATATTACACAATACCTCATCTTTGAAAGGCTTGATGTCGTAGGGCAGATGACATTGTTGGCCGACACAGAGATCTCTTCCTTGGTGAAGCCAGCCGATGTTGTAGGGTTGTGGGTGCGGTGTCATTGGCAGGTCCAACCACTTGATGACCTTTGCTAAAATTAGGTTCTTTTGACTCCCTCTATCGACAATGAAATGAACCAGATCCCCCTTTACCCACATCTAGGAATGAAAGAGGTGTTCTCCTTCCTCTGGTTCTTTTGGTTCACTTGGTCAGACTTTGGTGGTAGCGATAGTGGAACTGGGTTCAACATCGATAATTCACTTCCCTCCTTTAGGATTTGATTCAGAATTAGAATCGACCTCTGAATCGGAAGCCTTCAGTTTGGCCATGAGTGAATTCTTGGAGTGACATTATTCGGTGTTGTGCCAAGGGATTTTATGGTACTCACACCATTTCCCCGTGTCCTTCTTCATATTTTCATTTCCCTTATTGTGTTGTGGCTTGGAATGGTTTTCCTAAGGTTGGCCATCTCAACTTGGTCCCTTTCTAGGTGTGTTGGTGTCACCTTTTCCCTGCTTTGGCTGTGAGGGGTTTGTAGATCCAAACGCTCCCCTTTTCTTCTTAAATTTCTTCTCGATCTTGACCGCGTATCTATAAGTCATGCCCAATGAGGAAATGTACATAAACTCCATTTATGTTTGAATGTATATATGCAAACAACCATAGTATTTTAGCACCAGATGACACTGAGATTATTTGATACCCAACTTGGTGTGCAAGGTATGGAAACTATTGGTGAAATATGGTACTGTCTAGTCCCTTTATTGACGTAGGGTGGCGCATCTAGTGTACTAATCCTCGTAGCTTCCAACATGGTAGTAATGTTATTTAATGGCATCCTGGAAGGAGTCCCATGTAGGGAGACAAAAAATATTGCATATTCCTCTACGAACCTTTTCTCAGAGTAAGCATCCCCCAGTCTTTAACATGGGGAACGACCTTGAGGAGTGAAAAAGTGATATTTTCCCTATCGAAAAAATTGTGGACTAAAAAATACCCTTCAAGAAGTTTCAACCATTTATCTACAGTGTTTAAATCTAACAATCCTTCAAATAATGGAATATCAAAATCTACCTGTACCTTGAAGGGGTTTACATGGATTCTTGATGAATATGCTTCTCCTATGGGAAGTCATCGAAGGATCTGCGTGAAGTTGTCCATCATTTCTTTCCTTTGTCATGTGAGGGCTTCCTCAAGCAACATTTTAATAGGATCTCCTGCTCCATCATATTTATTTTCGTCCCCCATGGTTTGTTGTTGGGATCAACGCGACCGATCTTGCAATGGATCGATTGGTTTGAGTCCCAACTTCTTGTACCCAGATCTTGTCGGGGACATGCACGAAGAAACATAAATGAGGAGCAGAACACTCTGATACCATTGAAACGAATTTAGGAGAGGAATGAACTGGTTAAAAAAAAGAATAAAATAAACAAATAGATATGAAGAATAACACAGATATCCAGTGAACAATATCTTCTATTGAATAATGAAATAGGATGAAACTGTAAAACTGCAGAACTGAAACACTTGCTCGAATGGTGGTAGCTATCTCTGAGAAGAGATGTGTCTGTTACGCACATCCGTCTAAGAAGAATGGATTAAAATGAGGCTCCAGAGGCCTTTTTGATATTACTCATGAATGCCAAAACCCTAGACATCCAAAAACCTAACCCTAGAAGGTGAAACACCAAAATTCATGTGGGCCCCTATGAGTAAGTTGGTGTAAGTTGGTACCTCAACTTCCTAGGGTCGTAAATTTTGCATACGACCTCCATTTTAGGCGCATGATAGTCTGTTGGAAAGGTATTTCAAAGAACTATAGATTCCACCATCAAACTCTGAATTTGTCTACAGTTGACTGTGATGAGCCAAAAAATCAATGTTTAGGGCCCCAAAACGTCCCTGGAAGTACAACAAGATATGGTGACATGAAAACATACAAAATAAGCTAGTTGGATTAGGTGAGAGGCAACCAATATCCACCTGGAGGATGTGTGGGGCTTTAGACAACCCATAAGTGTAGAACCCACAATTACAAAGAAGTACAGAAGAACATGATGAAAACAAACAAACAAGAGGAGCCAGTTGGAATAGGCAGGTGGCCACCGATATCCACCTAGATCACATGGATACTTGCACTCAATAAGTATTGTTAGTGGAGGTCAAGGTAACTTTTTATCACTCCTTCGTTCACTAGTCCACAAGACTTAATCAACCCATGTATTCATCCAGAAGGTCCTTTTTCCTTACTTCATTAATATTGTGATCTCAGGACCTAATCCACTTGAGTTAGGATATTGGAAAATCTGTTTGTGACTATTGTTACTCTTAGGTCATTTTTAAGTGGTGTGTTTGTGATCATATATTTCCTAGGAATGTGTCGGTAGTCACCTAGAGATAGAAACTCAAATTGGATGACCAACTGCATCATCGATTGATGAGACTTCAAGGCCTTCAACCCGAAGAAGAAGTCAAGGTCAATCCCACAACTCCTCCTCTTAGGCATAGATTTGACCAATCTAACACTTTTGTACTGACTGGTCTAGTCGAGATCGTAAATAAAGAACCTGTAGAAACTAACTCTTTTCTTCGAAAGGTTGTTACCATACTGGATCTTATAGCTAAGGATTTCACTCAGCCTTTTAACCCTTTGTCAACTAGACCTAACACTCCAGTTGTTGTGCATCTTTTAGCTCATGGGTTGGAATTCACTGACATTCTCCCTCTTAGGTGGGCTATAATGGAAGACACTTCATAAGTGTCTATGTCAGGAATCCCAGCGACTCCCACATGGACAATCATCACGGGGGGAATATTTCCTCCTGGTGTCTCTAACCAAATGACGAGTGTGGTGAACTCCACCATAATCTCCTCAATCAACAATTCTACTCCATTGATCATTGGTTCCACCCACTCTTTGAGTGAAACTAGGTCAGTACCTTCGAAAGCCAACACTTTTTTATTTGTTATGTCCTCCATGAACATGCAAAGCATTTTGACCGGTTCCTAGTCACGGACCCAAACTTCTAATTTTGGTGTGGGGAGTTTGTTTATCCCATACCAATTTGTTCCTTGGGGTGGAGGTCATATTTCTCCATTGTTTCCCTCTATTGGGAGTGGTTCTTTCTTGTAGTTCGACCATATCCCTTTAACAAGGTGGGGTGGTTTGATGGGTAGTGGATTTCAATATGCTAGCATGCCTTATAATTCGACTCTGTTCACACTATATGGTGGGTTAGGAAGTGATCATTTCACTTTTTCTATCATGCCCATAGGGGGAAACCCCTTCCATGGTTAGTGTAATCCCATTCAAGGATCGTGTTCCTTACGAGGGATGCTACAAGGGGGGAATCCCTTTGTCAGTCAGAATGTTCCCATGCAAGGAGTTTTTACTTCACAAGGAGGGTCAGTAGGGGGAAACCATGCCTTTTTGTTTGGGAACCATATGGGTGGAGGTTTTCCTCTACTTAACGAGTGCCAACATGGTTTCATCCAAAGATTTGACCCATCCGTAAAATCTTCCTGGAAACCTAGTTATAGATTCAATCTAGGATTGTATTTTTAGGCTACTAATTTGGGGTTTGTTAATATTGTGTTTCCTTCCTCAATGTCACAGCCTAGACTACATTTTATGGAAACCCTTCATTTTCCATATTTTTCCAGGTTAATGAATAGTAGGATTCATCATAACCCTACTTGGCCTCTGATTCCTACCAAACTTCCTTCGGATATCCCAAAATTCGAAGGTAAGAATGGTGAATACCTTGGAGACCATGTGATGACATTTCATTTATGGTGCTCCTCTAATTCGTTGAACGACAACTTTGTTTGATTATGTTTATTCCAACATACCCTCACTAGGAGTGTGACCAAATGGTATATAGAATTGGAGGGGTTTCATTTTGGAACTTTTAGTGATCTATCCATGGTATTTCTTAATCATTTCCAACTTTCAGTCCGGTATGATACCAACACATATATTTTGGCTAATTTTTAACAAAACAAAGCCACTCACATTTCCGATCACATTCGGGAATGGAGGAGATAGAAAATTTTATTAAGGCCACAGTACCTTCGAAAATTCTTTTAGAATGGTTCCCGAATTCATTGATTCCTTATATTTCTAAGGATGATGTGACTTCAAGAGTGTTCACAAAGGAGAAAGAAATATTTAGAGCACAACAACTAGAGCTCATTTATTTATAGTTAGACATGATCTATGAAATAAATCCAGATGCACCATGATCGATGTTGGACTTGGAAAAACTGAAATCAAGACCGCATGTCGATGGAATTGTCTATAATAGTTGTTGGCATAGGGGCAAACCTAGGGTTCAACGTTTCAACAGTGCACCAACAAAACCCTAACTACCGTCCCTTTCAAAAACACTTGCGAAGTAGATGAAGTCTCACCCGAGGTAGAGGTAAGGGGGTTGCAAGACTCAGGTGTCTACAACCAATATGGGATACAGATATGTGATTACAACACTTAACAGAGCACTTAGCTAGTAATATGCATTAGATTATGATTCTCATTCACATCATAGATTAACCCTTATTACATATCAACGCAGTAACAAATAGATCAAGCACATCTAATCACTTAACACATATCATTAACTTAGATCAAGCACAACTAATCACTTAGCACATATAATTAACTCAGATATATCATTCATTCACACCATTAAGCACTAAGCTACAACATTAGATGCATTCATCATACATTATAACAACAACACTAAGCATAAATCACATAAACAACATTGCACAAAGCACATCAAGACTCAGGATATACGTGGTTCACCCCAGTGTGGAGCTATGTCCACCAACTTATTCTTATTTCTTTATTAGTCTTTGATCTTCTTACATTCATATTCTCCTATGCACAAATCCACAGAGACCAACTCTGCAGAGTACAAGAGATCTGTGAGTTGCACACTAGATCCTCCTTCCCAAAACTAGGTCAAATCATAGAGCCAACTCCTTAATAGAACAAATCCTCACTTTACACAGCCAGATTGCACAAAACAACTTCAAATATCTTGCACTAAGACAAACATATTGTGCACATAGCTAACACTAACACTAATTCTTACACTGCTTAGCTACTTTTTATTTATACATTAACAAAAAGAACTAAAAATGGGTAAACCCATGGGCCGACATCCCATAACCCGTTACATAAACCATAGAAAACCCTTTTCTTGGTCCACAAGCCCGCAAAACAAGCAAGATCCCATGATCTCCGCTTCGACTGGGTGTTCCATCTTCGACCATCTTGTCGAAGTCTGAAAAGTGGTCGAACACGACCAATGTTTTCTCAAAACTTGGTCAAGGGCCAACAGGCCCCCAACACTCACCTATAACTTGTCCCAAGTCACTCATATCTAGGAAACGCTGCTTCAAAGGCCTCGATATTAGCTCGAGTTGCCTCGACTTTCTTCTTTTCCAGAGCTTCCTGCTTGGTGAACTCCTGAATCAATTTCTCGGTAACAGACCCTTCTAGGCGTTGTTCCATTGTTGTAACCACTTGTTCCAGTTGCGAGCCTTGTCCTTCAATATCTTCAAAAAGTGTGCAAGCTTCATCGTGCACCGGCTGGAGTCTCTGTGTAACCTCTATGACTCTGTTCTGGATGGCAGTAACCTTCTCAAGGATTGTGTGTTGTTCCTGTGATCTTTTTATCCTCTCAACTGCAGTGATCATTTTCATTTGTGCTTGCATGGTGGATGCCTGTTGTTGTGCCTCTTGGAGATGTGCTTCCAGTTTCCTCATCTCTGGATCGTCTGCGAGGAATTCATAGGTCTGTGCACTATGATCACTCAATTGCTTACATTCTAAGGTGAGTGCCTTGATCCTTCCAACTACGCTCTTAGCGATTTCTTCCCTCTGATCGTGCACTTCCTGTGGAGTGATCGACACTTCTTGAAGTTCTAACTTTGTTACTCTTGCTTGAAGTAGCTGAATGGAATCAACAAGATTCCCTACTTGAATCTCAGTCGACTCTTCTTCCTCCTTTTTCTTCATGCTAGTCTGTCCATCATGCTTGACCCGGGTGACCAAGGGACTTTCGATGATGTCGGGGTCGAAGAGTTCTTCATCTTCTATTGGTATAAGGAACTTTGTTGGCAATTCTTTGGTGATCTCCTCCATTTCCTTGTTTTTCATCTTATAATAGGAATGCAGTTCCTCCTTACTTTCATCCCTGCACATAGTGATGTAGATAAAGTGCTAATCTATGCAGAACTTTGCTAGCAGTCTATATTGGTGTAGTGTATTCGGGGTCATTCATGGAAATGACTCAATGGAGCGCTTCAACTACTGGTAATAAGCATGGAAGACAACGTTCGAATACCACTTCTTCGACATGTCATTTGTACACAACAAGGTGGAGAACCTTGCGACCAATGGCTCTAATAGCTCAACTTATTGAAATGTTGCTCCTTCCGGCATTTTCCAAGCGACAAATGTTATTAAAACCAATAACCAATTGAAATGAAACTTGTAGCCCTAATCCTGCGCTTCACGACAGTCCTTATCGAGCTCCTTGACAAGGTAAATCGCCCAGTTCATTTTCATTCCTTCTATGCACTTCCCTGCGAGGCCTACTACGAATCCTGTGACATATGTTGGACAATTTTTTCTGATGAGATTACCAGCTATAAGCTGAAAATCTAGGCACACTGCACCATCCTGGATGGAGGATACCTTGTAGCCTTTCTTTCCCTTTTCTACATTGCCATAGTATTCCTTTATCTGTTGAGCCAGCGAGCAGTCTGAAGTCTTCCCTGGGTAGAACTTTTGAGGGTCTGGTCCTTGCATGCTCAGTCATGTGATGATGTGGATCAACACCAGATCCACAGTCATGCATCTATCAAGCCATAGATATCCTCCATGGTAATACGACATGAGTATTTTAACGCAAGCGTTAACTAAATGATGTCGACTGAAGTGAGGGATATTCATTACATTTAGGATCGTCGACTGCGAGATCTCCTTAATCCACGGCTGGGAGACTATGCGTGACTTCTTCCTAGTTGTTCTCATCAAATACCGATGCGATGCGAGCATTGCGTAGTTATTCCTATCTCCAAGGTTAAATTCGTTGTTATTCAAAGCTGGGATATGTACTAACTGGGGTCCAACTACACATATCCCCTTTGGGATGTATGCGGTGATCAATGTGTACTCAAAGTCACACAGGATACTATCGCGGTTCACCGCGCTAGCGAAAGGAGGTATGTACTCCGACAAGACCAACGGGATCTGCTTCACGTTAGCCAGATCATCGCGGTGTTTTCTTCGCTTCTCAGCAGCTCGGCCAGAACGTTGTCCAGTCGAGGGGGATGCTTGCAACATTCCATTCGACGACGCCTGTATTCCTACATACATGACTCTCTTAGCCATGAGGTATACAAGAATCTCCTCCACACACTTTTCTAAAACGCTTGGTTCGCCCGACATTCGCACTTGTAACAAAATAAATCAGGTAGGCGAATGGAAAAGTGAGGTAATCAAACAGATGACGAGGTCTAGAAATCACAGTGCGATACAATGGATTCTTTGTTAGCTTGGATATCACAGTTTGAAAAAAGTGGTCCCAGCGCAACGTCCAGTGGGTTAAATAAGAAAGCGTCGTAACGGATTCCTCCAACGAGTAGGGATGACTCAATCAATACGAATCAGTCCATTATGGCGTGGTCTCAACGGTCCAACGACAATATTTATGGAAATAACTGCATTTCTATCCATTCTGGAGCATAATTCTAATGGTTGGGGTGCCTCCAACGATCATATAGCTTCTCCATGGTGAAGTCCCATTCTGCATGGTTCTACTATTCCGACAAAGTTCAAGTTTTGCAGATCTACCTCCTGCGAAGTTTTTTCTGGAAATTCCCATAGTTTTTCTAACTTGAATTTCTTCTTATTGAACTTCCTTTCCTTCTTTCCTGTGATTTGAGTCTCTGGATTCCTCTTTCCATTCTTATTTTTATTTTCTCTTAGCATAGTGACTTCACACTGCTGATGTTCTTTCAAAGGGTTTGAAGTTAATACATCTTCTCTCATTAACTCTAGGGTGGGTATTCTTCTTTATTGCATGGATAGTTCCTTCAATCCTTTTTGCATTCTTTCAACCTCAATAGCTAATTCTCTTGCCCTTTATTGCTTCGACTTATCCTCTTGTTCTTCTATTAGTTGCTCTAGTTTTCTGGCTATGAGGTCCCTTAGTTCTTTCTTTTTCTGTTATGTATCTTCCTCCTCTGTTTTCCTTCTGGTCTGATCCTTCTCAATCCAAGTCTTTCCTAAAAAAAGTGGGAAAGGGGTGTTTTTCTCAACAAACCTAATAACTTTAAAGTCCTCTTTTGTTGACATTTCATGAGCAATCATAGGTATATTAGTAACTCTTCCACATAGGGTTATCATCTTTCCTTTAAACAAGCCTATCCTTCCCAGTGGAGGTATCATATTAGGCTTTCCCAAAATTTCCCAAGTGATTTCTCGCATAATGTTCACATGTGTTTCTTCGTCTAGTACACAATCTATGTCGAAGTCTTCTCTTCTTGTGACTATGCACTATGTTTCTTTCAGGATCTTTGGTAAACTGATGTCTCTGTGATCATCCATTACTTCTTTTAATTATGTTAAGATAGTGTTTGACTCCTTCTCTTTATGAGTTTCTAACATATCCTTAGCCTCTTGACCTTCTTTATAGTTTTCTTGTCTCATGTTCATATTTTCAACTTTAGCAGTCATTCTTGGGAAATCCTCAACCTCATTACCAATAGCTTTACAACAAAGATGTCCTAATCTTCTACAATTATAACACAGTGTCAATCCTCTCTTTATTTTAAATGATCCCTAGCCTCTCCTGTATTGTGCACTTGGATCACAGTTCTAGACTTACAATCTACAAAAATTATTTACAGGTTCCTGCATCCACTTATTAGTCCAAAAATTCTTTCTATGCATAGGAATAACATATTTTTCTCTATTTCTATCAAATTTATTCAGATCAACTCTTTCTTCTAATTGTTCCCTAGTTTTCAGACTAGGACAAAATCTATCAAACATACCTAGATTCATACTTTCGAAGCAAAAATTTCCACTTATCTTACCTTTACCAGAGCACAAATCTTTAAGATGTTACCTCTTTTCTTCAGATCAAGTTCCTTTCTTAGCACAGAGTTTCACAAGTCAAGTAGAATACCATGCACTACAACAACAAATATACACACAAATCTTTCTCTTTTCTTTAGTTCCCAGCAATCACAGTTTCAGATCCCAGCAACGGAACCATTTGTTGGCACAGGGGCATACCCAAGGTTCAACACTTCAATGACGCACCAACAAAACCCTAACTATCGACCCTTTTGGCAACACCTGCGAAGTAGATGAAGTCTCACCTGAGGTAGAGGCAGTGGGAGTTGTAGGACTCAGGTGTCTACAACCAATATGGGACATAGATCTATGATTAAAACACTTAACAGAGCACTTAGCCAGTAATATGCATTAGATTATGATTCTCATTCACATCGCAGATTAACCCTTATTACATATCAATGCAGTAACGATCAAATCAAGCACATATAATCACTTAGAACATAACATTAACTCAGATCTAGAATTCATTCACACCATTAATCACTAAGCTACAACATCAGATGCATTCATCATACATTATAACAACAACACTAAGAATAAATCACATAAAAAACATCGCACAAAGCACATCAAGAATCAGGATATACGTGGTTCACCCCAGTGTGGGGCTACGTCCACCAACTTCTTCTTCTTTCTTTATTAGTATTTTATCTTCTTACATTCATCTACTCCTATGCACAAAGCCACAAAGCCCAACTCTACAAAGGACAAGAGATCTATGAGCTGCGCACCAGATCCTCCTTCCCTAAACTAGGTCAAGGCACAGAGACAACTCCTTAATAGCACAAAGCCTCACTTTACACAACCATATTGCACAAAACAACTTCCAATCTCTAACACTAAGCCAAACATACTGTGCACATAGCTAACACTAACACTATTTCTTACATCACTTAACTAATTCTTTTTTATACATTTACAAAAAGGCCTAAACATGGGTAAACCCATGGGTCAACATACCATAACCTGTTACATAAACCCTAGTAAACTCTTTTCTCAATCCACAAGCCCGCAAAACAAGCGAGATCCCGCAATCTCCACTTCGCCTGGGCACTCCATCTTCGACTAGCCTATTGAAGTCGTAAAAGTGGTCCAAGACGACCAATGTTCTCTTAAAACTTGTTCAAGGGCCAACAATAGCCCAGAATATCGTAAAAACAATACAATATAATTTTTACAAAGATTCTACTTCCTCTTCCCATGGATTGTAATATAGATGGGCAGTGTTTATCATTTGTTAGCTCAGGAAACCCCTCCCCCACTCCTAAGTATTGTGACACCTCACAATCACAGATATAGGGAACCAGTCAATTCTCCCAATAGCCTAATATTTACAGTTTCCCAAGTGTAGAGATAAATTTCACACATTATTCTGATGAGACGATTAAAATATGGCCCCACCTATAGGAAAAAAAATCCAATGTATAGTTAAGAAGAGGTAGGCGAGAGAGTCTTAGGATAGTCTTAAAGATAGTTCCCAATGGAAAATTTATGGAGTTCATTGACCTTTTCTTAACCATGAATACTTATTTTCATATTTGTCTACAAGTAATAACGTACATCAGGACAAGTTTAAAGATTTATGGATTTTATTTATTGTTTGTCAGATTATCACCCTCGCTAGGTAGAATGCCCTGCTACCAGCAAGCCTGTTCAGTACTCTGACAGGTTTACCTAGCCATAAAATAGGCCGATACCCGCTGTCAGTAGACCTATTTAGTATCCTGATGGGTTAGCCTCTTACACCCTTTTACAATAGAGACTAGTCTGCCATCTTTTAAGATTTTTATATAGAGATTTCTTTTTGCAAGAAGATGGGGAGGCATCTTTGAAATTTTTTATTTAAGACTGGGATGGTATTTATGTTAGAGGATGACTCTTATTTATGTATTCCTTATATATTGTCCTGATGTAGGGGGTACTTAACTGGACGTGGCCTATCTAAACATATGGTATAATCAAGCATTTTTAGTTTGTAGTGGATGGTACCATTGGAAAAGAACATAAAGGTATCTTTAGGCCCTACTCACTTTTTTTTTTTAAGTTATAGTGATGTTTCCAAGGCTAACCACTAATCAGACCTTCTTGTTACTCTTTCATAAATATACTTTACTCACCTACTCAAGGTTCTTAGGGAAACTATACGAGTACCTGTAGGTTTGATAAGACAAGGTGTCACTTCCTTATATCCTTTAGTGGTGGAGGTTAAGAGTGTTGGATCATGTTGTCATTGATGTCAATGGTTTGATTGATTGATGTAATTGATTGATGTCAAGTGATTGATTGATGTCAAAGGATTGATTGATTGATGATTGATGTAATATAATATGTATTTTCCTTGATGATAATGCTTAGATGAAGATGGATCAATGAGTTGTCATTGATATGATGAAGATGGATCAATGAGTTTTCATTCATACATGATGAAGATGGATCGTTGTGGTTTCATTGGTATATGATGCATAGTTGGAAAAATGTATAGATGACTCATTATTGTCTTATCATGAATGATAAGGTGTACAAAGGGATGAACTCCAAAGTGGTCCCCTTATGGTGAAAGCCCTCATGGGAAGACGCTTTGTGGATTGAGTCATCCTAGAAGAATGGTTGGAGGACCCTTTCTCTCATTATTTTCTTATCATGATTGATAAGTTGCACAATTGGATTAACTCCAAAGTGGTCCCCTTATGGTGAAATCCCTCACGAGAAGATTCTTTACGGATTGAGTTATCCTAGAAGAATGGTTGGAGGACCCATGCTTGTATGTGGAATAACGAGATGAAGATCAAGGAAATTGTTTGTGAAAATATCCTATATGGATAGTGCTTGTCATTCCATTTTCGGTGGTATGTGGAATGTCACATAACTCCTCATGGTTTGAGAGTTATGGCCTTACGAAGATGAAGGACCCCCACATGAAGGCTTGAAGCCCCCAAGGTCAAAGAAGTCAAAGTGACCTAAAAGAAGAAATCATTATTTAAATGGTAAATTAAAGTGAAAAATTCAAGGTGGATTATTTAAATAATAAAGAGAAGTGACAAAATCATGAAATGATAAAGTAAGGTGACAAAATCAAGAAGGAATATTTATGGAAAGTGGTTAACCCTAAAAATAAGGAAAAGAGGTTAAGTGACCTAGAAATGGGTTAAGTGACCTAAAAGAAGAAATCATTATTTAAATGATAAAGTAAGGTGACAAGTTCAAGGTGGATTATTTAAATAATAAAGAGAAGTGACAAAATCAAGACGGAATATTTAAATGATAAAATATTGGAGAAATTTCTATTTATGGAAAGTGGTTAACCCTAAAATAAGGAAAATAGGTTAAGTGACCTAGAAATGGGTTAAGTGACCTAAACATCGATTAAGTGACCTAGAGGATGAAAAGTAAAAATAATATAGCAATGGTCTCTTGTAGATCATCCTTTTTGTGGATCAATGGAGAGATTCTTGTGAGAATATCTTTTGGAGTATTGATGGAGAGCTTCTTGTGAAAGCTTCTTGAGCATTTTTGGTGTGGAACACTTGAGAATATTGAATATATATAGGTGACTGAGGTAAACAAGGATATCTAATCCGAATTTCAGAAGGAAGGCGAAGAAAAGAGGGCTAGAATTGAAGGGAGGATAAAAAAATTTCATGATGCTTTCTAAGGTATGTTATTTACAGGTCATCTCACCATTTTTGCTATAATTTTTTTTCTATAATGATTCAGACCGTGGGATTGATATGCCATTGATAAAACATACCCAAGTATCTGTGATAAAAAATTAATCTTGTGTTTCATTGTATTTTGGGAGTTACACTCCGTGGAAAATAGGGTTTGTGGCTAGTCCTGAAACTAGTCAAAAACAAGTGTTTTGGGTAAAAACATCACAACTTCTTCATAATAGATCAAAATTCAGTGAGAACAAATTTTTTGGTTAGTTTAAAGTATTTAGTACATTTTTTTAACATTTTAAGATCAATTCAACAAATATTTTGTGCGGGCCACACTCTACAAGGTCTCTCTCTAGAATAAGCCAGAATTCAACAAGGTATGTCATTTTTTCTATAACACCTTTTCTAAGAGGTTCCAAGTAGTGCCACCTGGAGGAATTGCAAAAAAAACACTGAATAAAATTGTGTATAAGTTTCAGATCTTTATTCATTACAGGTACAAAGTTATGATTATTTCAAGTTGGGGTTGTTGACTAATCCAAAACTAGTCATGGTTGAGACAAGCAGTTGATGAGTTGGCACATACATGAGGTGTATAGTTGATGATGTTGGTACATATTGATGAGTCATTGTTGATGATTATTTTGACACATGATTGGTATATACTTGGTACATGGTTGGATGCACTTGTTTATGGTACAAGTTGATTACAGGTTGTTTGGCATAGGTTGGTGCATGGTTGATGCACTTGTTTATGTTGACAGATTGATATCTGTTGAGGATTGTTGCCTCATCTCAGATGGTGCTAAGAATGTAATATGAGTCTTACATATAGATCTGGTTCTCTTGTAGAGTTGTACTCTATTCAGTTGTTGCTGAAAAACCCCCGGATTGAAGTCCATATTAAAAAGAAAAATTGTACATACATCTTGTGTTCTTTGTGTTCCTTGTGGAGATGATTTTTTGCTGATATTTATTCACATATAAATGATTATAAATGAAAGCAATGAGTAATGAGAAAATGTTGAATGTTAACTAAGGATTTTTTGTGTAAGAGGGAAGTTTTGGGAAAAATATCCCCACACTCATCCATCCCCCTCTAAGTGTGGTAGGTGTGTCCAACAATTGGTATCAGAGCGGGCCTTTACTACAAGCCTTAACAAGCTTGAAGGAGATCCATAGACACACAAATGGATGATGAAATACCAATCCTTGATGAGGAAAACTATTCTACTTGGAGAATAGAGATGAGAGTGTATTTGAAGACAATGGGAGCAACTATTTGGAAG
>ML781072.1:159613-199000 GCA_009831015.1 Picea engelmannii
TCGATTTATTATGTGGCTTGGTTTGCAATGCATTTGGATTTGCATTCATTTAACCTTTGGTTTCATAAGATACATGGGTGTTATGATTAAAACTTATATATATATCTTTCTAATTTGATGCCTATGTTTATGTTTTCATAACTCTCGATGTTTTGATTATATGAAAACCCATTTGTACATTGATTAAACTATGAATATGAGCTGTCACAATACATTGGCGCATGGTCAACATTTCATATTGGTTTCAAATTAAGCGTTCATGGTTTAAAACTATGGTGTAATGTTGACTATATGGCATAACACTTACCATTTGTTTCATAGGTTAGCCAAGCAACATGATTTTCGAACTATGCTATGATAACCGGTGGTTGTACTTTGGCATAACTATTATGCAAGGCAAAGATAACTCCCTTAACCTCGCACACTTTGGCATTAATGCCTGCCTCCTTACCAGGTTACCCCTATTGATTTTTGGGCAAATTTATGGGTTTTGAGTCCTGCATATACCTTGTCCAAACCCTACCCAAATCCCTGTTCACTTTATGATCTCTCCTGGCTCTTGAAGGGTGATTCAAACCTCTATGGTTTTCAGAGTCGGTGTTGGTTTCATTTTTGCTAGAGAAGATTGCTTAAGACTGCCCCCGTAATTGCCCCCAGAGTCACGTTTTTGCGTGAGCGATTCTGGGCAAACGGATTTGAATTAGCTCAAATCGTTGAAAACCCAGCCCTTTACCCTCATCACAAGTGGTTTCCTCAGAAATCGAGTGGTTACAGAGATCTAGCTCATGTTTTTCAGGTCAATTTCTCAGATCTCCTCAATGGCTGAAGGGAACGTTTTGGTCTGTGTGTATTTGTTGAAATGTTTTCCCCAGGCTTGGGCCACAACAACTCTCTCACTCGCTCAGCCAGATGTATTTGCATCCTATTGAACCCTTGATCAATTCAAAGGGTATTCAACCAGTCTGGCAGCATTTTTTTCTTTTACATCTACAGGACAAGGCTTCAATCCCGGTTTTGGAAGGAATGCACGTGAAATGCCAATGCATATGAGTGGAATCCTCCCTGGTGGACCTTTCATGCAAATGCCTTTCCCACAAGTTGGGTTAGCAAGAAGTAGTGTTGATGCTGATAAATGGCAGCGTGCTTCTGGATTCCAAAAGGGTTTGATTCCTCCACTTCAAACACCTTCGCCTGCAATTCATAAAATTGAGAACCGATATGAAGTGGGAAATTTTTCTGATGAGGAACAGGCAAAACAGAGAAAGATAAAATCAATACTTAACAAATTAACACCTCAAAACTTTGATAGACTTTTGTACAGGTCAAAGAAGTGAACATTGATTCTGCACTTTGTCTTACTGGAGTGATATCTCAGATTTTTGACAAAGCCCTGATGGAGCCAACATTTTGTGAAATGTATGAAAATTTTTGTGTCCAATTAGTTGCCGAATTGCCTGAATTTTATAAAGACAGTGAAAAAGTTATATTCAAGAGAGAACTCCTGAACAATTGTCAGGAAGAATTTGAAAGGGATTAAATGGAACAGGCAAAAGATGATAGGAATGCAGGGGATAGTGATTTAAAGATTTCAGGAGAGGAGAGAGAGGAGAAAAAGGCTGCAATGCACAGGGGAATGCTAGGAAACATACGGTTTATAGGTGATCTTTACAAAGAAAGCATGTTGACTGAAAGAATAATGCATGAATGCATCAAGAAATTGCTTGGAGAGTACCAAAATCTAGATACCGAGCATGTGGAAGCTCTATGCAAACTGATGAGCACTATTGGTGACATGATTGATCATCCAAAGGCCAAGGAGCACATTGATGCATACTTTGATAGGATGGCACAAAATTTGATTTGGAATGTGAGAAAGATGTTGATGAATATGGACCAAGAGCTTTTTCAAGAATGCCAGTGTAGGTTCCATGAAGAGGAAACAAAGGCAATACACACACAAAAGAAGCACGAAATGACATGGCAATGTTTGGAAGCAGTTGCTGCTTCAAAAGCTTTGTCTTGCAGGTTTTGGACAATCGTGGCTACTTGTTGATCGCTTTGAGCCATGGCTTGTGGCCATCCATGGTACTTTTGGCGGAAATTGTTCAGAGTTTTATATTGGCAGACCTCTCTTTTAAAGTGCTGTAGGTGGGCAATTGGTGCTGTGGCTTCCTTCAGGAGTGGTGTGATTTCAATCTAATTGTCCTGTTGAAGCTGCTATGGAACTGGTGTATGCTTTGGATCTGGTGGCAAGATTTTTCATTCTTAATTCCCTACAATCAATTCTATATGGATTGATTGATATGCAAAATTGATGGATGTAGGAGTTTTACCTCTATATGGATTGATTTTGTATATGAGTTGCATTCATACCAAAGATTTTTTTGATATTTGTTTTGATTGAAATAGATTCAATTAAGATTTTGTTGGTTCTAAATTAGCATAGAAGTTTTGGTTTGTTGTGATTTAAGTGATTTGCTTTGTTTTTAATTAGTAATCAAATATTTGTTTTAATGATTTGAATATATTTTTGTTAGTTTTAATAGATTTAAAACAAGTCTGTTCTTAAATTAGACCAGCTACAGAATCAGAGGATTCTGTAGCTAATCTACAGGATTAGATTTTTACCATTTTTTTAAATAAAATATTCATCTAACTTGTCATTTTTGGTCCATTTCAGGTGAATTCGAAATTGCATTGGATTGGATGGACAGTTTAGAGGATTTTGAAATATTTTGGTTTCATTTTAGTTTCTAGTTTAGTTAAAATTGGGAATATCTTCCCATATTTTTGTAAACAGTTTTAACTTCCACAAAGAGGTTTTACCTTGTGGAAAAACTTATAAATGATGCTCATTTTTGTAATAATGGGATCCTCATTCGTGGGAGAACAAGGATATGGAATTTTAATACAGACTGAGGCAGAATTTGGTGTTTTGTTACAGCTTTAGCTTCTCATGATATCAATATTTTGTTTCATGTTATGTATATCAATTTGTATTTTGTTAATGACTACTTTAGCTATCTTAATCTTTTGCAAATGATATAATTTAATCACTGTAATCCATATCTGATTTCTTCTAGTGTTTAAAGAACATAACAATTGTTGATTCAGTTTGTGAATGACAGATTTCTCTTCTTCATAAGTTGGATTATTAAGTATAAGTTTTTGCATAACAAGTTTCCCTTATTGCAGAGATTTATAAATCATATAATTGTTATGATTTTTTATGTCTTGTTTGTCTTGTAAACAACTCAAAGAGCAGCACAACCTATCGTTTACGAGAAGCTTATGGATTAACCGGTGCGAGTTTCCTTCCTCCGACCAGCTTCGAAGTCATCATACATAGGACAAATTAGGAGCGTTTCCAGGTCAGTTTGTCATTTGTTTGTTAGTATATTTGTTAGTATTTTTAGTTAGATATATATGTTTAATATATTAGATTGTTTAATTTCAGTAAGTTTTATTTCTTATTTATAAAAATCAACAAAAACATATCTCGCTGTCTTAGGGCAGAATATAATGAGTTTTGCAGGTTTTAATCAAATCTGTAGATTGTTTATATTGTACATTTGTGAATAAGTTGTAGTATAACAAGTAGTTAGACAACTAATTATTAGAGTTAGCGTAATAATAGTTTGTATATAGAATAGTTAGAGTAGTTTATATTTAGTTTTAGTTTAATTTATTTAGTAGTTTGTTTTAATTAGATTAGTGTGTTAATTAGTTAGTTAGTTTACTTTGTTTTACTTAGTTTTATGTTAGTTTAGTTTGTTTTATTTGTTTTAGTTAGATTAGTTAGTTTAGATTAGTTTTCTCTTTGGTTTTCTTAGAACCTTAGATTGGCTAATGGAGCCGCTAAACCCGTCAGGGTGGTTCATTCCAAATGGCTTGGGTTATTAGACAACCCCGGACCAATTCCACTCTCTTAGTTGACGGACGGTCAATTTCGCCTGTCAACAAGGTTCTGACACTATTTGTTGCAGGTTTAAGTGTTCATCTATTGGATTATGTAAAATAAAATCTCGAGTGCATGACACTAACCCATTAGTATGGATTGATGTTGATCTGTTGGTGTACATGGCTGGTACATATATGAGTTTCATTGATATATCTTATGATGTATTATTGGAAGCATATGTTGATATCCTGGTGCATGCATTTTTCATGTGGATTGGGCTACATATTGGTACATATGGTTGGTGAGTTGATGAGGTGATCATGTTGTGCATCATTGTTTATCTATAGTTGATGCATGATTGGTACTTTTCTAGTACATTGGAAGAAGCACCTACTAGTAGTTTGATTGGCACATGTTTTATGGAGGATTTGGCATACATATATGGATTTCATCATTTTGTGGTATTGGTGCATGGTAATGTACATGTTTGGTACACTCATAGATGGCATATGCTTGATGATACTACACCATTGGTACTACTTGATTAGCACAACAATTGGCATTTGTTTGAGATACCTGATTGTGGCACTTGGTTCATGATGGAGACATAGCATGAGTGATATGATACATTGTTTGACATGTTGGTAGATGCACATGGTTGGCATATTGGTAGATGCACATGGTTGGAATATTGGTGGATGCACATGTTGGCATGTTGATAAAGGCATATGATTGATACATTCCATGAATGATATCTTTTGGCACATTGTATGATGTTGATGTACATAGGTGTTGTGCATGATGAGAACACATTTTGTACAGGATGTACTTGGTTGATATTTTTCTCATGATTCTTTATTTCATTGTTGACATATCTTTTGCTTCATAATGCTTGGTATGGCATGAGCTTGATGCATGAACAAGTCCAAGGATCATTATATGGTAGCACAATGTTCATCTTGCAGAAAAGATAGGGGAGACATACCCATAGGGGGAGTCATTCTTCTTCCCATGATTCTAGGAGAAGATATTTATCAGATGCATACCTAGAAAAGAGCCCTATACTTGAAGAAAGAGCATAGGATCATAATTTCAGGGGGCGAAATGGTCACAGGGGGAGTATGTTTGATGTATCTTCAGGATTACTTCAGAGTGATATCCCTTATTCAAAAGGGGAGAGATTATTCAGAGGAAGATCAAAGGTATTTAGACAGGGGGAGGAGCCCCAAGATGAGAATGGCCCTTTTCCATTGATGTCAAAGGGGGAGAGTTAATCACATTGATGTGACTGATGTTTATTGATGGCGAGAGATAGTCACATTGACTATTTATGTAGAGCATACTTTATCTATATGTTGACATCAATAATTGGTAATTGGTGTTGACATCAATGTTGGTATTTCCATCAATGCCAAAGGGGGAGATTGTTGGATCATGTTGTCATTGATGAAAATGGTTTGATTGATTGATGTCATTGATTGACGTCAAGTGATTGATTGATGTCAAAGGATTGATTGATTGATGATTGATGTAATATAATATGTATTTTCCTTGATGATAATGCATAGATGAAGATGGATCAATGAGTTTTCATTAATATGATGAAGATGGATCAATGAGTTTTCATTAATATGATGAAGATGGATCAATGAGTTGTCGTTGATACATGATGAAGATGGATCGTTGTGGTTTCATTGGTATATGATGCATTGTTGGAAAAATGTATTGATGACTCATTATTTTCTTATCATGGTCGATAAGGTGCACAAATGGATGAACTCCAAAGTGGTCCCCTTATGGTGAAATCCCTCACGGGAAGACACTTTGCGGATTGAGTTATCCTAGAAGAATGGTTGGAGGACCCTTTCTCTCATTATTTTATTATCATGATTGATAAGGTTCACAAATGAATGAAATCCAAAGTGGTCCCCTTATGGTGAAAGCCCTCATGGGAAGACGCTTTACGGATTGAGTTATCCTAGAAGAATGGTTGGAGGACCCATGATTTTTTGTCAAATAACGAGATGAAGATCAAGGGAATTGTTGGTGAAACTATCCTAGATGGATAGTGCTTGTCATTCCATTTTTGGTGGTATGTGGAATGTCACATAACTCCTCATGGTTTGAGAGTTATGGCCTTACGAAGATGAAGGACCCCCACATGAAGGCTTGAAGCCCCCAAGGTCAAAGAAGTCAAAGTGACCTAAAAGAAGAAATCATTATTTAAATGGTAAAGTAAAGTGACAAAGTCAAGGTGGGTTGTTTAAATAATAAAGAGAAGTGACAAAATCAATAAATGGTAAGGTAAGGTGACAAAATCAAGAAGGAATGTTTATGGAAAGTGGTTAACCCTAAAAATAAGGAAAATAGGTTAAGTGACCTAGAAATGGTTAAGTGACCTAAAAGAAGAAATAATTATTTAAATGATAAAGTAAGGTGACAAAGTCAAGGTGGATTATTTAAATAATAAAGAGAAGTGACAAAATCAATAAATGATAAAGTAAGGTGACAAAATCAAGAAGGAATATTTAAATGATAAAATATTGGAGAGATTTCTATTTATGGAAAGTGGTTAACCCTAAAATAAGGAAAATAGGTTAAGTGACCTAGAAATGGGTTAAGTGACCTAAAAATGGGTTAAGTGACCTAGAGGATGAAAAGTATAAATAAGATAGCAATGGTCTCTTGTAAATCATCCTTTTTGTGGATCAATGGAGAGCTTCTTGTGAGAATATCTTTTGGAGTATTGATGGAGAGCTTCTTGAGAATTTTTGGTGTGGAACACTTGAGAATATTGAAGATCTATAGGTTACTGAGGTAAAAAAGGATATCTAAGCCTAATTTCATAAGAAAGGTGAAGAAAAGAGGGCCATAATTGAAGGGAGGATAAATTCTTTTCATGATGCTTTCTAAGGTATGTTATTTACAGGTCATCTCACCATTTTTGCTATAAATTTTTTTCTATAATGATTCAGACCATGGGATTTATATTCCATTGATAAAACATACCCAAGTATCTGTGGTAAAAAAATAATCTTTTGGGTCATTGTATTTTGGGAGTTACACTCCGTGGAAAATAGGGTTTGTGGCTAGTCCTGAAACTAGTCAAAAACAGGTGTTTCGGGTAAAAATGTCATAACTTCTTCATAACAGATCCAAATTCAGTGAGACCAAATGTGTTAGTTAGGGTACCATATGTAGTATTTTTTTAATATTTTCAGATCAATTCAACGAATATTGTGTGCGGGCCACTCTCTACAAGGTCTCTCTCTAGAATAATCTAGAATTCAACAAGGTATGTCATTTTTGCTATAATGCTTTTTCTGAGAGGTTCCAAGTAGTGCCACCTGGAGGAATTGTAGAAAAAACACTGAGGAACATTGTGTATCAGTTTGAGATCTTTATTCATTACAAGTACAAAGTTATGATTATTTCAAGTTGGGGTTGTTGACTAATCCAAAACTAGTCATGGTTGAGACAAGCAGTTGATGAGTTGGCACATACATGAGGTGTATAGTTGATGATGTTGGTACATATTGATGAGTCATTGTTGATGAGTATTTTGACACATGATTGGTATATACTTGGTACATGATTGGATGTACTTGTTTATGGTACAAGTTGATTACAGGTTGTTTGGCACAGGTTGGTGCATGGTTGATGCGCTTGTTTACGTTGACAGATTGATATATGTTGAAGATTGTTGCCTCATCTTAGTTGGTGATGAGAATGTAAGATGAGTCTTGCATATAGAGATGGTGCTCTTGTAGAGTTATACTCTATTTAGTTGTTGTTGAAAAACCCTTGGATTGAAGTCCATAATAAAAAGAAAAATTGTACATACATCTTGTGTTCTTTGTGTTTCTTGTGGAGATGATTTGTTGATGATATGTTGATGATATATGTTGCTGATATCTAACTGATTATAAATGACAAAAATGAGTAATGAGAAAATTTCGAATGTTAACTAAGGATTTTTTGTGTAAGAGGGAAGTTTTGGGAAAAAGATCCCCACACTCATTCACCCCCNCTAAGTGTGGTAGGTGTGTCCAACAAAGAGAACCTACCATTAAATATGCCTTGAGAGAAAGGAAGATAGAAATATTTGTAAACAAATATGTCTAGTTTATAGCAAGTAATTTCTAAGAAAAATAAAAATTCATTATTCAATTGGTGTTTAAGCAGAAAACAACGTTCAAATATAGAAAAAAAATAATTTAATCTTAACAACCCCATTATCATACACAATAACTACCTCATAAGGACCCAACCACTGAGTGGTAAGTTTGCCTTTAAAATTTTTGAATCAGGAACCAAACAACAAAGCCTAATCACCATGTTGAAATTATTTCTTCTTAATAATTTTTTCATGCCACTTGCTCCTCTGGTGATCCAAGTGGATATCAGTGGCCACCCACCTTTTCTAACTGGCTCAAAACAATTTTCTAGCAATTTTGGTAATTTACTTTTTTTTTAGCAGTTTTCACTTCCGGAGCTGTTTTGAGGCCCGAAATGATATTTTTTGGGAAAAAAGGTTTTCATTATCAATTTCCTTTGATATTGCACCTAAAATGAATCTCCTCGACGACATATTTCCAATGGTCTATCATACATCTAAAACAGAGATCGTATGCAAAAGTTACGACCTCGGTAAGTTGATGTACTAACTTACCCAAACGGGGCCCACATGACTTTTGGCGCTTCATCTCCTAGGGTTAGGTTTTTGGATGTCTAGGGTTTTGGGCATTCCTTATTATTGTAAAAATGCCTTTATATACTCATTGTAATGATATTCTTGCTAATGAGCGCAACCGTGACATCACTTCTCAGAGATAAGCCGCCGCCATTCCAACAAGCTTGTTTCCACTGCATTTTACAGTTTCAGCTTATTTCGTTATTGAATAGAAAACCAATTTTACTGTATCTTTGTTATTTTGTGTTAAGCACCTATTAATAATCTATAGTCATTTCGTTTTGCTCATAAAATCCGGATCATCTGGTTTTGAACTAACATTGTTCGTTGGATAACATCTTATGTAATCTCATCCAACTCGTTCAATTGTAGGGATCGTTGTTTTTGTGCCTCGTCTAGGTCTAATCCCAATTGTGCGGAGATACAGAAAGTCCTTACCTGAAATTCTATTGGTAGAAGTACTTGTTTTCCATACACTAGTTCATAGGGGATATGGCTAGTGGTGTTTCTCCAGGTGGTACGATATGCCGACAAAGCCTCTGGAAGTCTATCATCCCAGTCCCTATGATGTAATTGGAAAATTTTGGTTAAGATAGTTTCCAAAACGTTTTTTGTGGACTCTACTTGTCCATTATCTTGCGAGTGATATGGAGAAGACTTGCAATGCTTGATCCCTTATTTCTCCGTTAATTCCTTTATCAACTTAGAAGTGAATTGGGTGCCTTGGTCTGTAACAATTTCATGAGGAACACCAAAGCAATTAAATATGTCTTCATAAATGAATTCAACAATAAATTTTTTGGTATCCCTAAATAAGTCTTTTGCCTCTACCCACTTGGTGACATAATATGTACAAACCAAAATATAATTCTTCTTAGAAGACATGGGTGAAATTGGTCCTACAAAATCAAGGACCCATTTCTCGAAAGGTTCTATCATAACTTGAGAATGTAAGGGAATTTCATCAGCTGATGTGGGTCTTCCTATCCTTTGACATCTATCACAACTCCTCACATATTTGGTAGCATCGTTAAAAATTCTAGGCCAATAGTAACCTGAATGTAACACCTTATATGTTGTATGTTTGTCGGAAAAATGGCCACCACATGGTCCATCATGAAAACTTTGTAGGATTT
The DNA here is from genome assembly GCA_009831015.1 of Picea engelmannii. NCBI lineage: Eukaryota > Viridiplantae > Streptophyta > Pinopsida > Pinales > Pinaceae > Picea > Picea engelmannii. Next base: position 169,344 of record ML781072.1, read on the forward strand.
CTGGTATATCATCTTCTCGGACACATCTACAAATAATCAAGTTTGGTCCAGTACGAAAACTTTCATGGCCAACCCAAGAGTAGTTATAACTCTACATGATAATTCGACACTTTTCATGAGGTGACAAATGAGCTGGTAACTTTCTAGTAGCCAAATAATTTTCCATGTTTTCAAACCATGGGGTATTTACAGAGAGGGAAAAGAGATGCTCATATGGAAAACTACCATCAACAAGAATATCATCACCCTCATGTTTTATGTGTGAAAGAAAATCAGGAACTAAATTCTCCTTTCCAGGTCGGTCAAGGACAGTAATATTGAACTCTTGTAATAACAGGATCCACCTAGTCACTCGACCATTGGTAATGGGTTTATTCATGAGAAATATAATGGTAGAGTGATATGTATGTGCAAATACTTTGTATTCTGTGATACAATGGTGAAATTTATTGTTGGCATGGAAAACTGCCAAGAATTCTTATTCGGTAACTATATAGTTTAACTCGGCAGGGGAAAACTTCTTACTCATAAAATAAATGGCATAGGATTGATGGTCTTCTTTCTTCCCTAATACTCCTCCTATTGCAGTATTAGAGGCATCAATGGATATGTGAAATGGAAGGGACCAATTGGGTCCCATAAGAAACGGTTCCATAGATAATTTATCTTTTAGAGTTTCAAAGGCGGTTTGACACTGGTCAGTCCAAAGAAAATCAACATCTTTTATTAGCAATCCAAACATGGGTGCAATAATCTTTGTAAAATTCTCAATAAATCATCGGTAGTATTGTTGGCCCTTGACCAAGTTTTGGGAGTTTCTTGGTCATATTAACCTATTTTGGGACTTCGACATTCGTCGAAGGAGGAGCGCAAGACGAAGCGTAGATCACGGGATCTCGGCCCACTTTTGGGTCCATTTTGGGTTTTTGGGAATATGTAACGGGATTGGGATATTGGCCCATGGGTTTTACCCATGCTTAGGCCTATTTTGTAGGTATAAATAGTAAGCTAGTGACCTAGAGGATAGATCGACATCTATGTGATGTATGCTAAGTGCAAGTAAGGTATGTAAGTGCTTTGTGCCTATATGAGACTTTCAGGGCTAAGTGCAAGTCATTGTAGGAAGTTGGAAAAGGCTTTGTGTTGTAACACAAGGAAGAAGGATCTAACGAGCTACGCAGATATTCTGTCGTATGAACAATAGGGTTTTGATGGATCTGTTCTTGTAACCGATTGAAGACACTAATAAAGAAGAAGAATTGGTGGACGTATCCCTAGGGTGGGGGTGAACCACATAAATACTGTGTTGTGTTGCTTTGTGCTTGTCTCAATGTGTTTATGTTCCCATTTTTCTAAGTGCTATGATATGACTAAATAGATTTGCTTATGCTTAAAGTGATAATGATATGTAGGATGTTAGATCTGATACACATGAATAGGCTTAGTGCCTGATCTGTTAGATCTGATGTAGTTTACTGATGCTAAGTGCTTGAATATGTTAGATGACTTTGAATGGTGCGAAGTCCTGTGTTATTAGCAAAGTGGATATTAATTGCATATTAAAGGACCAACAGTGCTAAGTGATTTATTAAGTGTTAGAATCACAGATCTGTGTCCCAGCTAAGGTTGCAAACACATGAGTCTTGCAACCACCCCTTCCTCTACCTCGGGTGAGACTTCATCTTCTTCGTAGGTGCTGCCGAAAGGGCCAGTAGTTAGGGTTTTGTTGGTGCACTGTAGCGCTGAACCCCGGGTCTGCCCCTATGCCAACAAATGGTTATGTTGTCAGGAATGAAACTGTGATTGTTGGGAACTGAGAAAGAGGAAGCTTTGTGAAAAGATTCATCCTGGAACTATGAAATCTCTATGTGTAGATCTGTTCCCTAGTGTGCAGTATTCTACTTGATCTGTAAAGCTTTGTACTAAATAAAGAAGGTTAGATCTAAGAGAAAGAAGCATGATCTAAAGAGAGAAGGCTAGATCTGAAAGAAAGGAGGTCGGATCTGTAGAAAAGAAGCATGATCTAAAAGATTTGTTCTCCAAGAAAGGTAAAAGCGAGAAGTTCTTATTGAAAGTGGTAAGATCCGTAAGCTTTGTTCTCTGTTAAAGGTAAGAATAGTTAAACGTTCTTAGATCTGAAAGATTTGTTCTTTGTAAAAGTAAAAAAGGTGGAATTTTTTTGTTTCTAGAGTATGGATCTAGGTATATCTGATAGGTTTTGTCCTAGTTTGAAAGCTAGGGTGTTAATAGACCAAAGAATATGTGATATGAATAGATATGATAATAATAATGAAAGATATGTTATACCTATGCATAGAAATAATGTTTGGACTAATAAATGGATGCGGGATCCTAGAAAGAATTTGTTGCAGGTTCGCTACCATGATCCTAGTGCGCAGTATAGAAAAGGCTGGGGATCATTTAACAAAAAGCGAGGATTAACCCTCTATTACGGTTGCAAAATACCAGGACATCTTGCTAAGGAATGCCCTGGCAAAATACCTAGTTGTCTCTGTTGCAAAGCCATGGACCATGAAGTGTTGGATTTCCCTAGAATGATCGCTAAGCTTGAAGGAATGAATCTAAATCAAGGAAACCCTAAGGCATATCCAGAAAAGGTAGAACCCCAACAAAAATCAAAGAAGGTATTGATACAAGTGAAAGAGACATTGAATGACCATCGACATGTCAGCTTATCAGAGATATTCAAAGAGAAGTAATGCATCGAAGAAAGAATAGGGGACTTCGACATTTACTGTGTCCTAGATGAAGAAAAACAGATGAATATTATGCCAGAAAGAACCTGGGAAGCTATAGGAAGGCCTACTATGACCCCTTCCCTACGAGGAATAATTTTATTAAGAGGAAAGCTAGTAAACCTATGTGGAAGGCTTGCCCGGATACCTATGACTGTCAATGGAGCTTCGACAGAAGAGAACTTTGAGATTATTAAATTTGTTGAAGACAGAGCCCCATTTACCATGCTAATAGGAAAACCTTGGATTGATAGAGATCAAGCAGGATGAAAGGAGGAAGAAGAAGTTTTGGAACAGAAGAAGAAAGAGTTAAAAGCCTTTATGACCAAAAGGATCGCACACTTGATTGATGAACAGAAGAGAAGATCGTAGATATTTAATACTAGAAACTTGGATGTCAAGGCTAAGAGAACACTAGAGGATCCCCAGAAGATTGAATTATTTATCCCAGGCAAGGAAGAAGTATTACACAGGAACCCTAGGAAAAAATTTCAACAGTGTGAAGTAACTAAGACCAAAGAAGAAAAGACTCAGAATGATAAAAGCATTATCGAGATGAAGCTCACTGGAAATAAGGATAGAAAGTTAAAAAAGAAAAGGGATAATACTAAAAGATTACAGGAGGTTCTAGAAGATACCTCACAGAAAGAAAAATTACAGAATTGGAGCTTCGCCGAGATATCAAAATAGCAGCATAGAGTACTTCTCCATGACGAAGCAATATAGCTATTGGACCGATATATCCGTTCGACTTCCACTCCAAATGGGAAGAAAATAAATAAAGAGGCATCATCAGAGTGTTGGGACGCACCATAATGGATAGAACAGGAGTTAATGGAGGGTCATGACCATTGTGAACCAACCGTTATCGAATCACCTATTTAGCTCATCGCGCCATGCACGAAGAACACTTTTTCCAAATCGATAATTTGAGCTCGCAACCTTGATTAAGATTGTCCAATGATCATTACGCTCTTGCTTTCCATCTTATTTTCATGTCTACATTACTTCGTGAACCCGATCTCATTAACCCCAAGCGCGTATGTCTGAGGATATTAGTGCACTTGAAGAATCTACGAAGGAAGTACTCGTTGATATTAGGACTAAGAAAGTCATGTTGGAAAGAAGGATGTCTGCAGGTGTGCAAGCATCATCAACAGGAGGAGTCCAAGCTTCTCCATCGATTACTCGTGGAGCAGGAACTTCCAGAATCATGACAGAGATGAGAACGAAGCATAAAGACGATCTTGCGAATGCCAAGTTGACTCCGAGCATCTTACCTGCATATATACCTCCTCTGAGAGGGGTAGTGAACAGAGACAATGTTCCCAGGGATTTTGAGTATGCTTTGGTCACTACGTACCTCTCGAAAGGGGTGCGCATAGTTCGTGTCGACCAGGATAATCTTACAGCATTGAAGTTTAGTGACTTCAACCTCGGCGATAGAAAGGCTTATAGCATGCTCTCCCCGCATAAGTATTTGACCAGGACTAAAGAAAAGAACTCCAAGATTATCCTGCAGTCATGGACCTAGAACCTCGCACAGTCCACACTGCTCAATGTGATGATGATCTCGCACTTTGGCAGGCACCAGGAAGTGAATACCTATGTCAATTTTTTTCTTTCAAGTTAGCATGGAGGATACTTATGGTTGAACCTCCACATCACCGTGGATCCAACCTTGATCAATTGGATCATCGGGCTTAGCATGCAAGGCCCCGACCCACATGATTTTTACCCTAGAAAGACCTCAAACCGAGCATTATCGCAGAGGATCAAAGAGTATTATGGCGATGTCGAGAAGGGAACACAAGGCTACAAGGTAGCCTCTATCCAGAGTGACACAGTGTGCCTTGCATGTCAGTTGATCGTAGGAAATCTAGTTCGCAAGAACCATCCCACCCAAGTGTTTGGATTCGTCGTTGACCTCGCAGGGAAGTATGCAAAAGGAATTCATATGAATTGGGCGCAGTACCTGGTAAACCAGTTGGAACTGGACTGCAGGGAAGCACAAAACCAAGGATATGAGTTCCACTTCAGCTGTCTTCTCATACTAATTGTATTCATTGCATGGGATATGCCGGAAGGTGCGACCTTTCCGGACATCGAGCCCTTTGAACCATTGGCCGCAAATTTCAGTACCCTATGGTACTCGAACGATATGAACAAGTAATGGTAGTCAAATGTCTTCTTCCACACTTACTACAACCAGTTGAAATTAGCCATCTAGTCTGAGCCTCGTATGACCCCAAATACCCTCTACAGGTTTCAGCCCCTAATGAAGTTCAACGTGGACCGCCACTTCATTTATATAACAACACGCGTAGATGGCCATAAGCAGTAGTTGCAGTCCTAATACAAGCTTACAGAGGAATATTTATAGGAAATCACCAAGCAATGGTCAGTGGACCTTCTTATCCCAGCCAACCCTGTGAATTTTTCCGATGTAGACAGTCTGGAAGTTGCGCAGGATACACCTGGACCTAGTAAAACAAAGAAGCCTGAAGAATTTCAGGATGTAGACAACACATCCATGAAGACTGCGTCTATGTCACCCGAGAAAGGAGGTGTTGGCGAAGAGATTGACGAGGAAACATCACATAAGGATGAGGAGGACCCCTCGAAGAAAAGAAAGGTGTCCCCCCAGAAGCCTTCATCCAAAAAGAAAATGAATGCAACGAAGACCAAGTTCAAGATTTTCCTCACCACTGATGACTTTAACTTCATCATCGCTACATTGAACGACGCTTTGCTAGAGATTGTAGAGAAGAAGGAATCCAGGTAGGAGGAAATGTACAATCGTATCAAGATAGAGCTCCAAGGAGTGCAGCAGGAACTTCAGTCGAGGCATACAGTCTCCACTACACTCCTATCAGTCAGAACACCAGAAGAAGGAGATGAGCCATCTCAACTTCACCGAATCATGGATTCAGTCGAGGCCTGACTTCGAAAAGCACAAGATGAAGTAGAGCAAGCCATCCAGGCTTTGACACAAGTACATGGAGTACTTTTAGAACAACGCAGTGCTGTAGAACAAGAAAAGAGTGCTCTCCAAGCAAAATGGAATGATGAGAAAGCACAACTACAACAAGAAAAGGAACAGTTGTTGGCAGAGAAACTAGAGGTAAAGGAAGCGATCAATAGAGCACTTCTCTCGGTGACAGTGATTGAGGTATAGACCAAAGAAATAACCCCACAACAGGTGGCACAGCTTGAAGACGTGATCCAGAAGCTACAGCAGCGCATCACAGATCTAGAGCTCTGTGTTGTACCTGAAACTCCACAGGAGGTAAGAGACCTAAGGGAAGCAACTGCCTACAACGTAGTTGGCAGATTAAAATGTATTTCCTTGGAATGCAAGTTGCTAAGTAACCAGAGTGCCTAGACTTACGAGAACCTCATGGACAACCCAAATTTACAGGCATTGGAGTCGCAGCTCCAAGAAGCAAAGCAACACGCTGATACGTTACAGGCGTAGTTGAAGGCCTTGTCACCAGTAGAAAGAATGAAGCGGTCTCAAGAACAATGCACCACCCAACAACAGATCCATATGATTCAGAGTAAAGTAATGGAATTCACTCAACGACTTCAACCAGTGAAAGAAAAGGCATGCCAACTATTCACTGAAGTTGAAAGCCAAGGAGTCGAACTGGAACAGATCGTCATCACCACAAAACAAATCTTAGAAGGGCCAGTGAACGACATAGTGATCTAGGAGTTCACTGAGCAAGAGGTCATAGAACTACAGTAGGTTGAAGCAGCTCGAGCCAAGATCGAATCATTCGAGGCAGAATTAATCAGACCAGAGTGACTCGGGACGAGTCACAGGTGAGTGTTGGGGGCATGTTGGCCATTGACCAAGTTTTGGGAGTTTCTTGGTCATATTAACCTATTTTGGGACCTAGACAAATGTTGAAGGAGGAGCACAAGATGGATCAGAGATCACGGGATATCGGCCCACTTTTGGGTCCATTTTGGGTTTTTGGGAATATGTAACGGGATTGGGATATTGGCCCATGGGTTTTACCCATGCTTAGGCCTATTTTGTATGCATAAATAGTAAGCTAGTGAGCTAGAGGATAGATCGGCATCTATGTGATGTATGCTAAGTGAAAGTAAGTTCTATAAGTGATTTGTGCCTATATGAGACTTGCAGGGCTAAGTGAAAGTCATTGTAGGAAATTGGAAAAGGCTTTGTGTTGTAACGCAAGGAAGAAAAATCTAGCAAGCTACGCAGATATTTTGTCCTGTGCACAGTAGGGTTTTGATGGATCTGTGCTTGTAACTGATTGAAGATGCTAATAAAGAAGAAGAATTGGTGGACATAGCCCCAGGGTGGGGGTGAACCACGTAAATACTGTGTTGTGTTTCTTTGTGCTTGTCTCAATGTGTTTATGTTCCCATTTTCCTAAGTGCTATGAGATGAATGAATAGATATGCTTATGCTTAAAGTGCTACTGATGTGTAGGATGTTAGATCTGATACACATGAATAGGATTAGTGCATGATCTATTAGATCTGATGTAGTTTATCGATGCTAAGTGCTTGAATATGTTAGATGACTGTGAATGGTGTGAAGCCCTGTGTTATCAGCGAAGTGGATATTGACTGCATATTAAATAACCAACAGTGCTAAGTGATTTATTAAGTGTTAGAATCACAGATCTGTGTCCCAGCTAAGGTTGCAAACACCTGAGTCTTTCAACCACCCCTACCTCTACCTCGGGTGAGACTTCATCTACTTCACAGGTGTTGTTGAAAGGGTCGGTAGTTAGGGTTTTGTTGGTGCGCTCTAGCACTAAACCCCGGGTCTGCCCCTGTGCCAACAAATATTCGACATGTCCAAGAAATATTTTTACCTATTTTTTGTCCCAGGGGTTGGAAGTTTGATGATTACCTCAATCTTAGAAAGATACACTTTAATCCCTTCAGATGAGACGTGATGTCCTAAGAATACTCCTTCAATCAACAACATTTTACATTTTTCATGACTTAAGGATAGATTCATTTCTTGACATTTGATAAGGACTTTCTTTAGATTATCTAGGGCTTCCTGGTAAGTATCTTCATATACTGTAAAGTTGTCCATATACACTTCCACACAATCATGAATAATGTCAGCAAATATCCCTAGTACTACCCGTTGAAATTTGGCATAAGCATTACACAAACCAAATGGTAAGGCCCTATAGGCATAGGTTCCCCAAGAACAAGTGAAAGTAGTCTTGTCCTGATCCTTGGGTGCTATGAGAATTTTGTTGTATCCACTATATCCATCCAAGAAGGAAAAGTATTTCTTCCCTGACAAGGTATCCAAGACTGGGTCAATGAAGGGAAGGGGAAAATAATCCTTTAGAGTGGCCTTATTAAGTTCTCGGAAATCGACACAAATTCCCCATTTCCTGGTTACTTTATTTGGAGCCACTACAAGAGGGGATGCCCATTTACTGTCAAAGATTGGATAAATAAAGCTAACATTCAATAGATTCTATATTTCTTCTTTTACTATATCCTTGAGTGTCAGATTCATCCTCCTCTGGGGTTTCCTAACAAGTGTTACTTTTGCCTTGGTATATATGTGATGAATGCATGTGTCAGGGTGTATACCCTTCATATCAGTGTATTCCCAGGAGAATGCACCTGATTGTTCTTTAAGGACATTTACTAATTGTTTTTGTTGGTCTACATCTAGTCCATAATTTATATGTAGGAATTTCCCAGGACTAATCTCATAGGACATGGTATAAGATGTGGAAGAATCATCTATCTAAAAAATAAAAGATGTTGAAGAGAAAGTTTATGGGTCCAAATGCTCCTAAAATTATTCCCCAAACATGTACTCAAATTGGGGGAAAGACTGTGTAAAATCAACACACGTGATAGCATAAATAAACTGATTTAGCACATTTTCCATTGTTTTCTCCTTAAGTGCCCAGTAATGATCACTCGGCAGCATGAGTTCTTCCTAGTTCTCATTCTCATATGGACATTCAAGCCACCATATATTCTCCATAATAGGTTGAGCCGGTGGGTATATGGTAAGATTTTGTATAGAAAGTCCATTAGAGATGGTCATTTCACCTTCTCTACAGCCAATAAATGCATTGGTTGTGGCCAACCAAGGTCTTCCTAAGATAACGATATGCCCTGTAGAAGGATCCTTTGAATGAATGACAAGAAAGTCTACTGGGTATTCCCATGAGGCTAATGTAACTATGATATCATCCAAGATTCCTTCAGGTTTAACCTTTGTCTTATCTGCTAATTCCAAAATAGTTGGGGTAGGTCTAAGAAGAGGTTTTAATTGTAATTCCTCTAGGGTGGTAACTATCATAACATTAATGGTTTCCCTTAGGTCTATGAGAGTGTTTCCAGTGGGAAATTTATTAATGGTTATTTTTACTACGGGGTTCCCATACTTTGCGACCCTAGGCTACTCTGATATGTATTCAGAGATTTCTCCTATCAAATGTATTGTTGGAGGATCTTTTTGTTTCCTACCTGGTTTCTTAATACACAATTATTTGACCACCTTAATGAAAATTGGAATGTCCGTTATGGCTTGTAACAAGGGAATTTTGACATAGATATTCTTCAATTCATTTAAAATGTTAAATTCCGGTCGATTCGTAGGTTTCTCAATCGCTAATATTTTTGTATAAGGAGGGGATTTTTTAATCTGTGAAGATTCATTTTTGGGAAGCTTTGGTTCCTGGTCTTTAGGAATGAAAACATATTCCCACTTAGTGTCATTCATGGGTTGTTCGAGAGTTTCAACTTCTTCTTCTTCCCGAATGACTACTAAAGGCCTATGTATATCCATTACTTTTCTCGGCCTTAGTTGAATCTCATGTAATGGAACATGAGAAATAAAATATGTCGAGAAGGTTTACAGCTCAACCTTGTGAAGAGGTTGAGTTAGTTTGTTATTCGAGTTGGGCACTGGTTGTGCAGTAATAATGTCGGTCTTGGGGAGCTTGTATTCTGGTATTGTTGGGGTTGTTGTGGAATAGGAGGTCAAGGTGGGGGAACAAAACCTGGAAAAATTTGTTGGATGTTCAGTGGAAACTATGGGTAAGGATGAGTGGGCATAGGAACAGGTGGAGCCTAAGTGTTTCCTTGGGTATGCCCTCCTCTCCATCTTTGTAGCCAAGGGTGGTGATACTGTGGAGACCAATTCTTCCAATTCAATGAGTTCCACTGTTGTGGTTGTTGATAATAGGGTGGAACTTGAGGTGGTATATCCTAGTATGTAGGTTGATTCCTAGGTTTCCATGGCCTCCTAGGTGCATAAGAGGATTCCCCAGGATCCTCACTTCTGTAAATGTCTAATAAGCCATGAAATCATGGGCATTTTTCGGTTGGATGGTCTTCAGTGCATAAGCCACAAACTAAAATTTTGACTAATGGGCACTCCCTTGAGGAATGCTTCCTCTTGCATCTTGGACAAAATATGCACATTGCTACATTCTCCTCATCCTATTTATTTTTAATCTTTAGGGTGTCCAATTGGGAACCTATTATACTTAAGATATCGTTTTTGAAGTTCTCCAATAGATTTCTTATCTCTACCCTTGTGATACCACCTGAACTAACTATTTTTAGGTTTCTACTATAAGGATCTTGAACATTCTTCCCGTTTTTGGCTCTAATCCTCGAGTAATTCCTACACATTTCACATATTTCAGTAAATGGTTTATGGGAGATGCCACCTGATGCCATCAGGTTAAGTGTCTCTCGATATTCTTATGAAATTCCTTTAAGGAAAAGAGTCATGACTACATCATCTAGAAGGTCATGGTATTTTGATTTTTGTGAGATATAAGCAAACTGTTCCATGTAATCCTCGAGACTCTCACCCTCTAACTGTTGAATCTTAAAAATGTCATTACGAGAATCCTTGGACTTGCAGTAGTCTTGGTATTTTTTAAGAAATATAGCTTTCATGTCTTCCCAAGACCTAATACTAAACTCTCCTAACCCCATGAACCATCTTAGTGTAGAATCCTTGAGAGTGGCAGGAAATTTTTTTAATTCCTAGGCATCTTGCATGTATTTGTAGCTTCTACACAATATGTAAAACTCAAATAGGAAGGTATCTCGGTCTTCACTGCTTTTACCATAAAATTTAGGAAGTGCAGAGAGTGGAATGTTATTCATGTTGACATTTTGTGTGGTATCCAAAATTTGAAATCCAAAGGTGTTTTATGTTTGGTTTCCAACTTCTCCCTCGTCGTGTATTACATGGTTTTGATCCTCCTGATCATCCATACTGATTTGATTTCCAAAGAGAGAGTACCTAAATGGTTTTATCCTTGAAGATAACAAAGTATCCCAAGGTTCTTTTCTAGGAAGGGTATCCCTTCGATGGGAATATTTATCTACTATTTGGATGTCTGTGACTTTACTTAATTCAGTTGAAACTATTGGTGCCAAATTTTTTGTTTCAACTTGGGAAACAATTGTATTGGTTGAACTGCCAAAAAGAGTATTCACATGTTCAGGGTCAATGATATCTACAAAGTTAGAGTCCCCTGATGGTGGTGAAAAATCAAAGGTTGTGTTGGCTGGTTATGATGAAGGCTCGAGTGGTCTTGCCTCCTGTCCCATTGTTGTTGAATTTTCAATTTTCTTCTCTATAGTGTCCCAAGTTTTGGTCTCTTCAGAGACTTCTTTAGCTCTTTGGGTTGAGCTAACCCCTATTTTTCAGTATCGATCTGCGAAGTTTATGGATGGAGTGTTCCTTCCTCCAAAAAGGTTAGAAGTAACCTTGATCGAAATTTTTGGTTTTTTTTTATGTATCTGCCCTTTGGGTCCCTAGGTTTGTTCATGAAAGCAGTAAAAAAATAAAAACTACCATTGGGTTTGGGGGAACCTTCTATAACATATGCACAGGTTCTTACCTCTCATATTAAATTTCCCCCGCCACCAAACTAATTCTAAGGTTCATAAATGATATATGTCCTAACTATTTCTAACTTAAGACAACTCCCCGATAACAACGCCAAAAATGATGGGTATTCTATATGTACTAATTCCCTCAATTAAATTGTAAACCCTGGGTAAGTAAACTTAGATTTGTGGCACTGTATGAGTTGTTGTAACCTAGGTCTGTACCCTTGCCTCTCCTCTCTCATTTCCTTATGCCTTCATGAAATCTTTCCTCTTAAAGTTGGTCAAGTTAGTTTCCTGTTTGTTCAATGACTTGGTTTTCCTTATTGTCTTGCTTGACTGATTCTTTGCACACAGTTTTTTTTTTTTCTTGAAGGGTAAACGCATATCGTGATTTGGTTTGAAATACTTGTCATCATGTTTTCCACTAATTGAGCATGCAGCAGGCCCTACCAAGCCTTTCGTGTGCGTGGGAGACATCTGGGTTCACTAATTCCTTTGTATGCACCGTAAGCTTCCGCAGGAAAAAGAAACAATTCAAAAGCTGTCAATTTCAGGCTCAAATTGTAGGAATGGACAAATTAAAATTTCAACGGTGGAGATCTAGCAGGCCACTCAGATCAACGGTTTTCGTGCATTCAAAATGTATAAATCACACGGGGTTTAACATCAAGAGTGAACCCACGAAGTTCCAGAGCCCCAAAGTGTCGGAGTGGGCCCTCACTTCCACGTCACTCCGGGTCCGTACTACTCTAGGAGTTTTTCAACTCTTCATAGGCTTGAATTGTTGAAGGGATGAACTTCTGAAGTCCTGAAGTAATTAAAATGGATGGTTAAAGTAATCACAGTGTAATTAACAATAAATGTGAGTTAATGACTTCGGGAGAAAGTATCTCCGAGAGATTTTCATGCTTCAAAATCCAAAACTCCCAAAGACTAAAGTCCCGAAGTGACGTCAGGTTTCTCGTCACTTCAGGCCCGTACTACTTCAAGATATTTCCATGATTTACACCCCGAATTATCGAACATCGAAGTGTTGAACCCCCGAAGTCCTGAAGTGACATCAGGCTTCCACATCACTCCATTCCCATACTATTTCGGGATATTTTCATGCTTTATATCCAGAAACTTTCGAACGTCGAAGTGTTGAATCGCCAAAGTCCCAAAGTGACATCAAGATACCACGACACTTCGAGCTCTTACTACTTCGAGAGATTTTCATGCTTTACATCTAGAAACTCTTGAATGTCAAAGTGTCGAACCTCTGAAGTCTCGAAGTGACTTCAGGTTGTCACGTCAATTCGGGCCCATACTACTTCAGAATATTTCCATGGTTTACATCCCGAAGTCCCAAAGTTTTGAATTGACACCATCGCTAAATGGGGTTAGAGGAAGTCTAAAACTGGAAGACTAAGAAAACTTTAGCAAGAGTGCTAAAATTGTAGGGTTACCAAGATCTCAGATTGCAACACAATCGACGACCACACTTCATTGTGGGGATGGAAAATGATCGAACCTTAACATCCTTGAGCGGTCCTGCAATCGAAACCATGGTATAGCTAAAGAGGTACGTGGCAGTTGGTCATGGGTTGCGGGAGGCAAAACAGTGTGGATCCAAACCTCCCTTAACAACTTCTTCAATCATGTTCTTATATCATGTTTAGGATCCAATCCGAGAGAGGCACGTGGAAACCGACTCGACATTAAGCCAAATCATCAAAGGAAAGTCACGAGGAGAATTAGAATGGTAGCATACCACGACTAGTCCATCACAGAGAAAACAGATAATGTGAAGAAGCTACCAAATACAAATAGTTATCCTCTAGTGGCCTCAAACAACATGCATGCATGCCAGTGTTAATTGCAGAAATCAATTATGTCACTCCTAGTCTTTTCTGCTAATCCTAGTGCATTCCAGCGCATGCATCAATCCAGTTTCATTGTTAGTGGTAGTTTTTAATTATTCAGTTTAAGACTCTTTCTAGTTTAAATCACAATAAGTGGTATTCTATGTGTGATAAGAACCACTCTTTTTTATTAAGTCAAGTGTGAAGTATACATTTTTGTACTCCAGCAGTGTTTTAGTCAGGTTAACAAGTTGTTCTACAATTGTTAATGTAGAGTTAAGTCTCAGTCCCAGATGGACGAGAGCCTCTGCAACTCTAATAAATATGTAGTTTATGTATGTTTTGAGGGTTGAGTTTTTTGGGGGGAAAGAGATCAATACAAAAAATGGTTGGACCCTTTCGATGCATGGATTAAAGCTCTCTACCTAGTGAATATACTCTTGATGACAGTGTTTCGTTCAAATCTTCATGTGTTTTTATCTTATCTTGAATACAGTCTTTGATTTGTGCAAAGTACATTTCATTTCTTTCGGCTATTGTATAACTTGTATTTATTTACATGCAACATGTTAAAACATCTAATTCTTGGTGAAGACTTGTTTTTATCACAAACTGAGGGAGCAATTGTGTTTTTCATACATGTTTAATGTCTTGAAATGATATTTTAAGTATTAAACTTCTTGTAGCAGATTATTCATTGAGTGGTTTTTTGTTTCCCTTTGTTTTTATTATTTCACTTGTCTGTCATTTGTGTGCCACCAACCAAGGAGGTCCCTCATACATATCATTTTTCCAACCCCAACCATTCTCTTGTCTTGGTATAACCAACCCCCTAACTGACCAACAAAATAAAAAAGAATCCAACCATTCCAAACTTAAGGTGGCCTAGCTCTGCCCTTTAGCAGTCAAGTGCAAAATTTAGGATCAACATGAGCCAAGGTAGAAAATATAATGGAAGGATTGTCTAGCTAAGGAGATGGTCTACCCTAGGGATCAACACTCTATCCAGTTTGCAATTCTACTTTCTAAAGAAATGACTTTTCAAATATAGTTAATTAATAAACTCTAAGTAAAGCAACCTCTAGTTAATAAACTTCAAGAATTTCTAGAACTGTAAACTATTTGACCTAAGTAACCTTAAACAATGAACTATGGACTATTTGACCTATCTCTAAATAATCAAATACAAGTGATATATTTCAAAGCTAGTTAATCTATTCAATCTCTTTTTAAATAAACAACAACAAGTAATCTATTTCAGAATTGTTTAATCTATATATCTTTGAATGAACAAGTAAGTAAGCAAGTAAACAACTAATCTATCAAAACTATCTTGACAAGTGAACTCTATTCTTAAAAGTAACTCATAACTATTTCTATTTTGTAAAGGATAAACATTAATCTACTCAACCAAAAGAAAGAGTGTTATGACTGTATTCAAATTCTAATTTTTCAAAACTATTTCTATATTGCAGTAAAAATAAGGAATGTATTCAAAGTTGATGATTGTGTCTTCGGTGTCGAATAACAAATGACATTTGACTATTAGTGAAAGTTAAGTGAAATTAATTCAATACTAAATTCTACATAGAAATGGAAAGTATGGATAAGGAAATCTATAGAGAGTTGTGTCATCAAAGAAGAAACACTAAGTATTCTTGGAATCCATGCGATCTCTAAATATTGTGCATAAATCATTCACTTTATCATACAACTGCTAAAGAAAGTACTCTATTAAAAATCACTAACTCAAGCAAAGATATAAACTCATAAACTCATAATTTTAACACTTAATTAAACATCTTAATTCAAATTCACATTTAAAATGACAATAAAAACACTCTGTGCAAACCTATAACTCTTTACTAATGCCAACTAGAAATTACAACTCCAATTCATAACTGCGATTTCATTAAAATTCATAAAATAAGTGAACTAAACTATCATTAAGAATCATATCCAAAATCAACCAAAATGTTATTAAAGATCATAACTCAAAGTCTATTTCTATAATATCATGTTGAAGCTAAATTAATAAATGAAACAGGCCTACAAAGAGTAATTGAAATTGCAATTAAACCTATTTAAATTAGTACCCTATCAAAATAATCAAAACTAAAATGATTAATCTATCAAATCTACGAAGAAACCAATCTAAATTAGTTCTCTGTAAAAATTATCAAAACTAAAGCAATTAATCTATTACGACTTCAAATGAATCTATCTAAATTAGTACCCTACAGAGTAACTTATAGTTAGGAAGAAAAAGACATAACATTGTAATTAACCAGCTCCTACAACCTGAAAACAAGATATAGTCATTAACACAACCATGGACATCCCTCTATGATATACACAGTTCAATCAAGCAATCTGCAATTTAAGGAAACACAATTAGATAAGAAATTTGTAATTAACATATACACACAACAACAATTAAAATTGAGAAATTCATATAGTAAAGCAACAAGATGAATGAAAATATATACTGATATACACAATCACCCATACCATTGGTGGGCCCCCCAATAGGTCATGGCTACACTCCAACAGGAAAACGCAGAGGCTAAATTAATGCAGTACTATCATTAAGCATAAAAATAGAGTATGGAACAAAATTGGTTATAATTTATGTATCAAATAATAAAATTTGTCTCTCAGTCGTGCCACAAGTAGTGGTATTTATAGGTGATTACAACTTGAGAGTTCGACCACTGGAAGGGTTGACCTTCTCTAAAAACAGTAAACTCATTAAATGAGTTCTAACAGCAGCATCTTCTAACAATCTTTTGTGCCACTCAACGATCACTACAACTGGCCAATCTGAGGTGTGTCGAGCTTTGTAGCTAGAGGGAATGAGCGGGCATAAAACCTAGGTCCCTGATTTGTCCATCAAAGGCCGCCAATATACCAACAGCCAAATTCAATGCGCTCTGAGTGACGGATCGCATGCCAGATGGAGTGTCGGATCACGTTCCAGATCAAGTGTTGAACATAGTGTTAGATGAGGTACCGGATGGAGGATCAGATCATGATTTCTCCCTGTTGCAAGAAAACCATACGTTAGATCTTCATAAACATTTAACTTAGTTGAATTTATCACAAAACCATTGCAAAAACGCTAATTATACATACTTGGTGCGAATTCACGGTGAATTGATATATAAACCTTTGAGAAAACCTTCAAAATGGATAAATGAGAACATATCATATGTAATATTGCATTCAAAAATAATTTGGCCATCGAAACAAATTAGTCAAAATACAAACCCAACAACGACACTTTGTATCATCTAGGGGTAGATTCAATTATTTTTCATTGTATCACTCATGAAGAAGTGGATTTGGTATTGAATGATTTCCATAGAGGAGTAAGTGGCAGTCATCTATTTGGGTTGGAAACAACCCAAAATATTTTTTGCGTCGGATATTTTTGGTCGAAGATATTAAAGATTGCGTTGAAGAGGTAAAAAAGTGTCATCCCTACCAAGTCTTTTCTAAAATGATGTGTGTGCATCATACTCCTATGTTTCTTGTCATTACCATCGGTCCCTTCACCAAGTGGGGGGTTTATTTTATGGCATGTCACCCATTTTTTACTAGGGGGATCACTAAATGATAGTGGTTGCAAACTATTTTACAGAGTGGGAAGAATCCATGTCGACGCTTGTTAGTGATGGTGAAACCACATTGTTTTTCTTGTTTAATCAGGTCATAGCTAGTTTCAGAGTTCCAAATGATATTTTCATTGATCATGGCAGTCACTTTCAAAACTACATGATGTCAGAACTATCATCAAAACTAGGTTTTAGGTAGGAGCACTCATCTCCTTAATATCCTCAAGAAAATGGTTAGGTCAAAGTTGTTAACAAATCCATAAAAACCATTTTGTGAAGAACTATCAATGCGATCAAATCAAATTGGAATTTGATGTTATATCCGATGTTGTGGGAATTGTTGTTTTCATATTAATGTGGCGAAAATTTTTAGATTGTTTTTTTATGAATTATCCACAGTTGAAGTCATTTTGTCATCGACATTGTGGGAATACAGAAATTCAGTTAAAAATGGAACGGGATTCTCACATTTTCAACTTGTTCATGGGGTTGAAGAAGTTTTTCCTATTGAATATTAAATCCCTTTTTTTAAGATCTCTATAAATCTTCTCCCTGGCACAACAAAATTGGAAGAATGCCTTGTTTACTTGGAAAATCTTGATGAGAAACATCGAAATGCTTCCATGGAAAAAGAGGCACATAAGAAGCATGTCAAGTCTAACTACATTAAATTTGTGCACCACAGAGTCTTGTCTGAAGGGGACCCTGTGTTGGTCTACAAATAGGACAAATTCTCATTGGGGGTAGGTAAGTTTAACTTGTTGTGGCATGAATCATTCATTGTGAGACGTGCCCTATGGAAAAAAACCTACGAGCTTGAGGAATTTGAAGGGAATGCATTCCAAAGCCCAGAAATGGGATCTACCTTAAGAAGTATTACGATTAAGCCACAACGCCTAGGCGTTGTTCTTGTAAATTTTATACATTGATGTATTTAGTGGTAGCATAGATTTACTTTTTGTGTTAGTGGTTCTTATGGTGATTATACTTGGTTGGAATATGTAACAGGATTCTTTGATGTTAGTAGGGTTCATTGATGGCACCAATCATCACAATCGATACTTGGCTTCCATTGCTTGGGTAATTTATTCACCCATGGGTCAATTGGTTGCTTCGGGAGGTGCATGTCTTTATCCCTCCACAAATAATGTGGCCAAGTATAACACTTTTATCAAACTTATTCATGACACTATTGTGAATCACTATCAGTCCTTAGTAATTTATCTAGACACTCAGTTGGTAGATCCTAGTTGAACGGAGAATATTTTGTCTGTAATACTATGCTACGTCATTATTTCCTATAGGTACATTTATTGGAGCATTTTTCCGATCATATTACTTATGTTCATGTTCCAAGAGTTCCTAATTATTTAAGTGATGCATTTGCTAATTGCGTGTTATATTGGCATTTATATCATTCACATTGACACAAAAGAACAAAAAATTATATTTGTATATAATCACATCATTTTCACATTATCACTAAGACGAAAAAATGTCATTTATATATATATATATACATGGTTCATCAAGTAAAAAAGTGGATCATGTTTCAAAAAAGGATTTTAGCCTCTACTGTCCTTTATCGGGGCCCGTAATACAAAATACACATGATCTATAAATCATTATCCTAAAGGCCCTGCCCTTCCCTTAATATGTCTCTTATAACAAAAAAATCATTGGCTAGGAATGGAAAGAGTCACACCCAAACTCTTGGTACTCGAACTACATGTCAGTGCATGTTCTCCGATAAATCTTCGACCTGTAGTATTGGCACTGTGTGCACCAATATATCTATATGAATATAAAATTTATCTAATACTTGATTGGCGTCTTCGCATATTTGACCATTAAAACCATGTCTACCATGCCGAGGAAATACATCAGGACACCTTGGTCCCACATATGTATGATCAGACAATCATGTTATTATCCTGTTCCACACAAAAATATTTGCTTTTGTTCAATTATAAAGTATAAAAATGAAACAAGTTTAAAAGCTAAAGTATTTTACCGATATAGCCATAGGCACTGTTAGGAGGTATAGGCATCTCTGGGTCGTTTCCATTGTCGATCCCTGCATAAGGATAATCCTCGATCGCAACCACTTGGTGCTCCCACCAAGTGAAGAATGCATCATCCTAGGGATCGCCTAGATCGCCTCCTCCCTTACTGGGAAGTACATTAGTCCACTGGTCCATCGTGCCATCCCTCATATAATGTGGATGGATGTCCACTCTTGGAATCATCATAGGTACTCTCTCGAAGAAAAAACAACACAAAAGGATTCCAAAGTTGGATTTCTTCATCTTTCCCATCTTGCACCCTGTCAATTGGGCCTTCATGCATGTTAAGTGTTTGGTACTCTAATCATATAGTATAGGCCTCATAAATTCCTATGCATAGTAAATAATTAATGTCCTTGAATCTTGGTGTAATGAAGTAGATCCATAAACACGGGAAATCATCAATACAATTATTTTCAGACCAATATTTTCTATCTACCTTATTAGGAGTTGACTCCCAACCTTGTATGTCTCAGTAGAACAATACATAGCAACGTATTCATTGATTTTCAAATCAACGGATCCTTTTCCCTTCAAATTTACTACATCTCCTTCATGATGCATCTTGGTAAGGAAATATATGTATTTTCTTTCAATCCTTCACGATTTTTCTATGATCATGAAGGAATATTCTTCAGGTTCCCAATAATCAATAAGAGTTTCAAGCAATCTTCATTGTTCCCTAATCTCGTTATAATGGAAAAATTTATAAATTCTGCATCGACAAATGGATTTTTGAGCTTTTGGGTCACCCATGACCTCATCATCTACTTCTCCATGTTCTCTCTCCCTCCACTCTATCAGTTCTCTCTCCCTCCACTCTATCACCATCCTACATACATCAAACAATTTTTTAAGTTAAAACCTTCAATTTTAAAATTTGCATAGATGTACGTGAATGTCACTTACAATAATCGTGTATGTACGCTACCCGTGAGAACAAAATTCACGTACATCTTTGCACGACATTCAAAAAATAGTTTTACACTAAAAAAATCATCAAAAATTTTAAAAAAATTATGGATGAAATGAAAGAGGAGGAAGTAATATCTTACCTAGTCCAAGTAGTGCGAAATTTTGGGCTTTGTGCACTCCATACTGATCCTTAGAAGTTCAAAGGGTGAAAAGGGATCCCAATGCTCTCCAAGTGGTAAAAGGTGAAATGACATGGTAAAAATGAGTTTTCACCTATTTTAACCTATTTTTTCCACGTTTTTGTCTAAATTTTACCCCCTTTCAACATTTTACACCATCTAGACTAATGGAAGTGCCATGGAGATGTTTTCTTGTGCAGATATCCTTGGGAGATATATTTTCCACAAATATTATTATATTCGATGGTGTTTTTTCGACTTCTTACGTAGGTATTGTAATATTTATCAGTATATAGGGTAGGTTTCATTCCTTCTGCATTATGTATTTATCTATATCGATCACATCCCCACCTCAAGTTCAACCCCATTCATTGTGATATTATGCCTTCTACTTTGGAAATTTCATTTACAGATGGTAGAGCTTACCTCTTCATGGGTGTCCTAGTTAGGTCCTCACTAGCCATTTTGGCACACATACTAAAGTTTTTCCATAGGATTGGAAACCCTATCTAGTCCCTCCATGAATTTGTGTTGAAGCTTCAATATTCTTCTTATCTATTGTTGGCCAATTACCTACAGGTATTCCAAAATATTTTTGTGTGTTAAGTTACATTTTCATTTCATATATGTCACTTGTACTTTTCAGAACTAATTCCATCTTCATTTTGTTATGATGTAGCCAATTGTATGCGTTCTCGAAGGTTACCAACCTTGCAATACTATCCTTTTTGACTTGACACCTATGTCCCTGGAGGAAATTCCCCTCCGAGTGTCCATATCTTGCACATGCTTCCTTGCATTGAGCATATGTATGTTCCTTGTGCTTGGAACTTGTTTGCTTTCCCAGGACACTCATTTCCTCCACTGTATCACATAATTCTTTTATTATTTTTTAGGCTTTATAATATGAATGAGTCTAATCTTTTATATATAAATAAATAAATAAACAAAAAGAAGGATGGGCATGAGTCTAATATTTTATATATGGAAGCTACTTATGTCTCCCTTGAACAAGACAACATATTATGAGTCTTTACCTCATCATTAGGTTAGTATGGCTTTAGGAGCCCCTTTTTTCTTGTTTTTGAGAAAAGTATCCTCTGGATGGTTAATATTCCAGTCATATGGAAAGTTTGTTGATGCCTCATGTGTCACAAATGTACCCCAGTTTATAATACATGTTGCCTAAGTCAAATTTTGTGTTATGTCTCTATTCAAGGGAAGTCAACTTGTGCCATCCATTCTACAGAAAACTTTGACTTCTTAATTTGGATTTCCTATCTCAGCCAAGTATTTGTCAGCTTCAAGATTATCTTTGTATCCCACTCGTGCCATTATAAAAGGTCCTCATTGACTTCTTGTTGGTAGGTCTACTCTTATAGACTATGACACATTGCTTTGAGAGTATTACCTAGAGTTTCACCCTAGGCCTATTTACGTCATTAATAGGAAACCTTGAACTCAAAATATGACAAATTATCATTGGTCATTGATTGAGTGGTTTCCCTTGTTCAATTCCAACAACCATCATCACACATAGAGATTCGTTTGGTACCTTGGTTTCAATTTGACCTCATTGGTGGATTCCTCATCTTGGTTAGTAGTCTCAATCATTGTATACTATTCAGAGAGTCTATGTCATTTTCTATTCCATCTGGTGCATGATGGATTCATACCTTGATGTGGTCCTTTTAATCTATTCATATGATTCCTTCCAAATCTATGGCCTTCTACTACCCCTCATGTTATATGATGGAGGATTCCTTAATTCATTCCTTCCAACGGATTTCTTCCTATCGACGTCAACACATATTACTCTAAGGTAGAGATATATATTTATTGTTAGTACCTTAGGGCTTGAAGCCATCAGTGGTAGGTTCTGTTTCTATTGACAGTGGGAATACATTAATGTCTCCTGCTCAATAGATTCTATCAATTGTTCGACATCAACTCATTTATTCACACTTGATAGATTGTACTAGGTACCTTGATGCCCATTATAATTATCATTGGGTCGTTTCGTGTTTATTAATGGTATACAATAATGACTAGTAATCAAGTGGTGTCTCATTGTGTCTGAATCCAATAAAATTATTCACACAGTGTAGACTCGTACCATGATAGATTGTTTTAAATACCTTGGGTGAAGTATGAGCATCACATCTTTTTTGTTCCTACTCTACTTTGATTGTACCACCCTCTTTGACATTGGTACTTCCAAAGTTTTAGTTTGTTCACTCCATTGGTTCCAGATGTCCTTTGATTTATTTTGAGGCATAACTCCAATGTGTATCCATTTGTGGCTATGATCTACATTTTTGCTAGATCCACTATGAATTTTCTCATGTCCATGATTGCTACCTCTATATATAACATGGATCCACTATGTATAGTTTTTTTTCCATGGACATCAGTTATGATTTCATTACGCATGGATCTTCAATGTACTTGATTTGGTAGCCATTCTTAAATCACACTCAAGCACGAGAATACTTGACTTCAGAAGAAAGTATCTTACTTGTCTCTATTGTAGGTATGGTTATGGGACTGGTCTTCATCTACTCCTACCCAATGGCCCCTCCACAATATCATGACTATTTGTAATGTATTTCAACCATCAATTTTTCTTCTGACCTCACACATTAGGGGGCATATGTTACAATGTCATTTTCCACCATATATTCTCATGAAGACTATGTGGCCTCATTTACAATCCTTTCCCTATTTGAAGGAGTTGAACCCCCTTTTTTCCTCCCTAAAAATATATTAAAAATTCCATTTTTCAAGATGTACATGACTCTCCTTAAAAGAACTCATGTACATACGTGAATTTCTAGTTAGAAACTCGTGTACATGTTTAATTGGCTCAAACAAATATAATTCTCGATATTTCAAGAGGCATTGATGGGTTCCCTAAGTTCCCTACCTCCTATATCCCATGCATAGCTACTCCAACTAACAAAAGGGTGTATAAAAGAGAGCCTTAGAATGGAGGAAAGACATCATGAGAGAGATGTAGCCTTATGCTAGAAGTTTCCTAATAGCCCTTCAAGCCCCTATTTCCCTATATTTATGAGATTGTATCCCCCCCTAAAAAACCCTTGTTTTCATGATTTGTGTTCCTCTTTATCTTTTTGGGAAGAAATCCATTGCTTACTTGGACCCGTCAAGAAACAAAACTTTGGAGGTAAACTTAATCATCTTAGGCCTTGGGTGGAGGAACTTGGATACTAGTTCTGGGATCATGTCGTAACCATTACAGGTTGTAACCAACCCCTTTTTTTGTCATCAATAAAATAACTCTCATTCTTGTCTGATTCTTTGTGTTAATTCATGATTTTAATGATATTACGTCTATCTTATTTTGAATCTAACATAGAATTTGAAATGATGATATCTAATTAGTTATCATATATCTACTTCATTGCAGTTGCATACTTCTTTGGTTGCAGGATTTTCAGAATATCATTGTCAAGGATTTTTGGAGCGAAATACCTCAAGCGGGATCTACTTCAAATGTAGGGTTCCATGTATGTCCTTATTCATTTCTTATAAAAGGTAGTTATTGCAAGTAGTTATTTCTAATTGATTATATAATTATAGTTTGAGACGATTCTTTTAAGGGAACTGCTCTGTTGTGGCCCTGACCCAAATCCATAGGACTTAGATTTTTGTAATACCCAAAACAAGAAAGCTTTGCAGCATATATATAACAACTTCCAAGCTAAAGTATGGAATAAACACCTCTTTAGAAACTATACAAGTTAGATTGTTGTGGTTGTTACAAATTGTAGTAGTAAACCAGTCTTATAACAACAATAATAATAAGTGCTCAGAAATACCACAATTGGCCATGAAAATTAAGCATACAACCAATAGAACATTATCCAATTGTTAGAGGTGATTTATGAGTGATTTAAGCCACCTTTAGATGAATGTATGCAACAAATTAACGTTGTTTTAGATGGTTGTAGAAATTTTTTATAACATCAACAAGAAATATAGTGAGTTTTCTAAATTTAGAGTTAGTATAGTTAGTATAATGCTTGAGAGTTTGAGAGAGATATTTCATCAATAAATTCACCATAAGAGTTATTTAAGATTAGTGCCTCTCTAGGTTTATGGAGTCTTCCAATGGAACCGATATTTAAGGTTAATCTACTTGAAACCAAGAGGTAGGATCTAAACCCTAAGGTGCAACACCATTTGGACCTTAGTATTTATATCTTGAGGAGAGGAACATCTAGGGTGCAAGCACATTTGGGCCCTAGAAATCATTCCTCCCTTCTTGTAGCTTTAACTAAGTCAAAGATCAATTATCTAGGGACAAAATCCTAAAGTGATAGAACTTTAGGGATTTAGGGTTCTAACCCTAGAAAGGACAATTAACCAATTCTAGATAAATATAACCTTGTGAGAGGAAGAAGAACTTATGTTCCTCTCTTAGGGTTTCAATATAAAACACTTCTTGTAGAAAAATAGAAAATTCACTATAAACATCAATAGCATAAACATGAATTAAAAATATTTACTTACTTCATCCAAGAAACCGAGTGAATTTCACCCTAATTGCAGAAATATCCATCCAAAATTAGAAAACCATCCATAAAATATCCTTTCCAAGAATATCGTGTGAGAGAGAAAGAGCTAGTAACCCCTAAGGGCTAAAAATTTCAGTAGTCTCACAATGGTGAGAGAAAGATGATGATAAAAATGAAAGTGAGGGTATCCTTTTTATATGAGTCTACCCTAACACATTTTTCCACATAACATAACATAACAATGTTTTAAGTGTGGCCGACCCCTCATTTAACCTCTACAAAGTGCAATAAATGAAAAATACAATCAAAATAGCCCACACATGTGAGACATTTTTTATTCCCCATTTCTAGGGATAACTAAGGAGATGATGTCTTGAGGCCCTCATGTTGCAGAAATGGAGTACCATGAGGAATCCCATCATGCAGAGTCCTTCATTTTCCACTCATCACCATATGATCGATGGCAACAACATCCATCACACCTAGCCTAGATCACATAGGATAGAAGGTCTTGATCCATGATGTAACAAGTCTATTATTGTGGTAAGTGTCATTCTAATCATTCAAGAATTTGAACATGTTGCAAAAATTCCTTTCTTGATTTTGAAAACATTTCTTGGAAATTATGCTTTTTCCCATATTTCACCTTGGTGAGTGTCATGGTTTCCTAGTAAGTGGTCACCCTTATGGAAAAGGGTTGTTACCAAAGGGTCTCCTTGAAAATTAATCATACCACTCCTGCACATACTTGTCACTTTTCATGTTTCTTCCCTTTGCTAGCCTCATCTTTTGGGTTTTTCAGAACACATTGACCCAAGAAGGGCTTGTACCTAGTTTGTCACACACCCACTATGGCATAGTGAAATTTTCGCCTTTTTTTCAAGGGACGGAATCCCTGAAATCCTACGGGGCTTAGCACAAGCTGTAGACACCACCTCTGCCTCGACAGAGTCTCTGCGTGACCTCCCGATCTTAAGGATCATTCAGTTTATTTTATGAGCCAAAGCGGCTCCTTTTGATTCCCAGCTGGAATCTCCTTCTAGTCGATCCACAGGTCCTTTAGGAAGCTCCCTTGTGCGAACATCACTAGGCACGAGCTCCACCCTCTCTGAGTGACCACAGCACTATGACAAAGGCCTATTCCCAAAGGTGCTTGCCGCAACTCGCAATCTCCCAAGTTAGCGAGTTGAAACTCTTGACTCTTCCTTCCCAAATTCACGATACCCCAGATCAAGAAATGGGTATAGCTCCCTTCTGTCAACGCCCTCTACACATGACCAATGGCTAGGCTAAATGCTAGCTCCTTTCACAACTTCGTGACTTCATGAGTTCAAAGGCTGAACTCTTGTTCCTTCCTTGTGCGATCCTCCGAGACTTGAAAGTTAGCGAAGGTTGACCTTCCTCTCGCACTTCTCGCAACTCGCCACTTCGCGAGTTGTAGCATCCAACCTTGGCACCTTCCCTTCACAAACCACTGAAAGTCGACATTAATTTTCCCTCTCTTGTTCTCGCTACTCACCACTTCATGAGTTGTAGCGTCGAGCTCCCATGCTCTTACTCCGCGAATCCCCGAGACGCAAGAAATCAATGGAGCATTGACTCCCTTCTCCAGGCGACACGTGTCTGTCTGTCAACCATGCAGGCCCCACCTTTTGGTTCTGCCATGTTTCCACACTTGTGCCTCAGCTCTCAGCACTTCACGACTTCTACATTTGAAGGTGACCTCTCTCAACCCCTGAACCCCCGAATGCGCAAAATGCGATGGGGTTCCTGATCCAACAGTCCTCCCATGACCTGGATCTAATGGTTTTCTCCGCTCCTCGCGATTTTGCAACTTCGCGACTTGGAGCACCCAACTCCTGGGCTCTCACCTTGTGAACCTTCAAGTTCGCGAGATCCCTAGATCTATGCCACCTATCCTTCTCAAATGGATGGCTGCGATTCTCTCGCGACTTCACCACTCGTGACTTGGAGCACCCAACTCTTGGGCTCTCACCTTGTGAACCTTTGAGTTCGTGAGATCCCTAGATCTTTGCCACCTATCCTCCTCAGATGGATGACTGCAATTCTCTCGCAACTTCACCACTCGCGAAGTCAAAAGACTTCCCTCTATGACTTTCGGTGTCTGAATCCCCGATAGAGAGGATCTCGCGACATGTGTCCACTCTCAGACATGATTGCCAGAAATAACACTAGATGTGATTGCCACTGCTAAGAGGGGTGCTTGTTTCCACCCAACCGTAGGCTTAGCGATTCCGATAGGATTTACCACTAGCCACACCCTAGCTGATACCACGATTCTATGAGACTGTGTCTCGGTTTACTAGTGACCAAGAATGAGGGTTGCTCTCCCCCTTCTCTACTATCACTCACTCTGTGTATCTCTATAGTTCTCTTCCTCCCCTCGCATCTGCCTCCAATCGCTTCTCCCTCACACCTTATCCTCTTGCGAGGTTGCGTGTGGCGTGATTTCCCTCGCACTGGTCAGGCCTAACGACTCTACGGATGGGCAGTTCACCCCCCATCCCTCATTAATTCTTAAGGAGCTATCTACCCACCAGCCTGCGAGACATTTAATTCGGGGATAGTGAGCCGCTCTTGGTTCTCTGGGCCATTGAAGTCCAAATACGGTATTGTTTTTGGTGGAAGTTAATGCCACCATTCTAGGTTCCTTCCACTGCCTTTCTCCAGCCATCGTGTTCTCTTTTTCAGCATATCCCCTCTCAATAGTCCTGCAATATATATTCATAATATTATTCACATTCATCAACCTTTTTCACAAGGTCCATTCACATCACACATTCACATTTCTGAGTTTTCGACAGTTCTTGGCCAGTCCAGTTATTTTTACAAACTGGGGGAAATAGGGTGTTAGAATTCCCTCCCCCTTAAAGGAACATCGTCATCGATGTTCTTATCTATCAACATGACATGTATGTACAGAAGTAAACAAAATCAGATATGCTTGTCTCATGGAATCCTTCATTTCCCATGTAGCCTCATCTGGGCCAAAATGTCTCCACTGCACCTTGACTTGTGCAATGGTTTAGTTTCGGAGCGGGGTTTCCTTTCTGTCCAGTATGCATTGGGTTTCTGGTAGAAATTCTCCCTCTGGTTCCACCTGGATCACAGACCAGTCAATTATATGGTTAGCATCATGTACATATTTCTTCAACAATGAAACATGGAAAACATTATGTTCTTTTACTGTGGGAGGAAGTGCTAGCCTATAGGCTACAAATACCACTCTATCTAGAACCTCAAAGGGTCCACAATACCGAGGTGCCAACTTGGCAAAAGCTCCCATTTTCAGGGAAATCTTCCTGGGCCTTACTCTGAGATAAACATGGTCTCCTATCTTGAACTCTCTTGGAGTTCTCTTTTGGTCCGCATAACTTTTTTGTCGGTTTTGAGCGACCTTCAGGTTTTGTTTTATCTGAGTCACTTGTTGTTCCATTTCTTTCAACATGTCAGGTCCAAAAGAAATCCTATTTACAGGATTACTCTAGCTAACTGGAGTATTACATGGCCTACCATAGAGGACCTCGAAGGGACTCATCTTTAAGGATGCTTGGTAGTCGTTGTTGTAGGTGAATTCTACCAGTGGCAGGTAGTCTTCCAACTTCCTGGGTTGATGCATGAAAAGCATTCTTAGCATGTCTTCAAGTATTTGGTTCACTCTTTCTGTTTTTCCGTCGATTTGAGGGTGATAGGCGGTGCTAAACAACAACTTGGTCTCTAAACCAACCATCAGTGGTTTCCAAAAGTTGGAAGTAAATTTCATGTCTCTGTCAGACATGATCTCTTTCGGCATACCATGCAGCCTGAATATCTCTTTCATGAATACCTGGGTGATATCGATTGCTTTGCAAGTTGATTTGACAGGGATGAAATGAGCAGACTTGCTCAATTTATCCACCACTACCATAATGGCATCATTCTATTTGGTCGATGTTGGTAATCCAGTGATGAAATCCATGGAAATGGTTTCCCATTTCCATTCTAGGATTGGTAAAGGTTGCAATAGTGTTGTTGGGTGTCGATGTTCTGCTTTAACCTGTTGGCATTCTATGCATTTGGCCAAGTACTCGGCTATCTCTTTCTTCAATCCAGGCCAATAAAATTGTTTCCTGGTGGCAGTGATCATCTTCTGGTATCCTGGATGACCAGTATAGGGTCTTTTATGTAATTCATCCAATATGAACCTCTTCAAGTCGTCACAATTTGGAATATACAGTCTATTTATGTAAGTGAGAAAACCTCCTTCGGTCATCTGGTAGCCTTCATATTTTACTCCGGTGGGTTCTTGGTGTAGGTACATGGTCACGGACTGGATGAAGGGATCTGTTTCTTGTGCATTTTTTATTCTTTCCTTGACATCTATCTTGCAGATGCTCATCGCTTCCAGGTGAATTGTTTTCATGCTTCTACTAAGGGCATCGACCACCCTATTTTCCTTTCTTTTAATGTGTTTGATTTTGAAATCAAACTCGCTAAGGAGGACCTGTTGGTTGTGGAGCCTGATTATCTTCCTGATTCAGAGGTCCTTGCTTTCAGTTGTGTTTATACCCCATGAAGTATTTACACCCCATTAGTATGTACACTCTTCCACGCGGGGGAGTGCAGAGGGGGGCTACCCCCTCTGCAGGGTCCGGGGGGGCTATCCCCCCGGTTGGGGGGTCTGGGGGCAAGCGGGCCCCCGAAGAAAAAATTGCCTTGTAAAAGTATATTGTAATTTCATTGTAAATCTGGACCGTTCATTATAAGGTCGTAGATCTAACGGTAGATATTATGTTAGGGTTTTTTTCCCTAGAAGGAAACCCTCTTTTATGAGGGAAATGTAT
>ML781072.1:199247-210233 GCA_009831015.1 Picea engelmannii
TTGTGTGTCTTCTGTGTTTTGTTTCTGCATTTGTTTTATTTTATTGTTCCGCGGTCCTGTTTTTCTAACAGGGCCATCCACCTAGCTTTTCTAGCATTGAGCTTTGGTTGATCAAACAGGCATCGCAATCCACAGTGATCTATCATAAGTACAAATTTTCTTCCCAGGAGGTAATGCCTCCACATTTTCAAGGCATGCACTATGGTAGCCAGTTCTAAATCATGGGTCACATAGTTGACTTCATGCTCATTCAATTTTCAGGATTCATAGCATATCACACTTCCTTTCTACATAAGGACTCCTCCGAGCCCTTCCTTACAGGCATCTATGCACATGAGGAAGTCGGCTTCTGGATCGGCGATCTTCAGCACAGGTGCATGGGTCAGTAGATGTTTCAGGGTTTGAAATCTTTCTTCACATTTCTGTGTCCACAGGAATTTTGCCCCCTTCCTCTGGAGGGCAGTGATTGGATAACCAATCTTGGAGAATCCTTTTATAAATCTCCTATAGAATCCTTCTAATCCCATAAAGGATTTGATGTCTGAAACATCCTTAGGGGTAGGACATTCCATGATAGACCTGATTTTGTCAGGGTCTACCACTACTCCTTCTTCGGAGAGAACATGGCCTAAGTAATGTACTTCCTTCTGGAAGAATTCACATTTTCTGAATTTAGCATAGAGCCAATGTTCTCTTAGCACTTGCAGCACAAGTCTAAGATGCACTTCATGTTTTTTTCTGTTCTTGCAGTAAATTAATATATCATCAATAAAAAAAAGCACAAATTTGTCTAGGAACTTGCTGAGTACATTGTTCATCAAGCACATAAAAGTGGCAGGGGCATTGGTCAACCCAAATGGCACCACCACAAACTCATAGTGACCATACCTCGTTCGGAAGGCAGTTTTATGGATGTCTTCACCTTTGATTTGGACTTGATGGTATCTCGACCTCAAATCAATCTTTGAGAAAATAGATGCACCTCCCAATTGATCGAACAGGTCATCGATCCTGGGCAAGGGGTACTTGTTCTTTATGGTTACCTTATTGAGTTGCCTATAATCTATACACAGTCTAAGGGTACCATCCTTCTTTTTCACAAATAGGACTGGTGCTCCCCACGGAGACACACTGGGTTGAATATAGCCTTTATCCATCATTTCTTTTAATTGCAATTTGAGTTCAACTAACTCGGGTGTGCTCATCCAGTAGGGTGTCCTAGACACCGGCACCACTCCTGGTGCAAGTTCTATCGAGAAGTCTATGTCCCTTCTTGGAGGTAGACTTGGTACCTCTTCCAAAAACACATCTCTATATTCTCTCAGGATAGGGTGATCGTCGGGGCTTGGTTTGTCACCTTCGATTGTTTTCAACACCTGTATTGCATATAGGGGATATCCCTTTCGGCAATACTTTCTCATTTGAAAATCTGATATTTGTCTCACCGAGACGGGTTTTCGGATTCCTTGAAGGGTTATTCTTCTCCCTTCTTTACTTACACACTCTAAGATTTTATGGTAACAGTCTAATTTGGCTTTATGGGTGGCTAGCCAGTCCATACCAATCAACAGATCATACGATCCCAGGGGTAATATGTTAAGGGCTTCTTGGGTGGGGAATTCACCCAACATTAATTGCCAGGCTGGTATAACCTCTGCTACCCTTCTTTTGGTGCTAGTGGCTAACTGTACCAACCATGGCTTGGTATGTTTTTGTGAATGTAGTTTACACTTATCAACAGCTTTAGGGGCTATATAACTCAAGTTTGAACCAGGGTCAATTAAAATAGACACTAGATGGTTGGAAATCATACCTTCTATTTCCACTACTGAAGCTTGGCGATCGGCTTGGTTATTATCCAAGGCTACATAAATTTGTGGCACACTCCTGGCCACATCATTGACGGTGGTAGTTTCTTGGATGTTATAAATCCTCTGACTATTCTGTTGTCGTTGTGGATAGTCTCTCAATAGATGTTCTTCCCTGCAACCCCAGCATTTCAAAGGTTCTCTCTTTGGGTTATCAATCTTCACTGATATGGGTCCAGAAGTTTTATTTCCACTCAAGGAGGGAAAATTCTGCTGGTGCATACTCCGAGCTGGGAAGATTATTCTTGGGTTCTTCTTGTAGTTCTTAAATCTTGGGGATTTGATCCCCTTTTTCTGAAATCTTGAACTATTCTTCGGTTTCCATCCTTCACGAGGTTCTGCTCGATGTCCAAATTGTTCATGACAATAGGTTTCCTTTCGAATAGTGCCTTCTAGGGTCGTTGGCTCATCAAATTCAATTCTGTTCCGGTAGTCCTTGGGTAGCCCACTGATGAAGCGTTTCACCTTCGCCTTTTTCGCCTTGATATAGGGTACATACCTCAACAAATCAAGGAATTTGTTGAAATATTCTTCTATAGTAAGTTGTCCCAGTTTGATTTTATAAAGCTATTTAGTCTTTTCGTCAAAATATTTTTCCGACAGATACTTCTTTCGGAAGTACTTCCCAAACTGTTCCCAAGACAGGTCCTCTTCGCAAACCCCTTTTACATTCTTAAGGTCTTCCCACCAGATGGAAGCCTTTCCGTTCAAGTTGAAGGTGGCCACTTGGGCCTTCATATTTTCTAAAAAGTCATGGACTCTGAAATACTTCTTTAGTCCAAGCAGCCAGGCCTCTGCTTCCTCTCCCTTCTTGATTTCACCGTCAAAGGAGGGTGGTTTGGCCTTTCTGAATTCTTCAAATTTTTTACCTTTGGAATGATTTTTCTTCTTTTGTTTCTTTCGGGAATAGAAACTAGTTCTGCTACTAGAAGAGCCCTCCGAATCGCCAACTTCCTTCTCAGAGGAATCATCCGACACTTGTCCTTTACCTCTAGGGTGGACCTTTTTCGAGGTGCTCCTCTCAGTGTGACCACTGATATGACCATGTTTCTGAGTTTCAGGTTCATGTTGCATTTGTCTTTGTATATCGGATAAACTCTACAGTAAAACTACGTTAATTTCTGTTTTCTTTTCTTTTTCTTTCATCATCCTTTCATTGTCAGCCTTGCAGCTTTGTAATTCGACCATGAGACTTCTCACAGTCTCGGCTAGATCTGAAGGGGTCCCTACTGCCCTCCTTTCGTCAGAATCTTCATCTCTATTGTGGGAGCCTTCCCCCACTTCATGGTGAGTCGCCATACCATGCGTTGATAATTTCCCGCAGTTGATCTTCCGCTTGTGTGCAAAAGGAAAAACGGTGGTTGTTAGTCAATATTTATATTTATTTATAACCAGTACAAAATTCATATTTTCACATGTATTCACACACAATAGGGGTTTTTCATTCTTAACTTCGTATTTTTTATTAGGAAGGTTAATACAGGGGGTTACTCTTTTTAGGAGTGTTCCGAAGAGAGCTTCTGCGCAAC
Organism: Picea engelmannii; assembly: GCA_009831015.1. Lineage (NCBI taxonomy): Eukaryota > Viridiplantae > Streptophyta > Pinopsida > Pinales > Pinaceae > Picea > Picea engelmannii. Next base: position 202,645 of record ML781072.1, read on the forward strand.
TCATTCATGAGCCCAAGCAGGCCGAGTGTTGTAACCATGCTCTGATACCAATTTGTCACACACCGACTATGACATAGTAAAATGTTCGCCTTTTTTTCGAGGGACAGAATCCTTGAAATCCTACGGGGCTTAGCACAGGCTGTAGACACCACCTCTGCCTTGGCAGAGTCTCTGCACGACCTCCCGGTCTTAAGGATAGTTCAGTTTCTTTTATGAGCCAAAGCGGCTCCTTTTGATTCCCAGCTGGAATCTCCTTCCAGTCGATCCACAAGTCCTTTGAGAAGATCCCTTGTGCGAACAGCACTAGGCGTGAGCTCCACCCTCTCTGAGCGACCACAGTGCTATGGCTAAGGCCTATTCCCAAAGTAGCTTGCCGCAAATCGCAATCTCGCGAGTCGAAACTCTTGACTCTTCCTTCCCAAATTCATGATACCCGAGATCACGATATGGGTATAGCTCCTTTATGTCAGTTCCCTCTACGCGTGACCAATGGCTAGGCTAAATGCTAGCTCCTTTCGTAACTTCGTGACTTCATGAGTTCAAAGGCTGAACTCTCATTCCTTCCTTGTGTGATCCTCCGAGACTTGAAAGTCAGCAAAATTTGAGCTTCCTCTCACACTTCTCGCAACTCGTCACTTCGCGAGTTGTAGCATCCAACCTTGGCACCTTCCCTTCACGAACCACCGAGAGGCGACATTAATTTTCCCTCTCGTGTTCTCACTACTCACCACTTCATGAGTTGTAGCGTCGAGCTCCTGTGCTCTTACTCTGTGAATCCCCGAGACACGAGAAATCAACAGAGTGTTGACTCCCTTCTCCAGGCGAAGCATGTCTGCCTGTCAACCACGCGGGCCCCACCTTTTGGTTTTGCCACGTGTCAACACTTGTGCCTCAGCTCTCGACACTTCACAATTTCTATAGTCGAAAGTGACCTCTCTCAACCCTCGAACCCCTGAATGCGTGAAATGCGATGGGGTTCCTGATCCAATGGTCCTCCCGTGACATGGATCCGATGTTTGTCTCTACTCCTTGGGATTTCACAACTTCATGACTTGGGGCACCCAACTCCTGGGCTCTCACCTTGTGAACCTCCAAGTTTGTGAGATCCCTAGATCTCTGCCACCTGTCCTTCTCAGATGGACGACTGCAATTCTCTTGCGACTTCGTCACTCGTGACTTGGAGCACCCAACTCTTGGGCTCTCACCTTGCGAACCTCCGAGTTCATGAGATTCCTAGATCTCTGCCACCTATCCCCCTCAAATGGATGGCTGCGATTCTCTCATGACTTCACCGCTCACAAAGTCGAAAGACTTCCCTCTATGACTTCTGATGTCCGAATCCCCGATAGAGGGGATCTCGCGACACGCGTCTGCTCTCAGACGAACGACTTAGATTTCCTCGGGACTTCTCGATTTCTGATGTCGAGTGCCCGGACTCTCATCCTCCGGATTCCCGAACTCCCGAACACTGATATCCCGATACAACCCCTTCGGGACTTCCTCCCTACTTACGAGGGTTTAACCCTCATACATCTCCTGACAGATCCAATGGCTGTCGGGTTTTCTAACTAAGATCTAAAGGTTCAGATCAGTCCCACGCTGTGCACTCTCCCACTGCTTCTTGGACGTGGAAAAACCAACGGTCCAGATACTCTCACGGACCTTGGGGATCTACGGTCTTGATTTCTTTGCTACTCACGAAGATAAAGGAAAAAGGGTTAAGGCATTTAATTCCCTCGTTTATCTCTCCAATCTAATGGTCATGAATGGTCGCAGATCTTCTGATAGGATCTCGTCTATCGCTCGACACTTATCCCTATGCTGCTATTTCGGGACTTCAAGAGGATCATTCTTCCTCGTACAGGGTTACTAAGGCTTGCTCCTTCAAATCCCCTTCCAGGTTCTTGGTGAGATTTCTAAGAAGGGTGTCTCTACAGGGAGATCTATCCAGGGTATTACCTGAGACGGATAAGCATATAGATTTCCCGAGAACAGACTTGAAGTCTGTATTAGACCGGTATGCATATAAACAACGATTTATGAAACATAAGCCATACGTAGTCTCTCCATTATAAGCATGCAACCATCATTTCTGTATCAAAAAACTAAACAGGCAGTCTTATACTCAAACCATTCATAAAACTGCACAGACTATGAGCATACATGTCAACATATAAATTCCAAGATGCAAGATGTAAAACACTTATCAGAAATAACACCAGATGTGATTTCCACCGCTGAGAGGGGTGCTCGTTTCCACCCAACCGTAGGCTCAGCGATTCTGATAGGATTTACCACTAGCCACCCCTGAGTTGAGACCACGATGCTGCAAGACTGTGTCTTGGTTTTCCAGTGACCGAGAATGAGGGTTACTCTCCCCCTTCTCTGTTATCACTCACTATGCGTATCTCCAGAGTTCTCTTCCTCCCCTCGCGTCTGCCCCCAATCGCTTCTCCCTCATGCCTTATCCTCTTTCCAGGTTGCGTGTGACAAGATTTCCCTCACACTAGTCAGGCCTGACAGCTCTACGGATGGGCAGTTCACCCCCATCCCTCATTAATTCCTGAGGATCCATCTACCCACCAGCCTACGAGACATTTAATTCGGGGCCAGCGAGCCGCTCTTGGTTTTCCGGGCCATTGAAGTCCAAATACGGTATTGTTTTCGGTGGAAGTTAACACCACCATTCTAGGTGCCTTCCACCGCCTTTCTCCAGCCATCGTGGTCTCTTTTTCAGCATATCCCCTCTCAGCAGTCTTGCAATATATATTCATAATATTATTCACATTCATCTACCTTTTTCACAAGGTCCATTCACATCACACATTCACATTTCTGAGTTTGCCACAGTTCTTGGCCAGTCCAGTTATTTTTACAAACTGGGGGAAACAGGGTGTTACATAGTTTCATGGGAAGAAGGGGATAAAGGCCTAGAGGCTTGTATCTGGAAAAAGATAAAATCCAATCATACAACTTCCAGATGCATGCTCGGGGATCCCTAGAAAAATGAAATGTTTCTCAAAAAATTTGAGGGACCCCTAAAAATAACTAATTAATTAATCATGTCAACCAAGGTAGAGCGTGTGTGGGATTTGTTTTTATTGCTTATTTTAGTTCCCCACATTGTCTTCAACTTGGGAAATCATTGTGACCAAGATATATTATATGTGGGATTTTTTTTTATTTCTTATTTTAGTTCCCCCATATCGTCTTCAACCTGGAAACACTCTAATAAATTAATGGAAAAGAGGTTTGGAAAAATGTTGCATCGTGGATGAAGGGAAACACATCCTCTACAAAGGAACCCATAAATGAGACAATATTAGCCCTTGTATGTCATGAAGCCCCATTCCTAGAATTCTAACCTCATTCACCCCATACCCACTACATGACTTAGAAGGGATTCCACTTGGGAAACACTCCTTGAACTGGGAAATGGTCTGCCCAATAGGGAACTATGACACCACTCCCATATCTAAAATTGGAAAATTTTATAAGGTATTTGAGCATGTGTTTATTTTGAAAAGAGGGGATTTGATGCACATGTTCGAGTGGTAATTTTTTTAGATATGGATTACTTGGGATGATATTGTTACGTCTAGACCCTTAGAGGGTAAACTTGCTTGTCTTTGTAGGTCCTTGACAGGTGAAAGCTTGATTGTGGAGGCACAAGGTCACTTGGACCTTCACTTGGGACAAGAATCCCATAGGTTTGATTATGTTCCCCCTCTCCTTTGGATAGCTTGTATGAGGAAAATCTCCTTTGGAGGGACTTGGGTATCCTTAGGAGGTGACCCGCTAGCTTTCCAGCCCCAACATTTTCTGTTGGAGGCCTTATTCTTCTCAGATGATGACTTGGCATGTTTTGATGGAGGAAGACCCTTTCACCTTGAATAATTGGCCTTTCGAGGCCCAACGTCTCCCTCAAATAGCTCAATGAATTTCTCACTATGCCAAAATGTCACCCCTAGAGGACATGGCGTCATATTTTCGGGCTTGCTTCTTTTGTAAAATTAAATTATAATTTTTAAAGGGGAAAATTAGGAGGTAGGCCTCCCTAATTTGTGTTTTACCCTAAGTGAAGTGGACAAAGAGACATTTTCACTCTCATTTTAGAGATAACACACTTGAGAATTACATAAAGTTTGGCTGAAAGTTTCACCCTACTTGGGAAAATTGCATCTCTCTCTCTCTCTCTCTCTCTCTCTCTCTCTCTCTCTCTCTCTCTCTCTCTCTCTCATGCTATTTGGATGCTAGTTACTTGTCTAGTGGAAATAAGTGGTGCGCTATCTCTCTTGGATGTTTGTTCTTGCTTTGTGGTGGAATATTCTTGGTAGAAGAGGGTTTATATTGCTATCGATTGGAATTGGTAAGGAAATTTATGTGTATTGTCGGTTTTTATTCTTGTTGCATGGTTATTCTTGTCTAAATACTTGGAGGAGTATAAATACATACACCCTCCACTAATATATATCACTTTTGTCTTGGATAAGTCAACTTGCAAAAATTGCTCGGAGGAGTAAAAAGGCTTACACCCTCCTATGTTTACCTTGCTAGTTTTGTTTTCCCTAGGGATTAAAAAGGCTTACACCCCTATGGAGGTACACAACTAGTGCCTACAACAAGATACCCCATAACCCAAATGATAATGAATTAGTCTATTTTTCACTGGAGATCTAAAATCATTTCATTGGTATACGTGAAAAATAGAGATTTTGCAATTGTCTAAGTTGGAATTTGTTCTTCATGTTATAAGCTTGCTTGATCCTCTAAGGTATCTTCTTTATCCAAATGATTTTATTGTTGTTATAAAATAATTTCTACATCCATTATGGCTATTTCAAACTCTTGTTCATCATCTTTTGTCACTCTTTCTACCACTGAAAATTGCAAGTAAATAGTGCTTATTATTCTTCTTGTCAAGGGATTTCATTCAAGTGATTTTCTTGTGAATTCCAATGGCTAGAACTTGCTGCTGTAGAAAACAATTTCTACAGCCACAAAGATTCCCTAATATATTGTTTATAACATATTTTTTCATCCCTAATTTACCATCAAAACTTGTGTCTAAATATTGGGATATTTTCTACATGTTTATGGCTTGCTTACCCAATAATTATTTGATGTTTTGGATGGTTGATTTTGTAGCTAGTAACATATTTGTTTGTTGATCTATATATTTCCATACTGCTTCAATTTGGGACAGAAAACTTATATTTCCGATTCCCCATTGATTTAAGGCTTTGTTTATGCTCATTTGTCTTGTTCCGGGCAAGGATAACATTGTTTTGCAGGTACAAAACACTTGGAAACCTTCTCCTACTTCACAAGACTCTTTTCCAAGACATTATTCATCTCCAATATTGACCTATAGGAGACTCAATCATGATCATCTCACTTTCCATTTCAATCCCCCTAGGTCACCATGATTCCCCCCCTTGTGTTGATTTCATCATCACTAAAGTGAGGGGAGTGTCTATCTAAGGTGATAGTGGGTAGATGTAACTCCCATAGTTGTCACACTTCCATGGATTGGGTTGGCCTTTGCCCAATCTACAAATTGTGTGATAACAACATCAATTCTCCTTAGGTAAGGAGGGGGACTCCAAAGGTCATGTGGCATCAATCCAAAGTGGACTGGGGGAAAGTGATGTCTCTACCCACTAAAAATCATGCCAACCATCATCAATACCCCATGAATCCTCCAAACCCTAGAAGTTGACGTCATTATCAAACTAGGCTCAACGTCTAGGATATGAGTGTTTAAAATTGCATTCAATCTCTGGGGAGATGCATATCATCTCTTCCATGTCTCTAAATGTATGTTATTGTAACATCCTTGATCTAGGTGAGGAATAATCTATAGGGTACTCTCCTAGTCTATGGGCTTCCATCCCATCTATGTGCCATCACAACTAAATCTGCTCAAATCAAGACCATATGTCCATCATTCAAGGTTCTAAGGATGTGAGAGATTATGTCTGAGGGTAGTGAGTCACAATATGACCCAATGATCTCCATCGCACATGCTAGGGTCCCACAATAAAGGAACAAAATCTTGGGTACAAGCCCATGACGCCCCTCAAAGAACCATGTTAGGGCCATCTAAGACAAATCAAAGTATAAAACATGGTTATCCAAGGTTCATAACAAACATTAGTCCTTAAAGCATGCAAAGTAAGTTATGTCTTAAGATATAATCCATGTAAGACAATTCACCTCAGTATCTCCTTCAATCATCACACCATCCCAAGAATTCATGTGAGTTGGAAAGTTTAAGTATGGGAGGGTCTTCATCCAACCCTATTAGGTGTGCCACCTAGAACAAAAATAAAATAACCCAGGTAGAGGGATAGGTCCCTTCAGGTGTAAGCGTGATAGTGATATGGTTTAAGGGGTTACTTCATGGTTCATGGCGTCATTAAATCCATTTCTATGAGATCCTTAGCGGAGGGTGAACTTTCTCTAAAGTTACCCCATATGTAGGCATTTTTTTCCAAACCCTTTTATCATCCATATTTCTAGTCTGCTTTATCATATTTGCAAGTCCCATTTTATAAGGTTTCAATATATAGCATTGCTATTTTGGATCAGGGTGAGCATTGAAAGGGTAGAGGTAAAGTTTGGACTATATTTTGTTAGTCCTTTTTCTATCATTCCTTTCTTTCTTTAACATCATTTTCTTATTCTTTTAATAGCAGTTGCAATCAACCTTTGGGCCTTCATCCCCTCTTCTTATGAGATAATGGACCATGACCCATTGTTGAAGTTTATTACACTATGTGATGCTCCAATATGGAAAGTGTTAACTATGGTGGGGAACATAATGTTACCCTTGTGAGGCCCCCCTACTAGTACCCATTTTCCCTGGACAGTGACAACACGAGACTATGGAATAGAAGATTACCACCAAGGTGAAACAAGGAAACTAACACCTTTTTTCCAAGCCAATGATCCATTATCCAACTTCAACCAAATATCCTCATCCACATGCCTGACAAATTAAGCACAACACTTTGTGTGAAATAAGGACTAACATGCCTCATGGTGACAATGGATTACCATCTCTTGTACCTTGGGTTGCTTGGATGTGATGATCCTTGGCTTACCTATAGCTATAAAGGTGAATTAGGGGCATTGTTGGGCTACCATCTATGGACATGTTGATCATCATCATGGTCGAGATCATGTTCTCATTGCGGGTCAAAAGACATGACCCCCTCTATTTACCCCTAGGAATGGGGGGGTAATAGGGCCATAACATGAACCTTCTTTAATTTTCCCCAATTATCTTCTAATTTCTTGCTTTGTATTTCTACTTGGGGAAAAAAAATCACCCCTATGATGATTATAGGCACTTGGAAAACATTTAAAAAATCACTTCACTTTGTCCTGTAAACTACCTTTGCTTTTGTTTTCACCCCACCACCATGGGCCCTGCCACCTGTGCACCCTATCTCCACTTGGAAGTGCCCTAATGCCTCCATGTCACCCTACCAATCCACATCACTAGTACGGTTCACGTCATAATTTCTCCAAAAAATAAAAAATTCCATACATACATACATCTCTCTCTCTCTCTCTCTCTC
>ML781072.1:215752-314745 GCA_009831015.1 Picea engelmannii
ATTAGAAATTATAGTAGATAAGGGAACCCTTCGAAAGAAAGAGAGACCATGAAATAAGCTCTCAAATTATTCAACCAAGAGGATGAACCAGAAAGACAAAATATTTTTTAGAAGAACAAGTACCAAGAGGGAATAAAAGATATAGTTCTAGAGTCATTTTAAACCTTTTGAAAGAATACAATAAGTTTCTCAACTCCTTGAATTACTAAACATATTGAAATCTTTTAAATAAGATCACAAGACTTGTAAAAATATATGACAATTAACTCAAGAAACAATCCATGATAACTATGATCCCCAAGTTGACTTGAAACTTGAGGGTTTCATGATTCCAAAAGTTCAGGTCAACTTTGGCTCCCAAGTGAATATCCTCCCAAAATAAACATGGATCAAAATGGGTAGATCCGAGCTCATGAGATCAAGAAATGTCTTAAAATTGGTGGATTAAAGGTTTTTTTAAGCCCATTGGAATACTTAGAAATGATGAAACTACCATCATGGGTATCCCAACACTAATTGACTATGAGGTGAACAACTTGGTTGAAGGAATCTTGGCATACCCAACCCTAGGTTGTTGGCTATGGGGAATAATTATTAAGGAAACCATTTCACTCGAATGAGATAGAAAAGGAAATGGTAAGAAAATAACTATACCATTGGATCCTAGGGAAGGAAAACCACAGTGAGAACCTTGGGAGGATGACTTGGACACCAAAAGGTTGGATCAAGTAATCCAAGAGATAATGATAATGTCGATCTGAATACACAAGTAAAATTACCACATGGGTCACCTCTTCCAATTGGCTATAATTCGGATAAAAAATTATATGAATGAAAATTGGATAATTATGATTCCAAAGCATGAGAATGTTTGTCAATTGAATCCATACCCAGAGAAAATTTTGGCTCGTGTTTTTTGATATGAAGTGTCCCTGCAGTATACGAGAATAAATTTAAATTGAATCCCACATTAATTCCAATAGACATTAAGTATACTTCCTCTTTCGTTCTATGATTTAAAGAACAAGTATCCAAGTTGGTCGGTGAGAAATGTTGACTGTATAGTATAGTGCAGTCGTTTGCAGGCCAAGTAGCTAGGTGGTGGGACACACTCACCTCATCCACAAACATGGATAGTTAATACCACTTACTTTGTCAAGCAATTTGGGGGGAAGAAACTATGTGTTGTAACAAACATAATAAAATTCAAACTAGGATTCGATCCTATCACTCACATCAAATACTGTGAAAGGGAATGGAGGAGAGTAAGGTATAAAGATGAAAGGGTATGGCCCTATATGTTTCCAAACACGTTGGTGATTTACCCTATAAATGGTATGAGATCAAAGAAGATCAAGGTCAAATATTCTCATGGGAAGAATTGAAGGAAAAATTCATTAAAGACTGTGCATTCAAAAAAAGAGAAGTTGACCTAAAATAAGCTATCGGTATAATAAAAAATTATATTGAGAAACTAAGCACCAAAATCATAGAAGAGAAAGGGAAATAAAAAGTTTATATTGGGACAAAATCAAAGTGCAATTACATATCATGCCATGACTTAATGATTTCTCATCAAACGAATACTGAAAATGATTTTTTTCAAGGGAAGAGCTTCCAATGGCAGAAAAATCATCTGAAAGTAGTCAAACAAATTAGAGCTATCCTAAAATTATTGAAAGACAAAAACAAGGAAGAACATAAAAAAAAATTCATTCTACAAAAAAGTTTAGGAAGGTGAACACTAGTTAGATGAGTCAAAACCCCCTGAATGGATGGAAGCAGAAATCAAATTCAAATAATTTGGTATATCAAATGATGGAAGGCCAAAAATGGCCTGGATTGGAAAGTATTGGATGGAGAAGAAGAAAAATGAGATAGTTGACCTCTTGAAATAATATAAAGATGTATTTTCCAAGGATTACAAATATTTGAAAGGACTTGAAAAAGAAATGGGAGAAATAAAAATTGACTTAGTTCTAGGAGATAAACCCAAGAAGAGACCCTACAAGTTGGCTCATGAATATAAATAAATTTTCAAGAAGGATATTGACAACATGTTAGTAGTGGGAATCATTTATCCCATAGATAAATCTAAATGGGCCAATCCAATGGTTGTTCAACCCAAGAAACACAACCTTGATAAATTGAGAATTTGTGTGGACTTTCAAGGATTGAACAAAATTACAATTATAGACCCATTCCCCACACAGTTTTCTGATGAAATTATAAATGAATTTTTTGGGCATAAGTGCTACTCATTCACAAGAAAATTTTCAATATACAACCAAGTACCTATCTCCCAAAAAGATCAAGAGAAAACCAATTTTTGTCTCATAATTCGGTTCATTTGCATATAAGGTGATGCCCTTTGGAATAAAAAAATGCTCCTGCAGTATTCTCCCACATTGTATTCAAATCCTTCCAAGAGTACATTTATAAAACAATGGTAGTATATTTTGACAATTGGACAGTATATAGTCTAATGAAGAATCATATACATTGGTTACGAACGATGTTGGAAAGATGTTGACAAATACATATGTCCTTTAATATAAAGAAAATGTATGTTCGCCACACCAATTGGTATACTTGTTGGTCATGTCATCTGCAAGGATGACATAAATGTCGATATGTATAAAATAAAAGTAATCATTAACTCAAAACCACTAGTTAATCAAAATAAAATTAAAATATTTATGAGCACACAAGATACTATAGGAAATTCATAAGAAATTACTCAAACATTACCTTCCCAATGGAAGAATTGTTGCATAATGGATTAGAGTTTATATGGATAATTGAATGAAATGAATCTTTTTAACTCCTCAAAATAAAGTTGGCGGAAGCCCCCATACTGAGATTTCCTGACTGGGCAAATAAATTCTATGTTCGTTGATGCATCAAATGTACCAGTTGGAGTAGTCCTTGCTCAACCAAGTGATGAAACCATCAACCATCCTAATTCTTATTCCAGTCAAAAATTATTCAAAGATGAAATAAATTATTCAACAATGGAGAGAGAAGGATTGACAATGATATTTTAACTCCAAAAATTCAGGCACTATTTATTATCAAAACCATTTTCCTTTTACATAGATCATTAAGACCTAAAATACCTAGTCAATAAACCAGTGCATCAAGGCCAAGTTTGTAGATGTCTACTATTATTTTAGTATTTTGAATTTGAAATCATATACTAGTCTAGAAAAAAAAAAGTTGGACCCAACCATCTTTCAAGACTCGAAACTGGTGAAGAACCCGTAGAAATAGATGACAAGCTACTAAATGTTCACTTCGTTTTGGGTTGAGGCCACTCCAAAAGAGATATCTAAAATAACTCCATTTTTACAAGATGGAAAATCTATAGAGGAACTTCCAGAGAGGAAAAATAAAGTGTTAGCAATGAAGGCCACCTTGTTTACACTCATGAATGTGTTCCTCTATATATTAGGACTAGACAATGTGCTCAGACGATGTTTCCTAGAACAAAAAAGAGACAACACAATATAAGAAGCACATGTTGGCACTATAAGTGGACACTTTCAAGTAGAAACAAATGCAAAAACAAATACTACGAGTAGGACCATGGTGGCCCAAATTGCACAAATACTATTAGGAAAAGATCAACAAATGTGATAAATGCCAAAGAATGACCCTAACACTCTAGAAAAATGAAATGGCCTTAAACTCAATCAACTCTAGTCTACCATTTGAAATATGGGAAATCAACTTCATTGGCCCAGTTCTGAAAAGGGAAGAGCACACAGGGGAAAAGTACATATTAACTTTGGTGAAGTACTTAACTAAATGGGATAAAGCAGAGCCAATCAAAACATGCATCAAATAAGTGGTGGCATAATTAATTTATGAAAACATAATCACAAGATTTGGGTTCCCCTTAAAAATTATAAGAGACAACGGAACACATCACACCATAGAAATATGTCACCTTATCATCCACAAGTGAATGAAGCAGTTGAGTAATTCAACAAAACACTGCATAGAAGAATAAAAAAAAAAAATTGGCATCGATGGAGACAATTGGGATGATAAATTATCAACTGTATTATGGGAATATTAAACTTCCTATAAATAATCAATTGGACAAACACCCTTCAAACTAATATATGGGAAGGAAGCAATGACACCCCTGCATCTCTGGATGGATGCAAAAAATGTTTTTTCTCTTCTCCATTATGACCTCATGTTAGAAAATAAGGATAGGCTCTACCAACTAAATAAGATTAAAGGTAAACATTTAACAACACTCCATCGTCAGGAAGACCAAAAACACCAGCAACAATATTGGCATGATAGTCATTGTTGTGTTGGTTTTGTCACTTGGGTGAGAAAAAAAACAACACTTGCATGCCTAGTTGGGCCTGCTAGATAAGAGAGAATTTCATGAGTGGGTTAAACAAGCCAAACACATGTAATAAACAAACAAACTAACTAAAACAACTAAGAAATAAAAGTTAGAATGCATGATAAACTTAGAATCATAAACAACCAACCAATGACCAAGATAATGCTACCAATGGATAACTATATTAGTAGGCAAAACACCGTAGAGAAAAATGAGGACTTATGAGTCCCATCTTCCTCCTTGGGAGGTCTCTTGAGTTCCCTAATAGAGATATCTTCTTACAATGGAAGAAAAATGGAAAATGGTGAAGAAAATCAATGCTTATTCCCTCAAGAGGTGAGTGGAATGGCCTATTGAAATGATGCTTGAATACTCCAAGGAAAAAAGAGGATTATCAAGGGAGAATTGAGGAAGCATAAAAATACTATGAAGATCTTGGTTTCTTAGTGCACCCATGGCTTTCATTTATAGCATTTCTTCAAGGAAAAATGTAATTGGTTCTTGGTGTGAACAAGGGGCCTTTTAGGGTACCCTTTGGTCCTTGACCAACCCCCCCCATTCAGATTTCACTCAGATATGGAAGTCAAATCAGGTTGGGAGCCGGTCCATAAGTGGTTGGGGGGGGGCACAAGAACCATAAATGTGTTTTTCACAGTAGTGCATGGATTTTCTTGTACACGGTCATGCATTTGGTGCATTGTTCACTCTAAGGGCTTTGTTGGCCCACGCACTATGTGCACACTTCATTTGGTGAATTTTCACATGTCAATTTTTGCCCAATTGTATAGTTTTTTCCTTTTGAAATATATTTTAGTGTTGTAGGTGAACTAATTTATATTGGCATTACTGTATTTATTTAACCATTTGCGTGCAATGTTGCAGACGAAATTTCAGTGATAACAGATGCCCCATGATCTGTGAGTTTAGGAGCATAGGTATAGCTGAAATACATCAATGTTTCTTCTACAGAGAGTGTCATTGTAATCAAGAGTGCTGAGAGGAATTGCAAGAGAAATCCCTCGGAAGGAGAGGTGAAACTGTGAGACCCAAACCTTTCTCTAGGGAGAAAAAGGAAAATTTGTATACAAACGAGGTGGGCATGCCCCATGCTTGCGTCATGTAACCAAAATGTAAGACGGTAACTGAAGATGTATGTTGGTGTAGATAAATGCAGCGCCCTCTGGGGAGGTTGATGATGATAGATCAAAATTATGAATGGTGAACAGAATATGAAGTGAGGCAAGGACGCCTATAATAAGTGTCGATGACTTGTAAGCATTGATGGCCTAATGAATGCAGAGGTCTTTGGTTGGTATAAAACAACTGCAATAGTCACATAGTAAGACCCACCGTAACATGATATTTTATTGAATTCGAATGTTATGGGGGTCAACAGAATCAAAGAGAAATGATGATTCTCTATGTGTCGTCCAATACTCCTCATTGTAAAGGTAATGAGAGTCAAGATATTGTCGCCCTTCTGGAAACTGTGTTGGTGTCGACATAAAGGGAGGCGTGACTCCAAGAAGCAAAGGGATTCATGAAATCCACTGAGATGAGATCAAGTATTTATAGGTAACATGGACGAATTCAAGATGCGGTGAGACTCAAGACGTCCCTTGGTTGGGGAATTTTGAAGGGGGGTCGGCATCAACTGTAAAACTATATCTAGTGTCAGGGGGACGACTAGATGTGGGGTTAAACTGTGCCAGAGGCTAATAAAGTGGACAAACTCAAAGATCATGGGTAAATGGACTTGGGATACTCAGGGTTTATGAACGATGTCGGAATGAATAGAGAGAGTGGATGCCCCAATCGAGGGAGACATGGGTTGCGTTGCCAGAAAAAAAGAAGGTCATCAGGGGTGATGAAAAAAAGATAAGTAAATGCTGGAAACAAAGGATTTTTACAATTACCAAATAAATAAAGAATAACTTGGGGTGAGTGTAGAAATACAGAAATGGTTTCCCTAGTGCAATATGGCTTGGCATGTGAGGGTGTAAGTTTTGAAGAGAACTGGTGGAGGGTGGGGGGCCCATAGGTGGGTTTTTGTATGAGGTAAATGAATGGCGGGCAATGTGCAGATGAGAAAACTGATGGTGGATGAGATGGAGGGATAATGATACTGCGGAGTTGCATTCAATAGAACCAAGATGAGATAACCCGAGATCCCATTTGGGAATGCTAGCAATATGTTGAGAAGAAGTATGTGACTTAATATCATAAAAGCATAAGACTAGCGGGACTCCCAGCCCTAGGGGTTGAAATCAGCATGAGTGTTAAGTTTCCAAGGGGAACTATGAATGGGACAAATCATGTAGGGGAGAGTACTACCGGGTGATAGTAACAAAATGTAGCAAAGGTGATGGTACTGCAGAGACAGATGTCTGGACCCTAAAGGTGAACGTCAGAGGGTGTGACTGGGAGATGCAATTGATTTTCAGAGGGAATAATTACATGTCGGTGTAGAACATATACCTGAAAGGGTTGTGTCATTTTTGATGACCAAGTACTTGCACACATAAAAACAAAATACTCGATGTGAAGAATATCTGATGATAAAGAACATTTAACAAATATATGATCATTTTGAACATGAGCATGCGTACCTGAACGTGACGTGAGAAAAATGCTCCTTCAAGGCCAATTTCAGATGATGATTGAGGGAATGTGACGGTGTAGATAGTGGGACCATGATCCCGTGGTTGAGAGTAGTATGGGGAGGCAAACTCATGGGAGAATCCTAACTTTGAGGGGATTTCGATGAAGATCTTGTTCTCAAAGTTTTTACTGTGATCGGACACTAACTGTAGTGGGACTCCAAAATGGGTAATGACGTGGTTGAAGAAAAAATTATTTCTTGTGTCAGCGACATTGGTGAAAGTGGGAATGGCTTCGGCCCATTTGGTAAAGTAATCCATTACCGTGACAATGTACTTGTGTCCATTACTGTATGGAGGATTGAAATTCGTGAAGTCCATGCCCCATTTGCAGAAGGGGATGGTGGTGATGACTAGATGTAGAAGAGCTAGTGGCACTTGTGCTTTGTTTTCATAGAACTGGCATTTGTCACATTGCTTGAAAGCGTGGATGTAGTCATGAAATAGAGTGGGCCAGAAGTACCCTGCTCGAATGATTTTTTGGGCGGTGGACATAACCGAGAGGTGGCCACCACAAGCACCATTATGGAAATCATTCAAGACTCGGTTAGCTTCGTCGATGTCTAGACAATAGTGGAGAATGGTGTTGACCCGACATTGGTATAATATGTCTCTACTGAGGAGGTATTGAGGGGCCTGATGGCGAATGCATTGACGATCATCTCGAGAAATTTGAGACCCAAACTTCTGTGTCTGAAGGTAGATGAGAAGGTCGCCATACCAGGGGTCATCAGAGGGGATGAAGAAGAGGTGTTCGTCGGGAAAATCCATATTGACAAGTGAAGTTTGAGCGTTTGAGGGAAAAGTCGTAATGAGTTCGGTGAGGATGAGAAATTTCTTTCTTTTGGGAGTTGATATCTATAGGTCGTATTCCTGAAGGATAAAGATCCATCGGGAAAATTTTCCATTAATTTTTCGTTGACTAAGCAAGTACTACATGGGGTTGGAGTTTGCTATGACTTTGGTAGTTCGAAGAAGGATATAGTGTCGCAATTTTTGGACTACGAGGAGAACTACGAGGGCGATTTTTTCATCATGATTGTACTTCAGAGGTGTCCCTAAAATATTTTTATGGATGTAGTAAATGACATGTTCACACCCATCATCCCCTAATTGGATGAGGACTCATGCTACTGACACGGTGGAGGCTGACAAGTAGAGGATGTAATCGCGATCATAGCCTGGAATCCTAATCAAAGGGTCATTAGATAGGGTCACTTTCAAATCATCAAAACAGGTTTGAGCATGGTCATCCCATCGAAATGGGATATCATGATGTAGTAAGAAGAGGAAACCATGCACGTGAGTGGCGTAATCTGGGACAAAGCAACGTAAAAAGTTAGTTTTTCCTTGTAGGCTCTGCAGTTGGTGTAAATTCCTAGGTGGTGGAATTTTCATGATAGCTTGGACCTTGAGGGGATCCACCATGATTTCGTGTTGGGAGACAATGAACCCAAGAAGGCATCTGATGGTGATGCAAAATACACACTTGACAGGGTTCGATCGAAAATTATACTAGCGACATCATTGAAAAACGATGTGTAAGTCGTCTAAATGTTGAGTGCGCTTCTTGGATCGAGTAGTGAGGTCATCCAAGTAAGCGAGGATGATGCGAGAAATATCATTGAAAAAATAAGTCATGGCCCGTTGAAACGTAGCACCTTATTTATTGAGTCCAAAAGGCATGACACGATAAGCAAAAGTACCCCATGGGGTAGTAAAAGTGGTTTTATATTGATCTGCTAGATGGATTTGGATTTGATTGTAGCCAGAGAACCCATCCATGAAGGAAGAAGCCTTGTGGTCATCACAGTCATCGATTATTTGGTTAATGAAAGGGGTTGGAAAGTTGTCTTTGGGACAAGCATGGTTGAGATCGTGAAATTTAGTGTAGACACGAATACTGCCCTATTTTATGTTAACGGGGATGGGGTTGGAAACCCATGAGGTATATGCAATGGGGTAAATGAACCCTGTAGTGTATAATTTGTCAATTTCAGCTTTGATAGCCACAAATTTGTATGGGTGAAAGGGGCATTACATTTGGCGAACTGGGGTGACATCTGGCCATGTGTCAATGCGATGTTTGACTATGGAAGGATAGAGGTCGAGCATCTCCATATATGACCAGAAAAAATATCTCGATATTCCTAAAAGAGAGATTTGTAAGTTGTGAGTTATTCAGGGGAGCATGCAGTGCAAATGGTGATTTCTTCTATGATTCTCGGTTTGATGGAAATTTTGATTTTGGTGGTGGGGGAAATGTTGGCCATGTTTCCTTCTTCAAAAGCACGTGGGGAAGGGATAGGGTTTTTGAACCAGTCTATATGTCGTGAAGGAATAAAATCCTTGGTTTCAATTTGCACATATGGAAGCTTGGCTAGGAGGGTGAAAGGATTCTTGTGAGAGAAAAATAGCTCGATGATGGAGCACATTCCATGGGCAATCAAGGGTAGTGAGTTCCTCTAGGATATCTTCGTCGCAGTGGAAAATGCGAGAATACAAGGGATTCGAGGAGGTGGCAGGGGGGATTGTCAAAGTTTGATTTTCCTCAAGTGGTGAGGACATATATGGGACATCACATACAGGGTGTGATGGCTCTCTTAGCATAAACCAAATGTCCAGGCACTGTGGTTGATAAACTGTGGTAGGAGACAAGATTTCCCATGGGAAAGTTACCAGAGAATTGGGAGGATTTGGGGGAATGTCCTCAGACAATCAATATGTGAACCATGGAGGGATGGTAAGTAACTCAGGTTCAAGGGAGGTAATATTGACAGTATCTAGAGAGTGAGGTACTAGTGGTGAGGTGGTTGGATGTGGTTGAGCAGGGATTGAATGATGACCTCGGTATGCAAAAATCAAAGGACATCGGTATGTAAAGTGAGAAACTGAGTCACAGAGAGTGCAAGGGAATATCATCCATTCAGGGACTTAGGAAGAGAAATAACAAATGTCAGTGACATGAGCACCAAAAAGTGGTGGCGGAGAGGGATCTTGCTAAGAGGTTTTCCATACTGCAGCTAGCATTTGGCGAAACTGAGGTAGAGTTGGCAATGATGAGTGTAGAGGCCATATTCTAAATAGATGGCACAATCAAATTTGGTTCACATCCTTTTACTTCCTGTAGTGGAGGACGTTGTAGTAGTACTAGATGTGCTTGGTGAAGCGGTGAGCAATGTGGTTTCTCGAGGGAGTTGGATCAGATTCTGTAAATCAGGAAAAGTAGGACATCTATGAGTGGGGTGTCACTCTCTTTCGCATAGTGCGCAAGGAGGTTGAACTCGGGGAGGAAGTGGAGTTGTGGTATATTTATTCTTTTGTCTACCCCCAGCAGTGGTAGTGGTGCTAGCAGTTGGGGGTGAGGGTGGTGTGGACAGAGCCTGTACTGGAATCTTCATCAGGATTCCCTCTGGCTGAGGAGGGAGAGATGGATGAGGAACCATCGCGGGTGGGTGACTATACCATACAGGGATGGAAATGACCATGCTAGGAAGGGTAAGCGTCAGGACTACCCGAAATGCTTGAACTCCAGGTGCAGGGTAGAAGAAGGGAATTTGAGTAATGGCTTGAGGGATTGTCTCCCAAACTGGGATTTTCCCCTGGAGGAGGGGGAAATCAGGGATAAGTGGTGTAGTAAGGTTCTCAAGGAATTATTGAGGTAATAGTTCTTCAACTAGTGGAACGTCGAGGTGTGGAGAGGCCTTAGTGGGAGGAATGGTGTCTTTGGTGTCAATTCCATTAGAAGATATGACACACACTTGTGCTAAAGGGTGTAGGAGAGGTGGTGCTCCACGGTTTCAGATATTGAGGAAATTTGAGGTGCACTATAATAGGTTGTGGTTGGCTATAATGGTTGTGATGTGTCATGGTACCAATCAAACCATCCACAGTGTGTAACATCCCAGGTTTGTCCTGGCCAAATGGTACGGGTATGGGTGCATCAGGTAACACTATGTATAAGTAACTTGACTGGGCATAGATAAGGTCGAACTGTTGGGCCTTGCTGATGACTTCCTCTTCTAACTAAGGAAAAGTGGATGCTACATCCTTGGAAAGTATAGAGACGAATGATTTTAGAAACCAATGGAGGTGTTGTTCTTTGGTGGTTTATGCTTTACACAAACTACGTTTTCAACACCATTCGTGGATGTGGTCATAAATATGCATAGTTGAGGTTTGTTTGCACTTAGAGAGTAGTTCTAAACCAGTGTCATGACGAACTAGTAGTTGAAAAAAGACCAAAATGGCTTTGGCCAAGGATTCAAAAGTCACATGGGACCCTAATTTTTCATCTGCATACCATTGGGTTTATGGACCAGTGAGTGTTCTTTTAAATAATCTTAAGTGGATGGAATCATCCATGATGATTTTTGAAGAGCACCATAAGTGGAAGTTCATAACATGTTTGCTGGGATCTTCCCCTGGTTTTCCTTCAAATTTTGGAATATTTGAAGGTAGTTTGGTAGGCATATTGGGCCATGTGGGGTCATGTAAAATGGGATCATTCGTGCTTTTAGTCAAATCAGGAATGCTGAGAGATTCCAAGTATGGCATAGGGGGATTTTATGGAGGATTAGTTCCATCCATTGTGTGAGAAGGTAATGGACCTAACCCTTGAGAGGGATTTGGTGGGGTTGTACATGTCCCTTGAGAAAAAAAATTCCCCATGCCTCCTTGTGAAGGAGAGGTAGTGGATGGATGTCCTTGGTAATTGGACCCAAGAAAAATGGAACCAAGTAAAGCTAATCCCAAAATAGTATCACTCACGGGAGTGTAAGATGGTTGAGCCGGTGAGTTGGCAAGACTAGGGAATCCTCCTAGAATAGGAGGGAGGTTTTGCAAGCGTCTTGAATGACATGGATTTTGTGGGTCCCCTATGATGTCTGACTAGCAAAGTGGATGTGTGAAAATGGTGATGAGAAAAATAAATGAACAAGAGATTTGTATAATTTGGACCTTCACAAGATAATACAACTCACAATTTCATGTAATCAAATGAGCATCGTACATAAATCAACTATGAAATAAGAAAACATGTGAGTAGGTGGATTTTGTCCATGTGGGGGAACAAATAAAACAAATGCTCATATCCTAAAAGACATATCGTCCTTCCTCTCAAGTAGCAGTGGACCTTCCAAGAGTACTCAACAGTGGGGTCTAAAGCCACTGGAAGAGGAACTAGTGAAGGATGAAATAATCAGTTATAATGAGGGGTAGAGGGTGCATATCCCGAAAGAGCTGGCGGTATTTCCCAATAGCCACACAAAATATGATCAAGGTGCAATTTCAGCCCACAATTTCCACCTGGGTATATGTCCTAAATTTGGTCAATAGGTACCTCGATCAAAGTGCGACATTTAGATTTTTGGCCTCAGAAATGGGTCACGGGTTGGATCCCTTCCAAGAGATGGGTGACTCAAGGGGGGACGCACAGAACAACCATACCTTGGCCTTCAACCCTTCATAGGTATCTCCCTACCTTATGGTGTAGGAACACTTGACTTGGAGGATTTTAATGTTCCCTATTTTTCAACTTCTAATGTTTGAAAATGTGAGAACTAGATAACGGGGGGTTATTTGGATGCCTACCCCCGATATATTACCTAGATAAAAAAATCATTTTGGCACCTCATGTGGAGGAAAAATTAGTGAGTTTTTTAGAAAAAATTTAGATGTGGTGGGATGAGAGATTGGGGGTGTCAACCAATCTCGTTTGAATTAAGTGGGTGTGGATAATTTCCAAAGAAGTAGTGGGATGTTTCAGAATTCCTTTGGAGAAAACCTACTTCAACCTCCACAATTTAAAATGGAAATTATGTGAGTGAGGAGTGAATTTGTGTGTGAGCAAGTGAAAAAGTGTGCCAAGTTTTAATAAGTTAGGTGTGAAATTGCAACATGTGGACTTCTTGTGGTCCTTGGAAATATTTGTTACCTAGCTTACTAAGTGGCATTGGTACAACCTTGCAGAATTTTAAAATCCCTAAAGAACTAGCATGTGGACATATGGTTCCTTACCAATCCTTTAAACTCCCTAAATGTTGTTTACACTAAGAAATCTTGAAAAAATATCCTATATTGCAAGCATGTGGGAATGTATGGGCCCGTTACTTTGATCTTTAAACTTCCCTAGTGATGTAAACTAAGAAAGAAATTTCAAAAAACTATCTTAAGTTTGCAACATGTGGGAATGTATGGGCCCTTACAACTTTAAGATGATTTCAAAAAAGATACTAAGAGGAGCCCTAGGGGGTCTTTTTTCCTCTCCTAAATATTTTTGTTAAGGGAGATGAATTATCCCTTTAACCACCTTTCTGATTCTCAAGATCGCTCTATGGTGTGAGAGAAAATCATGCTCAATGATCAAAGTTAATTTATGATCCCAATGTAAGTGCTTTTTATATGTGATAGCAATAATCTCAACTTAAATTTTACAAACCAAACAAGCCATCCATGTAGAAACCAAAGAAAAAGAGGAGAATATTTGGTTCTTTTTACCCCCTAAGTGCCTATGTTTAGCTAACCTTTCATATGGGAAAGGAGTCTAAGTGGAGTGCATGTGCATTACAAATTGTATGAAAGCAAGAATCTGAAGGCTAGGCGCCCTCAAATCATCACAAAAACCCTTACAATTTTGAAAATATGGATATGTGTGTGAGTTATAATTCTGACAAGTGCATAGAGGGCGTACAATGCACAGATCAAAGAAGTCTATGGCATGCACAGTGCGCGTCTGTGGGAAGGAAAATCCGCGCACATTTTGATACCCATCGGGGGGGGGGGGGGGGGGAATTTTTGAGAGAAATTCTCCTCGTCCAACTTATAATTTTTCCTTTGACAGGAAAGGTTGGGCCGGTTTTGGTACCTCCAAGACAAATTGATTAAAAAGAAGTGCTCTCTAAGCCCAAATAGGGTGGAATTTGATACCTCATCCCCAGTATGGTCGCCAATCTATTGTGTTGGTTTTATCACTTCGGTGAGAAAAATAACAACACTTGCATGCCTAGTTGGGCCTGCTAGACAACACATAAGTTTGTGAGTGGTTTAAACAAGCCAAACACATGTAATAAACATAGAAACAAACTAAAACAACTAGAAAATAAAAGTTAGAATGCATCAGAAACTTAGAACCATAAAAAATCAACCAATGACCAAGATAATGCTACCGATGGATAACTATAATAGTAGGCAAAACACCATAGAGAAAAATGAGGAATTATGAGTCCGATCTTCCTCCTTGGGAGGGATCTTGAGTTCCCTAATGGAGACTCTTCTTACAATCGAAGAAAACTAGAAAATGGTGAAGAAAATAAATGCCTATCCCCTCAATAAGTGAGTGGAATGGCCTATTGCAATGATGTTTGAATACTCCAAGGAGAAAAGAGGATTCTCAAGGGAGAATTGAGGTAGCATAACAATACTATGAAGATCTTGGTTTCTTAGTGCACCCATGGCTTTCATTTATAGCATTTCTTCAAGGAAAAATGTAATTGGTTCTTGGTGTGAACAAGGGGCCTTTTAGGGAACCCTTTGGTCCTTGACCAACCCCCCATTCGGATTTCTCTCAGATATGGAGGTCAAATCAGGTTGGGAGATGGTCCGTAAGTGGTTGGGGGGGCGACAAGAACCATAAATGTGCCATTCACATGAGTGCGCAGATTTTCTCTTACACAGTCGCATATTTGGCACATTGTGTGCTCTAAGGGCTTTGTTGGCTAGCGCTCTGTGCACGTGCTTCCTTTGGTGAATTTGCACATGTCAATTTTTTCCCAATTGCATAATTTTTTCCTTTTGAAATGTATTTTAGTGTTGCATGTGAATTAATTGTTGTTGGCATTGTTGTATTTCTTTAAACATTTGTGTGCAATGTTGCGAACGAAATTTCAATGATAATAGTCACCTTCAAAGAAAAAACATAAATAATGGTTACATGGTACTCTAATATGAAAATAAGGTCTAAGGAAAAACAAGAAAACCGAAGACATTAAAGTTGGGATGATTCATAGTCGAGGACATATGACCAACTAGAGTGGTTCAGCTCAAAACATTGCAAGGGAAATTTTTTTACAAAGTCACTAATGGTGCATGTCTAAAAAACTACCACTCTTTAAAAAAAAACAAGTCCATTGGTGGAAAATTCCTTGGAAGCACCAATGGATGAGGATTAGACTGGAAACCACTCTATGGCAGTCTAGTCCTTGAGAGAGAGAGAGAGAGAGAGAGAGAGAGAGAGAGAGAGAGAGAGAGAGAGAGGAAAAACCCAATAAGATGGCCGGTTATGGAAGAATCAGGTAAAAAAACATCCTAGTATGGTAATTTATTTTTTAAAGTCATAACAAATGGAAAAAAATGGATGTAGAAGGTTCAACGGGAAAATACACATAGACCAAAGTATTGTTTCAAAGGGCCATAATTATCATAGAAAAAATTCACAAGTGCATCCTAAGTACCTAATAAATCTCTTAGACAAACACAGAAGGAATGAATCAAGCGAACAAGAAAAAATTCAATCAAGCGAGCAAGGAAAAATTCAAACAAGTGAGCAAGGGAAAATAAAATTAAGAGTGTGGAAAAATTGAATCAAGTGAGCAAAACAAAGTTGAATTAAACGACCAAGCAAAGGATAAAATCGATAATATTCCACTGATTGACCATGAGATACAATTCGACCAAGCCAATTGTATCAACCATAAGAGACAATTCGACGAAGATGGCCATACCGACAACAAGAGGCAATTCGATCAAGCCAAACAATTTATCAAGCCGAGAAAATTGACCATTCAACTTCTAAATTAATCAACCAAAGTCACCAGACTGCGTAGGAAAAAATTGTCATCTAGGAAGAACACCCACACAGAAGACACTTAATGTAGAAAATTAGTTCAAAAATCCATCACAAAGTCACTTACATGTGTGATTAGACCAAATCCTACAAAAAATACACTATAAATATGCACCTCCATCCACATCAAAAAACATTTTTCAAATCCACACTTAGTCCATCTAATTCTCGTTGCAAAAAAATCTCTAATGTTGGGTGTTGTGATCTTGACCAGTCTGGACCAAGTAGAAAAGAAGGAAATAGTGAAGAAATGGATCCCAATATGTGAGGTAAAGTCCAGAAGAGTGAAATGTTGGTCAAACCATATACCAAGAGAATATTTTATAAGGCACATGCATCAAAATTAGAAATATGCATGAACAATATCCAACATGCATAGATGGAGGAAATATCCTAGGAAAAGCATTGAACAAATTTCACCAACTGGGGATTCTTCCTTGGAAGATGGAAGAAGTGAGAAGAAATGTTTGACAAAGAACAAACTAAATCTTACATTAATTCCTCGCAGATAACATATTTTCAAGGATGGAAGGAAGAAGCAAGGAATTTCATCATAATTCAATACCACCAGGGTAAGTTGTGGTTGGACAAACCACTTCTGATTACATCAAGACTAATACACTGAATTAGAGGGATCCCAAATATAGGGGAATCAGTACCAAAAATCGTCAACCTTGTAACATGGATCTGAAAATTCATAGGGTCGACATCAACAAAGAATTCAAAATGCTTGGTAATAATTCAAGTAAAATAACTCCAGATCAAATGGGCATGCACCATTGTGTCATTATGCTTGATAGATAATGGCAGGGCATCCGATGTAAAATTGAATATGCTTTAAGATATCAGATAGATGCTTGAGTAGGGAAAAGCATTTAATTGGGTAGAGCACCTAGCCGATATCCTCAAAGTAAACTTCCAAGAATGTCAGGAATCCAATAAGGCCATCAAGTATCCTTACCTATTAATTTGGATAGAAATAAGCCAAATATTCCCAATTGAATAGATTGTATTCATCAACATGTTGACCCATACTATGTACAACTTCCAATGGTTGGTTTCATACTAGAAGGGCCAAATTGAAGAACATTCACCCCAGTACATGTTCCAAGAGTGGGTAAAGACACTTATGAGCATCAATATTCAATGGATAATTCCCTAAGATTCAAGAAGAGGGCTATCACCAATGGTGGATTTTCAGTTAGATATCAACTATACTAAATTTTGGTATGCACATGGACAGATCAAGCATCAATTAAAATAAATTCCATACCAGTCAATTGCTCAATAGATATTTTAGGAGATCCAATGATATAGAAACATTGTTTTTGATGTTCCACCACTTTCTTCAAAATTTACCAATGATATCATCATTGCATTGAAGAATGGGGAAATAGCGAATAAGAAGAGGTTGTCTTGTACATAATATTGTTTTTTTTCAATGGGGGAAATACATCAAAATCTCCTAAAAAGAGGATGACTATAAGAAAACAATTGGATCAAATAGTAGAACAATTTGACAGAGCTAAGGATGACATTGATCCTGAATTATAAGTTGTTATAGAAGGGATGGATGAAATCTACTGTGAGAACCCCCTTCTCGAAAATAAATTGGAAAAAGTATCCCAACATGTTCTCTTTGAAATAATTGATCCTAGAAATTTGACAAGAAAACATGTGTAGGATAGAGAGAAATCCCTCAAATCAAGTGTTGGACCTCAATATGTAGAAGCTTGAGAGAAAGCCAAGGAACTAATTATCAAATCCCTCAAGAATAAAATAATAATTGAAATGAATATGTAGATTAGAAGGGAGAAAATAAACATCAAGCTAAAAAATAATCCGGGGAGGCTGTGACTACGACCAAAAAAACAAAAGAGAAGAAACATGGGAAAATAATAATCAAAATAAAATACCTCGATATAGAAAAACTCTAGTTTAAATAACTCAAGAACCATCATCGACACAACCAACTCCTATTTCTCAAGAAGCCTTGGTTCAAACAACTACATCACAACAGTCAGTACAACAACAATAGTTGTCCAAACAATTATAGTCAATGCAAAAATAGTAGTTGACCTAATAGTAGTAGTTGACACAACAATAGCAGTCATCCCAACAACATTAGTTGACACAACAATAATAGTCATCTTAACACCAACAATTGTAACACACCCACTACGGCATAATAAAAAATTTCGCCCATTTTCTTCTTTTCTTCGAAGAATAGAATTCCCCGAGTCCCTACGGGACCTGATACAGACCCTGCCATCCCTTAACCACACTCATCTGATCGACGATTATGGCCACAGGCCTAACCAATATGGCATCCTTTCGCTCTTCGCGACTTGGTGCTAATAGAGCGTTGAGTTTTTCGACTCTGATAAACCCCGAAAGGCGATAGTTGACTTCCCTTTGACACTTTTCTCTACTCGCAACCTCGTGAGTTGGGGCGTCGAGCCTTCGTGCTCCTATCTCGTGAACCTCCGAGATGTGAAAGTCAGCGACGGTTTGACTTCCTTTTCGCACTTCTTACAACTCGCAACCTCACGAGTTGGGGCGTCGAGCCTTCATGCTCTTATCTCGCAAACCTCCAATGTGTGAAAGTCAGCGACGATTTGACTTCCTTTTTGCACTTCTCGCAACTCGCAACCTCGCGAGTTGGGGCGTCGAGCCTTCGTGCTCCTATTTTTCGAACCTCATAGATGCGAAATTCAGCGACGGTTTGACTTCCTTTTTGCACTTCTTGCAACTCGCAACCTCACGAGTTGGGGCGTCTAGCCTTCGTGCTCTTATTTTGCGAACCTCTGAGATGCGAAAGTCAGCGACGGTTTGACTTCCTTTTTGCACTTCTCGCAACTCGCAACCTCGCGAGTTGGGGCATCGAGCCTTCATGCTCCTATCTCACGAACCTCCGAGATGTGAAATTCAGCGACAGTTTGACTTCCTTTTCTCACTTCTCACAACTCACAACCTCGCGAGTTGGGGCATCGAGCCTTCGTGCTCTTATTTTGCGAACCTCTGAGATGCGAAAGTCAGCGACGGTTTGACTTCCTTCCCAGGTGACGTGTGTCCACCTGTCGACCACACAGGCCCCATCTGATGGATGCACCACGTGTTCTCACGTGCCTCAGCTCTCGACACTTCGCGACTTATACGGTCAAAAGTGGCCCCTTCCAACCTCCAAACCCCCGAACTCCCAATATACGATATCTCCACAGAGTTCTGATCCAACGGTCCTCCCGTTCCTGGATTCAATGGTTTAGATTTTCCTCCTCGCATTTTTCACTTCACGACTTCGTGGGTTGAAGCACTCAACCCTTGTGACCTCTTCTTACAAAACCCCGAGATGCGAGATCCCGAACTCGGACCTCTTCCGGACTGCACCAACCCTGCAGGATCTAACAGTTATCAGTTGTTTGCCACTTCTATCTTGAAGTGTCTTTGTCGTCCATTTATTCTCTCTTCTGCACGCATCTGGACTTACATTTTCAACGAATCAGATCTATTTCCCTCCAGCTAATCTAACGCTAGTTGTAGCTCTTCCCTGAGCATGCACTTCTCTTTCTTCTCCTTGGAAGATTTCTTAAGTATCTAACGTCTCAGCCTTTGCTTCTCCTCTGCGACCTTCGTAGTTATGGCTCCATGCACAGAATGGCACTATCCCTCCTGGGCTTCTCTACTCTGAAGCCGTGATATATTTCCTCGACCTCTATGAATTCCTATAGTGTCTGTGCATCTGACCAGGTGTTATCTGTCCTGAGCTTCATCAACTATGAGGGACTTGGGAGCTTTGTGGTCTTTCTCCTAGGTTTGACTCTTAAAAGAGTCTTTAGCACATCTATTTCTCTCCTTCATCAAGTCTAGGACTTGAGTGGGTCTCGATCTCTACTTTCTTTACAGAGAGCCTGTGCATAACTGCACTACCTCTCCTGAGCTATGCCTTGGCCAGTATACTTATTTTTACAGACTGGGGGAAACAGGGTGTTACAATTCCCTCTCCCTTAAAGGAACATCATCCTTGATGTTCTATCTATCAACATGACATGCATGTACAGAAGTAAGAAAAATCAGATATGCTTGTCTCATGGCATCCTCCATTTCCCATGTAGCCTCATCTGGGCCAAAAAGTCTCCACTGCATGTTGACCTGTGCAATGGTTCGATTACGGAGTGGGGTTTCCTTTCTGTCCAGTATGCATTGGGGTTCTAGTAGAAATTCTCCCTTCAGTTCCACCTGAATCACAGACCAATCAATTATATGATTAACATCATGTACATATCTCTTCAATAATGAAACATGGAAAACATTATGTGCTTTGACTGTGGGAGGAAGTGCTAGCCGACAGGCTACAGGTCCCACTTTATCTAGAACCTCAAAGGGTACACAATACCGAGGTGCCAACTTGGAACAAGCTCCCATTTTCAGGGAACTCTTCCTGGGCCTAACTCTAATATATACATGGTCTCCCGTTTTGAACTCTCTTGGAGTTCTCTTTTGGTCGGCATAACTTTTCTGTTGGTTTTGAGCGACCTTCAGATTTTTTTTTATCTGAGTCACTTACTGTTCCATTTCTTTTAACATGTCGGGTCCAAAAGATATTATGTTTACGAGATTACTCCAGCTGACTGGAGTATTACATGGCCTACCATAGAGGACCTCGAAGGGACTCATCTTTAGGGATGCTTGGTAGTCGTTGTTGTAGGCGAGTTCTACCAGTGGCAGGTAGTCTTCCCATTTCTTGGGTTGATGCATTACATGCATCCTTAACATGTCTTCTAATATTTGATTCACTCTTTCTGTCTGTCCGTTGGTTTGAGGGTGATAGGCGGTGCTATACAACAATTTGGTCTCTAAACCAGTCATCAGTGATTTCCAAAAGTTAGAAGTAAATTCCGTGTCTCTGTCAGACACGATCTCTTTCGGCATACCATGCAGTCTGAATATCTCTTTCATGAATACCTGGGTGATATCTATTTCCTTGCAAGTCGATTTGACAGGGATGAAATGAGCAGACTTGCTCAATTTATACACCACTACCATAATGGCATCGTTCTGTTTGGTCGAAGTTGGTAATCCAGTGATGAAATCCATTGAGATGGTTTCCCATTTCCATTCTAGGATTGGTAAAGGTTGCAATAACCCTGTTGGATGTTGGTGTTCTGCTTTAACCTTCTGGCATTCTATGCATTTGGCCAAGCACTTGGCTATGTCTTTCTTCATTCCAGGCCAATAGAATTGTTTCCTGGTGGTAGTGATCATCTTCTGGTATCCTGGATGACCAAAATAGGGTATTTTATGTAGTTCATCCAGTATGAACCTCTTCAAGTCATCACAATCTGGAATATAAAATCTATTTCTGTAAGTTAGAAGACCTCCTTCAGTCATCTGGTAGCCCTCATATTTGACTCCGGAAGGTTCTTCCTGCAGGTATAAGGTCACGGTCTGAACGAAGGGATCTGTTTCTTGTGCATTTCTGATTCTTTCCTTGACATATATCTCACAGGTGCTCACCGCTTCCAGGTGAATTGTTTTCATGCTTCTGCTAAGGGCATCGGCAACCCTATTTTCTTTTCCTTTAATGTGTTTTATTTTGAAATCAAATTCTCTAAGGAGGGCCATCCATCTAGCCTATATGGCGTTGATCTTTGGTTGATCAAACAAGTATCGCAATCCACAATGATCTGTCATAAGTACAAATTTTCTTCCCAGGAGGTAATGCCTCCACATTTTCAAGGCATGCACTATGGCAGCCAGTTCTAGATCACGGGTCACATAGTTGACTTCATGCTCGTTCAATTTTCGGGATTCATAGCATATAACACTTCCTTTATACATAAGGACTCCTCTGAGCCCTTCCTTACAGTCATCTGTTCACACGAGGAAGTCAGCTTCTGGGTCGGTGATTTTTAGCATGGGTGCATGGGTCAGTAGATGTTTCATGGTTTGAAATCTTTCTTCACATTTCTATGTCCACA
This sequence comes from Picea engelmannii, assembly GCA_009831015.1. NCBI lineage: Eukaryota > Viridiplantae > Streptophyta > Pinopsida > Pinales > Pinaceae > Picea > Picea engelmannii. The sequence goes on from ML781072.1 coordinate 237,602, forward strand.
GGAATTTTGTCCCCTTCTTCTGGAGGGCAGTGATTGGACAACCAATCTTGGAGAATCCTTTTATAAATCTCCTATAGTATCTTGCTAATCCCATAAAGGATCTGATGTCTGAAACATCCTTTGGGGTAGGCCATTCCATGATAGACCTGATTTTGTCAGGGTCCACTGCTACCCCTTCTTCAGACAGAACATGACCCAAGTAATGTATTGTCTTCTGGAAGAAGTCACATTTTCTAAATTTGGCATAGAGTTGATGTTCTCTTAGCACTTGCAGCACAAGTCTAATATGTTCCTCATGCTCTTTTCTGTTCTTGGAGTAAATTAATATATTGTCAATAAAAACAAGCACAAATTTGTCTAGGAACTTGCTGAGTACATTGTTCATCAAGCACATAAAATTGGCAGGGGCATTGGTCAACCCAAATGGCACCACCACAAAATCATAGTGACCATACCTCGTTCGGAAGGAAGTTTTATGGATGTCTTCACCCTTGATTCGGACTTGATGGTATCCCAACCTCAAGTCGATCTTTGAGAAAACAGACGTGCCTCCCAATTGATCGAACAGATCATCGATCCTGGGCAAGGGGTACTTATTCTTTATGGTTACCTTATTGAGTTGCCTATAATATATACACAGTCTAAGGGTACCGTCCTTATTTTTCACGAATAGGACTGGTGCTCCCCATGGAGACACGTTGGGCCAAATATACCCTTTATCCATCATTTCTTTTAATTGCAACTTGATTTCAACTAACTTAGGTGTGCTCATCCAGTAGGGTGTCCTAGACACCGGCACCACTCCTGGTGCAAGCTCTATTGAGAAGTTAATGTCTCTTCTCGGAGGTAGACCCGGTACCTCTTCAGGAAACACATCTATGTATTCTCTCAGGATAGGGTGATCTTCAGGGCTTGGTTTGTCACCTTCGATTGTTTTCAACACTTGGATTGCATATAGGGAACATCCTTTTCGGCAATACTTTCTCATTTGCAGAGCTGATATTTGTCTCACCGAGACAGGTTTTCGGATCCCTTGAAGGGTTATCCTTTTCCCTTCCTTACTTACACATTCTAAGGTCTTATGGTAATATTCCAATCTGGATTTATGGGAAGCTATCTAGTCCATACCAATCAACAGATCATAAGATCCCAAGGGTAATAAGTTAATGGTTTTTTGGGTGGGGAATTCACCCAACATTAATTGGCAGGTTGGTATAACCTCTGCTACCCTTATTTTTGTGCCAGTGACTAACTGTACCAACCATGGCTTGGTATGTTTTTGTGACTGTAGCTTACACTTATCAACAGCTTTAGGGGCTATGTAACTCAAATTTGAACCAGGGTCAATTAAAACAGACACTAGATGGTTGGAAATCATACCTTCTATTTCCACTACTAAAGCTTGGTGTTCAGCTTGGTTATTATCCAAGGCTGCATAAATTTGTGGCACACTCCTGGCCACATCATTGACGGTAGTAGCTTCTTGGATGTTATAAATCATCTGCCTATTCTATTTTCGGTGTGGATAGTCTCTCATTATATGTTCTTCCCCGCAACACCATCATTTCAAAGGTTCTCTCTTTGGGTTATCAGTCTTCACTGATATGGGTCCCAAAGTTTTATTCCCACTCAAGGAGGGAAAATTCTGCTGGTGCATTCTCCGACCTGGGAAGCTCATTCTTGGGTTCTTATTATAGTTCTTAAATCTTGGGGATTTAATCCCCTTTTTTTGAAATCTCGAACTATTCTTCTGTCTCCATCCTTCGTGAGGTTCTGCTCGATGTCCAAACTATTCATGACAATAGGTTGCCTTTCGAATAGTGCCTTCTATGGTCTTTGGTGTTGAAATAATGTAACTGCGAAGAGCATTCTTATTATTATTCATTGGATTAAATCCCCATTGCGGATTAATCATGTCATTATTATTATTATTATTATTATTGGATTAATCCCCATTGTGGATTAATCATGTCGATAATTGTGTAAGGACCAAATCCCCTTTTGCGGATTGGTCATCGAAAAATTACAAAGGGAAGAATAAGAAGTCGGCCCCAGCAGTTACTATTGAAGACCCAGAATTAATTAAAGGTGGGTTTACCCACCCAAAGTGAGAGGTCGGCCCTGCCAGTGGTGCCCTTTGACACGTACCAGTTTTGTATATATAGGAGGCTAGCGCCTCACTTCTAACATACAACTCACTTGCTCATTCTCTTATGATGCAAGCTGCAATTACCAGTTGGAGAGAGAGAGAAGAGTGGCACATCTTTTGGAGAGGACTATCTATATTGGTTTGAGTTATCTCTTGAACATTATATAAGCTATTTATGATAAGGAGGTTTTTGCTGGGTTTTCTTCCCCTAGAGGGTTTCCCGGGATAAATGTTGTGTCTCTTGTGAATGTGTATTTCTCAGTGATATTGTTCTTATGATGCTCTTATCTATTGAAATGAAAATAACTATAATAATGGCATAAACATTAACATGGTATCAGAGCCAACCTGAAGGAAGCACAATTTGCAAGAGGAAAAACGTCACTGTTACCGTACCCAAAAATTAGGGTTTTGCAAAAGTGAATATTTTCAGCTCCCTAACCACCTAGAAAGTTGCACCCTCCCCCAAGGATCATTTTGGCACTTAGAGTGCACTTTTTCAGTGGGTGGATATCCCGGAAAGTGAAACCCTAGTTTCACAAAGTACCAGAAAACCAGAGTATCAGAAGTACTAGAAAACCAGAAGCACCAGTCTAGAAATCCGCAGATCAAGTTTGAGGGGGTAAAAGTTGGAGTTTTGAAATTCCGACTACACCAGCATACTCGCCTCAGCCTAGCGCATCTATTCCCTAGATCAGAATTTCAAGACTTGAAGTTTGAAAAATTAGGGTTTCCTCATAAAACCCTAAGTTGCAGTTGCAGTTTCAGAACCAGTTGCAGTTGCAGTTTCAGAATCAGTTGCAGTTGCAGTTTCAGAACCAGTTGCAGCATCAGTTGCGGTTGCAACCATAAGACCAGTCGCAATCACCAATAAAGTTTTCTTAAAAGTTGGTAATGATTACCACTGCTACCAAATGGAGCCACTACCTGCAAATGTCATCAAAGGTATGTACTCATATGTTTAATGATTAAACCCTAAAGAGTATTTGCAAGAGAAGGGATCTCTTGCCATAGATCCAGAAGGATATCAAGATCCAACACATTCAGAGGAACGATGCAACCCAGGTGTGATTATTCTGATATGCATCTATTTGTCATGACATTATTAGTTTTGCATGTTGAAGCTATGATCAAATTATTAGAAGGTTTAAAAGTTGATCATAGATATTATCCTCTAATCTAACCTTTTGTCAAGATAGCATATTGTCTCAGTACAAAATACAGGTTGAATAAATCACTCGTCACTTGAGTGAAGGAGGCTTGGAATAAAAGAAAGCACTCATTCCTGAAGACAAGGCTCCAGGTTTGATTAAATCAAGTTGATAAGATTCAAAGGTACACATGGCAAGTTGATGACTATAGTTGAGATAGCAGTCTTTGTAAAGTATTATACCTAATAGCATGTGAAGCATATAGAGGTATATGCTTTGCCTGATACAACTAACATCTCCTCTAGGAGAAACCTTGTGTGTTAGTTTCAGGTTGCCATGGAAGAATGCTTGGTCACAACACTATGAGAGTGTTAACCTCATTTTGTATTGTATTCCTTACCTTTAATCTTTGCTTTGGATAAATTATAAGTGATATCTCTAAAGGTGCTACTAGGATGATTGTTCGTGCTATTGTTTTATATTATCAGAGGGATATTACTCTTGCTTGTTTTTTTGCTGACCTTGCTCCAGGTGACATGTAATAACCCTAAGGAAGCTATAGTGAAGGTTGCAGAAGGCAACGTGATAAAGAAGAGACCATAGATGAAGAAATCATCATTGGAAGAGAAGAAGGTAGCTTTCATAAGCTAAAGGGTCACTTAAAAGCTGCCATTACCCACGCCATTGAAGAATCTTGGCATAGAATATTAGCTCACTTCAACTATAAGGCGCTACCATACATATGCAAAGCTGTCACAAGTTCACCAGAACTCAAGGTTGATCAGGAAAGGCATATGCAATGGATGTGCACAAGGGAAGAGCATCAAGAACCCGTTTCCAAATAGGGACAACAAACAGAAGGAGTCCTAGAGTTCATTCATCCAGATGTGTGTGGCCCAATGCCATCATCCTCCATTAATGGGTATGTATACTATGTATCGTTCATTAATGATTATTCTTGTAAAAGACCTGGATATATTTGAAATTCTCAAAAAGATCAAGGAACTCAAAAGCCTTGATAAGAGAACCCTTATGTAAGAAATATTAAGATACTCAGGTCAGATAATGGAGAAGAATAAACCTTAAAAGAGCCTGTGAAACTTCTACAAAAGTGTTGGGATCAAGATCCTCAACAAAACGGGGCAGCTGAACGGAAGAACAAAACTATGTTGGAAGTTGTGAAGATCAAGATATTCCTATGTGCTTATGGGTAGAAGCAATGATAGCAGTTATTTATGTGCAAAACCAATTATCCCATAGTGCACTTGGGTTCAAGACCCCGGAAGAAATGTCCACCAGAAATAAACCAGAGGGACGTAACCTTTGATGAAGAAGTAGAACTTAAGAAGATGCCAGCTTGAAGAAGTATATGAAGAGGAACCTGTAAATCCCGGGACTACAAAATCCATGAGGGAAGTTCCCAGAGCTGCAGAACCTGTAAGGGAAGTCGTAACCTCCCCTGATGAGGAGACTCCTAAGGATCATGATATAAAAAAAGTTTGAGAACCTCCTCAAATGACCTTCTCCCATAAAAGAAAGCCTGCTTGGGCAAGAGAGCTTATTCAAGATGGAGAGAAGTATGGTGTTCCAGAAGGAACCACGAGACAGGTGAAAAGACTAAAGCCATTCTCCAGTTACACGGCTTTGATGTGCAATCTACTTGATGAAAAACCTACATGCTTTGAAGAGGCCATTCAAAAGAAGGAATGGGCAGATGCCATGACAGAGGAATACCGATCCATAATGAAGAACGAAGTAAGGGAAATAGTTCCCAGATCAAAGAATAAAGATGGGGTATCCTACAGATGACTCTTCAAGATAAAACATGCTGCTGATGGAAGTATTGAGAAATATAAAGCAATATTTGTCGCTCGTGGCTTTTCCCAGAAGGAAGGAATCGACTATGAAGAGACATTTTCTCCTGTAGCTAGATACACTTCGATCAGAACCATTATAGCTCTTGCTGCTAAGATGAAATGGAAGCTGCACCAGATGGATGTGAAGACAGCTTTCCTGAATGGTGTTATCGAAGAGGAAGTGTATATAGAGCAACCCCAAGGATTTGAGGTTGAAGACAGGAAGTCTCATGTCTGTTGATTGAAGAAAGCCTTATACGGATTGAAGCAAGCTCCCAGAGCTTGGTATGGCCGTATAGACAGTTTCTTGACGAGCATGGGATTTACCAAGAGTAAAGCAGACTCAAATATCTACTTCAAGATTATGGATAATGAACCAGTAATATTACTACTGTATATGGATGACTTATTCTTGACTGGAGAAGAAGAGCTCATCACTGAATGTAAACAGAAACTTGTCGCGAAATTTGAAATGAAAGACCTTGGTCTAATGCATTACTTCTTAGGCCTTGAGGTATGGCAGAGTCCAGAGAGAATCTTCCTTAACCAAGGGAAGTAAACGGTTGAAATCTTAAAGAGATTCGACATGCTATAATGCAAGTCCATGAATACTCCCATGGAATCGACGTTGAAGCTGTTGGTCGATACTTTGTCAGATTTGATAGATGCCACTCTGTACGGATAGATTATTGGATTGTTGATGTACCTGACGAACACCAGACCAGACATCTATTTTGCAGTGAACACCTTGAGTCAGTTTCTGGTAGAGGCAAAACGTGTTCACCTAGTGGCTACAAAACATGTGATGAGGTACCTTAAAGGTACAGTGGATTATGGTCTCAGCTATGATGGAGGTCATGACTTCACATTGAGTAGATATACTGATGCAGATTGGGCAAGAAGCGTTGCTGATAGAAAAAGAACTTCCAGATGTTGTTTCAGTTTGGGATCAGCTATGATCTCGTGGCAGAGTAGGAAGCAATCCAGTATTTCTCTCAGCACAGTGGAAGTAGAGTACATTTACTCATGTTCTTCTAGCTACAAAGCTATATGGCTTCGAAAGTTGCTGACAGACCTATTTGATTTGGAGATGAGAGCAACTGCGATTCTATGTGACAATCAAAGCTGCATTAAAATGACAGATAATCTTGTGTTCCACGATAGGTCGAAGAACATAGAGATCCACTATCATTTCATCCGTGACATGGTATAGAGAGGAGCCTTGAAGCTCTAGTACATTAGCCTGAATGAACAAGTTGCTGACGTGTTGACTAAGCCTCTATCCCATGTAAATTTTGAACACTTTCGAGATAAGCTTGGTATAGTCCGAAAGGACCCTCCCTAAAAGGGGGAGTATATGTATTCCTTGCTTCTGACCTAGTTGTTAGATGTAAAGCAAGATGAGTCATGCTTCTGACCTCACTGTTAGACGTAAAGCATGACGCCATGTGATCCTTGCTTCTGATCTAGTTGTTAGATGTAAAGAAAGATGAGTCATGCTTCTGACCTCATTGTTAGATGTAAAGCATGAAGCCATGTGATCCTTGCTTCTGACCTCATTGTTATACGTAAAGCAAGATGAGTCATGCTTCTGACCTCGCTGTTAGACGTAAAGCATGACGCCGTGTGATCCTTGCTTCTGACCTCGTTGTTAGATGTAAAGCAAGATGAGTCATGCTTCTGACCTCACTATTAGACATAAAGCAAGACATCATGTGATCCTTGCTTCTGACCTCGCTGTTAGATGTAAACCAAGATGAGTCATGCTTCTGACCTAGTTGTTAGACGTAAAGCATGACGTCGCTAATTCCTTGCTTCTAACGTAGTTGTTAGACGTAAAGCAAGATGATTCCTCGCTTCTGACCTCATTGTTAGACGTAAAGCGAGATGTTGATGTGTTCCTTGCTTCTGACCTCGTTGTTAGATGTGTTAGCGTCAGAAATCACTCCTCGATTGCAGCAGGAGCAGAGCCTGACACCCATCAGTTTAATGTCACGATTTGTTTATAAAAGGATGATCAAATGGAGGTAAACTCAGGACAACATCATTTCAACTCTGAAAATAGGCCAGGCATGCATGGGCAAGTGAGGTCTTAGATAAACTTCAAACAGTGAGCTGTAATAAGGGTGAGTAGGAGGAAGACTTGTATAAGAAGAGTGCGGGGGTCTATTATAAACATCAGGTTCCTAATAGACTATGAGAAGAAAATGTCCAAAGGCAAGATTTTCTTACATTCAAACGAAGAAAACCAGAGAAAACAGTAATGCAACAACAAATCCTTTATCATAACATAACTGCAACAATTCATGTGAATCATTCGACCATGAATTCTCTGGCATGAGACAAAAACATAGGTGAAGTAGGAAAATTGTTCGTCATAAAACAAGAAATCTCAGATACAGATGCACAACCAGGAAACTAGAATGGTTGTTAAAACATTACAGTCAGGAGCTCCGCTCTACCATCGATCAATACAAAAATGGCGAAAACGCCTACATATACTCAAAACAACAACAGCAACAAAATCGAGACATTGCATTAAAAACTTTGCATCTGCATGGCTTCTGACAATCTGCAGCTGTAGACTCTGAATGATTATGCACCTAAGGCAGACGCAATTGGACCCCTGACAGTTCCGTGGGCAAATCGACCTGCCTTTAATTCGTCGCCGGAATTTCCCATTATGGCAGAGGCGATGTCTAACCATCACCAACTACCTCAATAACTGCTTCATTGGGATTGAGGATGGCCCGGCCAATTCGGCACCTTTGGGACATGGAAGACCCTTTACGCTGCCACCTGGATTAGTTGAACGGCCTGATCAATAGGCGTGGAGGCCAGCGTGAAGGATGGGGCGCATAACGGGAGTGGTGGCGCCAAAACTATGAGGGTGAGATATAAAGTGATAAGGTGTGAGAGAGGTTATAGGGGAAGACACATGGCGGAAGGAAATAAGCGGAGGGGGCAGGAGATTGAGATATAATGGCCATGTTAAGGCTGACGTGTGAAGTGAGAGGGGCACATGGTGGGTGGTGAGTGGACGATGAGATGGGGGAAGAGACCGCATGGACCAGAAAAAGGGGAGGCGGACAGATGTCGAAGGATGAGGAAGGAATAAAGGGAGCGAGCCTCATCGCACGGCCATTGATCCGGGTGCACGAATCTCTACCGTCGAAGATTGCTTGCCGCTTAATCACAAGCACACTTTGCATCTGAACTTATGGCAAGTGGGTTTTTATCCCACTCTTTTTCTTTTTTCCCCCTTTACAAGAAATGTCGCTAACATTAGGCTCCATGGGGGATAGAGTCGTCCCTGTGATGCTCTAAGGACTCTTTTTTGCAAATTCAGTGCCTTGTTGTTGGGCTATGGAGTCTTTTATTAAGCCGAAAATAAAAAAAATATTTACAAAAACAAAAGAGCCGACTGCGGCTCACAAAAAACATTTTTTCAAGAAACGCCCATTCACTGGCCCACCAAAAACTTCTTTGCCTTCCAGATCCTGCAACTTGTACGTGTTGTTTGAAAATACTTCAAGGATCTTGAAAGGCCCAAACTAGAGGGCATCAAATTTACTGTGCTTGCCCTTATCCTGCCTGGGTGCATCCCATTTGAGCACCAGATCACCCTGCTCGAACTCTTTCTTTCTGACTTTCCTGTCAAAAACTTGCTTGATCTTCTGCTGATGACTGTGGGCCTTGTTCATGACCTTCTCTCTAATCTGCTGCACTTCCACCATCTGATTAATCCTTCTGACCATATTTTCAGGCTCTCCTTCAAGGTCCTGGAGGAATTTTTCCACAGATAAGGCGAGCTGAGTAGGGAAAACGGCCTTTGTTCCATAAACAAGCTGGAAGGGTGATATGCCTAGGGACTTCTTCGTTGTCACTCGATCAGCCCATAGAGAAAATTTGAGCTTTGAATCCCAGGCCCTTTGATTGTCTTCCAATAATTTCTTAATGAGCTTGATCAGACTTTTATTGGAAGATTCCACCAGTCCATTTCCTTGAGGATAATAGGGAGTAGAGTGAATCAGTGAAATCTCAAACTGTTCACAAAACTTGACCAGAGGCTTAGACCTGAAGGGGGTGGTGTTATCAGTGACAATTCTGCTAAGGCAGCCAAATATGGCTATGATATCCTCCAGGAAGCTGATAATTACTTTGTGGGAAGTGCTCCTGGTGGGGACAGCTTCCATCCATTTGGTGAAATAGTCTATCATAGTCAGGATCCATCTGTGTTGGCCACTTGAGGGAGGACGAATTTCTCCAATGAATTCCAATCCCCACTACTGAAAGGGTGCTGAAACTACTACAAGCTTTAACGGAAGAGATTTGAGCTGCTGCTTTCCTGAGAACTTCTGACATTTGATGCAAGCTCTGATTTCTCTGCAGATATCAGGGAATAAAGTGGGCCAATAGTACCCAGCTCGGAGGATCTTATGGGCTGTGGTCTTCCAGAAATGATGACCCCCACAAAGGCCACTGTGGAAATCAAATGTAACCTGTTGGGCTTCTTGTGGGTCCAGGCACTTTAAAAATACCCCTAAAGGGTCTTTCCAGTACAAAGTTTGGTCAATGAGGCAATATCTGACTGACTTGAGCTTTAGAGCTCTTGCCTTTCTTTTTTCCATGCCATCAGGAGGCCTCAATTCTTGCAGAAAGTACAAGATATCCTTGTACCAGGGGCATGCTGCTAGTGATAAAACACCTTGGGAACTCTTGTTGGATGGCTCGTCTTGCTCACTGATTAAGTTAATCCCCAGAGCTTTGCAATTGGACTCAGCCAGCAACTTGACTAAACCCTGCCCCTTTATCAATTTGGTGGGCTTAACCTCCAGATCAAACTCCAGGATCTTGGCAATCCATTTACCTCTTCTCCCGTCTATGTCAGGCTGTATGAGGATGTCCTTCATAGAGGCAGAAGGAACATACGCAGTGATCTTTGAGTGCAAGACATAGACTCTGAAAGATTTGAGGGATTTCACCAAGGCATAAGCCTGCTTCTCCATGATCTCGTACCGGATTTCTGCATCTCTCAATGCCTTGTTGTAGAAGGCAATAGGTTTCTCTCGCCCCTGATCATTTCTCTCCAATAAGACCGCTAATACTGTATCACAAGAAGCAAAAGAAAAAATTAGGAAATCTTTGGAATAGTCAGGACTGATCAGCACATGTGCCTCAGTCAATGCCCTTTTTATCTAGACAAAAGATTCCCTGGGTTCAGCGGTCCACTTTACTTCATTTCCCTTTCTGAGCATGGCTATGATGTGTCTCACCAGCTCAGCAAAATTTGAGATGAATCTCCTCAGAAAATTAATCTTCCCCAAAAAGGCCTGAACTTCCTTCTTGGATCTGGGAGGCGACAGGGTCTGAATTGCCTCTACCCTACTAGGATCAATTCTCACTCCCTCTGTTGATACTATATGGCCTAATAGCTTCCCCTCCTTCATAGAAAACAAAGATTTCTTGGGGTTTAAAGATAAGCCATACTTCCGACACTTCAGAAAAACCTTTTTCAAGTGGCAGCAGTGCTCCTCGTCTGACCTGGAGAAGACTGTGATGTCATCTAAATAGATCACTAAAAACTGATCTTTCTCCCCGATGAAGGCTATATCCATAGCTCGCTGAAAGGTTGCCCCTGCATTCATCAATCCAAAAGGCATTTTGGCATACATGAATGTGCCCCAAGGAGTGGTGAAGGCTGTTTTTTCTCTGTCTTCAGGCATAACTGATATTTGATTATACCCTGAAAACCCATCAATCATGGATATCCTAGATGCTCCAGTTACCTTCTGCAATATGTGTTCCATATTGGGCAGGGGATAATTGTCTTTCCTTGAGCTTTTGTTCAGGTTCCTGAAATCAACACAGAGTCTGATTTCTCCACTCTTCTTCCTTATTGGAACCAAATTGGCTACCCACTCAGAATACCTCAAGGGGACAATGATTTGGGCATCTAACAATTTCTTCACTTCTTTCTCCATGACAGGTAACAACATGGGATTTATCTGTCTCAGCTTCTGCCTGAATGGCTTAGCTTCTTCTTTCAGTGGGATCTTGTGCTCAATGACAGATGTGTCATAGGTTTTGAGGTCTTCATAGGCCCATGCAAACACATCGGCAAATTCCTTTAATAACCCAGCGTATTCCACCCTCTGTTCATTAGTCAGGTTGCTTGACAATTTGACGAACTTAGGCTCATCCTGCGTGCCAATGTTGCATTCGGCTATGTCAGCATCTTCACTTGAGACACCACTCTTTATTGCCACATCATTCTTGTCAAACAGTCTTTCTAAAGGGACCAGTCCCCTCAGAATATGATTGCTAGGCAGTTGAATAATCTGGTGATTAACAATTTTATTCAAGAATACCTCAGAGGGGGGGTCACCTTCGGGATCCAAGTCCTGATCGATGTGCAATGCAAAAAACTCATCGACGGACTGAAGAAATTTTTCGATTTCAAGATCATCCTCGAATACCTTCCAATACTTTATATTGTCTGGGATGGATGGCCTGTATCTTATCTCGACCTCACCATTAATTTTTGGTGGCAGGGGGATCCTGAACAAACTGGCTGAGACTTCTAGGGAGTCGGCTGCGGTATTCTCTTCCCTTGGGACAAAAACAATGTTGAAAGTAGAAAAGAAATTATCCATCAAGTCCCATACCTCATTTCTATAGCTTCTAAGCCGAGGATGCTTGGCCCGATAAATATTTTTGACCTGTTGGATGATCAATTCTGCGTCTCCAAACACAGCCATCTCCTTTATTCCCATTTCTTTTGCAGCCCTCATACCCAGAACAAGAGCTTCATATTCTGCCACATTGTTGGTGATTTCAAATTCCATCTTGTATGAAAAAGATATGGTCTCTTGACATGGCGATATGAAAACCACTCCGACACCTGCACCTATACTGGAGGAAGCTCCATCAAAGAACATCTTCCAAATAGAGGTGGTTGGAGGAGGTATCTCCTGATTAAGAATGGGTTGTTTTCTGATCTGTAAAGGGGCCTCAGGAGTTTCAGTGATCTGTAACAAACTAGACCCTAAACCAGTGTCAAGTGCAAATATGGGGTGATTAGTGGGGTTTGCTTCATCACTGACAATATAGGCTAGTTGGGCTTCTCTGTACAACCTCCTGTGTTCCCCTCCAAAAACTGGAATGGTGGCATATGTGAGATCCATCTGTAACGTTCCTCCAAGTCTCTTAATCCAAGATCTTGACAACAGCATGCCAAACTTGGGGGGAACATCAGCTACCACAATGTCCATGACCACACTCTTCATGGGCAGCTGAAACAAAGAAACCACCAGGTCCTTGATGACTCCCAGACATTGCACCCTTCTCGAATCAAAAGAGTACAAATCATGATAGGCCTTGGTCACTTCTAGTCCTAGTTCTTCCATGACTATCTTGGGCATAAGGTTATGGGAAGCTCCTGAATCCATGAGGAAATTATGCAATACTTTATCATGTATGTTCAGGGAGGTGTAGAAGGGAGGGGATAAATCATCTTTGTCTTCTACCATGGGACCTAGGATGACAGCCGACTTCTCATCTTGAAGGTTCATTGAGTCAGAGGGAGGCTGAAGGGACCCAGATTGTAGCAGCCTAGAGAGGGACCTTTTAAAGTCTTCATTTTTAACTAGCTCAAAGATGGGGATGGGAATCCTGATCTTTTGAATTTCATGCTCAAAATTAAAAGAGGAAACAAGCTTAGGATCTTCCCTTACCTCAGCGATAGGTTCTTTGGCTACTGGCAAAACACTTTGAGCTCTCTTTTCTTTAGTCGTGGTCGTTGTAGTTTTAGTAGGCCTATCTGGTATGAGGGGCTAGTCTTGGATGTCAGAGTCTCCTTCTTTCTTTCTTGACCTGAGATTGTATCTGTTAGAAGTGTGCCGGCCCTCTCTCCCTTTCCTAACTCATGGACCTGAATGTTCATCAAGGATTTTTCGTATGCAGACTGAGTCAAATGGGGAAAAGAAGGGGCTTCCTCAACACAATGAATTTCAGGGTCGAATTCGTCTATCTCCTCTCCTTCCTCATGACTAACCAGGTTATTTTGGAGAGGGGCTTGAATCCTTTGATCCTCTCTGTCTTTTTTCCTTTGTTCCCTTGGGAAGGCCTGTGGTCCATTTTTATTAGGTCTCATGAAACCTCTATTATCAGCATTCTAGGGATTTCTATGCATGGGCTTCCCTTCTAACTCCCACCTCTCCATCCTGGCAAAAAGTGATTTTAGTACTCTGACTGTCTCATCTGTCTGATGGGGCATGGGAGAGGAACTGGATGGGGAGGCTTCAGGGCTTTTCTTAGACATGTTTCTATCAGCAGCGTTCCTAAGTTGGTCAACAACCAATATGTTAGATTCTACTTCCACGGCTGCATCCTGCATGTGGGCCAGGGTAGTGGCTCTTCTCTCTCAGCAGTAGGTAGAAATCAGGATCAAAAGCACTAGCATAAGTGATCTTAGCAGAGGCTTCTGAGGGATTTATCTCAGCGGGAATTTTATTATACATTTTATTGAATCTCTTGGAAAAGTCAGAGACAGACTCTCCTTCTTTTCTCTTCAAAGATCCAAACTATGTCAAATAATACATGAAATCTTTCTTATCTCCCCATTGTCTCAAAAAGGCATTGTCTAGAGCTTCGATCCCATCAATGGATCCAGGAGGCAGGGCCTTGAACCATTTTCTAGCCTCGCCTTGGAGGCTATGGACAAAAATCCTCATCCATACGTCTGCATGCATGATGACATTATCATCTGTGAAACTGTAAAAGGCTTCTAGGTGTTCATCTGCAGTTACGTCCCCCTCACTTGTGAACTTGGGTAATTGCTTGAGGTAACCATCTGCCGGGAGGGCGTTGAGGGGCTGAGGTAATACAAGGGGATCATACCTAGCGGCTATAATAGCCTCCATTCTGGTCATAGGGGGATTAGCACCAGCCATAGGAATATTAGGTGGAGGAGAACTTGGAGGAGAAGGAGGTCGTGAAGGGGTTGCGGGGATTGAGTCTTGAAGTGGAGTGGGAAACAAGAGGGGGTTTAAGGAGAAGACTAACGAGCTCAAGTCAGCAGGCGTTCCTGTTTGTGTAGGAGTGGTGAAATCTTCTGTAGTCCCCGGTCGTCGCCAAGGAACAACTTTAGAGGAGAGGGGAGTGACAAGGATTTCTCCCTCCAATCCCAGACCAGGAGGGGAAAACTCAGCAGGAACACTCCCAAAATTCAGGAAACAGGAAACCTCTGAAGAAGGCTGGCTACAAAGCTAAGAATAAGAAAATGGAGTTTTTACAGAAGGAGGTGGGGAAATACCTGGTTCAGCAGCGAAGCTTTCTCCTTGGGAGGGCTTCCCTTTTCTGATAATTACCTCTAGATCTTCTTCAGGCGTGGCCAGAGGCAGCTATGGATGGGACTGCGTGTGTCTACCGCTGGAAGCCACAACTATCCCAATAGGTTCATCTCAGTGGAGTCGTCACAGTGGAGTCGCCAGGTGCACAGTAGCAATCTTGATAATTTTGATTCTGATGCACCTTCAGAATCAGTTAACCGTTGTCGTTCAATCCCGGGGAAAATCTTCAAATTTCGTCCCAGACAACGGTGCCAGAAATGTTAGCGTCGGAAGTCACTCCTGGATTGCAGCAGGAGCAAAGCCCGACACCCATCAGTTTAATGTCACGATTTGTTTATAAAAGGATGATCAAATGGAGGTAAACTCAGGACAACATCATTTCAACTCTAAAAATAGGCCAGGCATGCATGGGCAAGTGAGGTCTTAGATAAACTTCAAACAGTGAGCTGTAATAAGGGTGAGTAGGAGGAAGACTTGTATAAGAAGAGTGAGGGGGTCTATTATAAACATCAGGTTCCTAATAGACTGTGAGAAGAAAACGTCAAAAGGCAAGATCTTCTTACATTCAAACAAAGAAAACCAGAGAAAACAATAATGCAACAACAAATCCTTTATCATAACATAACTACAACAATTCATGCGAATCATTCGACCATGAATTCTCTGGCATGAGACGAAAACATAGGTGAAGTAGGAAAACTGTTTGTCATAAAACAAGAAATCTCAGATATAGATGCACAACCAAGAAACTAGAATGGTTGTTAAAACAATACAGTCGGGAGCTCTGCTCTACCATCGATCAATACAAAAATGGCGAAAACGCCTACATATACTCAAAACAACAACAACAACAAAATCGAGATGTTGCATTAAAAACTTTGCATCTGCATGGCTTCTAACATTTGCAACTGCAGACTCTGAATGATCATGCACCTAAGGCAGACGCAATTGGACCCCTGACAGTTTCGTGGGTGAATTGACGTGCCTTTAATTCGTCACCGGACTTTCCCATTATGACGGAGGCGATGTCTAACCATCACCAACTACCTCAATAACTGCTTCATTGGGATTGAGGATGGCCCGGCCAACTCGGCACCTTTGGTACATGGAAGACCCTTCACGCTGCCACCTAGATTAGCTGAACGACCTGATGAATAGGCGTGGAGGCCAACGTGAAGGATGGGGCGCATCATGGGAGTGGTGGCGCCAAAACTATGAGGGTGAGATATGAAGTGATGAGGTGTGAGAGAGGTTATAGGGGAAGACACATGGCAGAAGGAAATAAGAAGAGGGGGTAGGAGATTGAGATATAATGGGCACGTTAAGGCTGACATGTGAAGTGAGAGGGGCACATGGCGGGTGGTGAGTGGATGATGAGATGGGGGAAGGGACTGCATGGGCCAGAAAAAGGGGAGGCGGACAGATGTCGGAGGATGAGGAAGGACTAAAGGGAGCGAGCCTCATCGCACGGCCAGGAGGAGGACAGATGGCACAAAAGATCACACGACATGGAAGGCGCCCACATTGGTTAAACACAGAAGGATAGAAGATGCCCGAGTTGCATGTGCTCCGTTGATTCGGGCACTCAAATTGCAGCCGTCGGAGAGATGCGTCTTCAATTCCGGACCCCCCCCTCTGCTTAAAGGTAGAAAGGCAAGGGGGGTTCAGAATCACCTTGCACGCTGTTGATCCGAGCACTTCGATCGTGACCGTTGAAGAGGTGCGCCCTCGATTCCAGACCCCCCCCCCCTCCGCTTAAAGGTAGAAAGGCAGGGGGGCTCTAGAATCCTATGTATGTCGTTGATCCGGGCGCATGAATCTCTGTCGTCCAAGATTGCTTGCCGCTTAATCACAAGCACACTTTGCATCCGAACTTATGGGAAGTGGGTTTTTAGCCCACTCTTTCGCTTTTTGCCCCCTTTACAAGAAATGTCGCTAACAAGATGTAAAGCAAGATGAGTCATGCTTCTGACCTAGTTGTTAGACGTAAAGCATGACATTGTGATTCCTCGCTTATGACCTAGTTGTTAGACGTAAAGCGAGATGATGATATCCCTTGCTTCTGGCCTAGATGTTAGACGTAAAGCAAGATGTGAATGACACAGAGCTACCAGCTTAACCACTATGACATTGAGCTAGTGTAGTACTGTGATGTGCCAGCCTAGTGTTGTGATGAGGTATCATTTTTATTAATACATATTTGATGCAGATGATGATAGCATTCTTTCAAGAATGATAATGTTGCTGATGAAGAAAACTTCCGATGACTCATAAATATGCTAGCCAATGTTTCAAGATGATATTGACGATACTGTCCTCCTGATGCCACTGATGATGCAGACCTCTCTCACCTGATGCTAATGAAGAATACCCTTCTTGTTAAGGGGGAGTGTTGAATAATGTAACTGCGAAGAGCATTCTTATTATTATTCATTGGATTAAATCCCCATTGCAGATTAATCATGTCATTATTATTATTATTGTTATTGGATTAATCGCCATTGTGGATTAATCATGTCGATAATTGTATAAGGACCAAATCCCCTTTTGCGGATTGGTCATCGGACAATTACAAAGGGAAGAATAAGAAGTTGGCCCCAACATTTACTATTGAAGACCCAGAATTAATTAAAGGTGGGTTTACCCACCCAGAGTGAGAGGTCGACCCTGCCAGTGGTGCCCTTTCACACGTGCCAATTTTGTATATATAGGAGGCTAGCGCCTCACTTCTAACATACAACTCACTTGCTCATTCTCTTATGAGGTAAGCTGCAATTACCAGTTGGAGAGAGGGAGAAGAGTGGTGCATCTTTTGGGGAGGACTATCTGTATTGGTTTGAGTTATCTCTTGAACATTGTATAAGCTATTTATGATAAGGAAGTTTTTGCTGGGTTTTCTTCCCCTAGAGGGTTTCCCAGGATAAATGTTGTGTTTCTTGTGAATGTGTATTTCTCAGTGATCTTGTTCTTATGATGCTCTTATATATTGAAATGCAAAGAACTATAATAATGGCATAAACATTAACATTTCTCTCATCAAATTCAATTATGTTCCAGTATTCCTTGGGTAGCCCACTGATGAAGCGTTGCACCTTTTCCTTTTCTGTTTTTATATAAGGTACATACCTCAACAATTCGAGGAATCTGTTGGCATATTCCTCTATAGTGAGTTTCCCCAATTTGAGTTCATAAAAATCTTTTGTCTTCTCGTCGAAATATTTTTCCGACAAATATTTCTTTCGGAAGTATTTCTCAAACTATTTCCAGGACATATCCTCTTCGCGAACCCCTTTCACATTCTTAATATCTTCCCACCAAATGGAAGCCTTTCCATTCAGATTGGAGGTGGCTACTCGGGCCTTCAAATTTTCTGAAAAATCATGGACTCTGAAATATTTCTTTAGTCCAAGCAGCCAGTCCTCTGCTTCCTCTCCCTTCTTTATCTCACCATCAAAGCAGGGTTGTTTGTTTTTTTTGAATTCCTCAAATTTATGACCCTTGGAAGTCTTTTGCTTCTTCTGTTTTCTTTGAGAATATGAACTGGTTCTGCTACTGGAAGAGTCTTCTGAATCGCCAGCTTCCTTCTCAGAGGAATCACTCGGCACTGGTCCCTTAGCTCTGGGGTGGACCTTTTTCGAGGTGCTCCTCTTAGTGTGGCCACTGATATGACCATGTTTCTGAGTTTCAGGTTCATGCTGCATTTGTCTTTGTAGATCAGACAAACTCTGCAGTAAAACTGCGTTAATTTTTGTTTATTTTCTTGTTCTTTCATCATCCTTTCATTGTCAGCCTTACAGCTTTGTAATTCAACCATGAGGCTCCTCACAGACTCAGCTAGATCTGGAAGGGTCCCTATTTACCTTCTCTCGTCAGACTCTTCATCTCTATTGTGGGAGCCCTCTCCCACCTCTTGGTGAGTCACCATTCTCTACGTCTGTAAATTCCCGTGGCTGATCGTCCGCTTGGGTGCAAAAGACAAACGTTGGTTGTTAGTCAATAGTTAGATACATTTTTATAACCCACGCAAAAATTCATAATTCTTTCACATGCATACACAGTCAGGTTCTTATTTTCAGGCTTTGATCTCCCTTTTTTTTTTTTTTTCGAATTAAGAGGGTGTAAGTTAGAGGGTTACTCCTTTTAGGAGTGTTCCGAACGAAGCTTCTGTGCAACTTGTTCATGAGTCCAAGCAGGCCAAGCATTGTAACCATGCTCTGATACCAATTTGTAACACACCCACTACGGCATAATAAAAAATTTCGCCCCTTTTCTTCTTTTCTCCAAAGAATAGAATTCCCCGAGTCCCTATGGGACCTGATACAGACCCTGCCATCCCTTAACCGCACTCATCTGATCGACGGTTATGGCCACAAGCCTAACCAGTATGGCATCCTTTCTCTCTTCGCGACTCAGTGCTAACAGAGCGTCGAGTTTTTCGACTCTGATAAACCCTGAAAGGCGATAGTTGACTTCCCTTTGACACTTTTCGCTACTCGAAACCTCATGAGTTGGGGCGTCGAGCCTTCATGCTCCTATCTCGTGAACCTTCGAGATGCGAAAGTCAACGATGGTTTGACTTCCTTTTCACACTTATCGCAACTCGCAACCTCGTGAGTTGGGGCGTCGAGCCTTCATGCTCCTATCTCACGAACCTCCGAGATGCGAATATCAGTGATGGTTTGACTTCCTTTTCTCACTTCTCACAACTCGCAACCTCGCAAGTTGGGGCGTTGAGCCTTCATGCTCCTATTTTGTGAACCTCCGAGATGCGAAAGTCAGCGACGGTTTGACTTCCTTTCGCACTTCTTGCAACTCGCAACCTCGCGAGTTGGGGTGTCGAGCCTTCGTGCTCCTATTTCGTGAACCTCTGAGATGCGAAAGTCAGCGACAGTTTGACTTCCTTTTTGCACTTCTCGCAACTCGCAACCTCGCGAGTTGGGGCGTTGAGCCTTCATGCTCCTATCTCACGAACCTCCGAGATGAAAAAGTCAACAACGGTTTGACTTCCTTTTCACACTTCTCGCAACTTGCAACCTCGCGAGTTGGGGCGTTGAGCCTTCGTGCTCCTATTTCGCAAACCTCCAAGATGCGAAAGTTAGCGACAGTTTGAATTCCTTCCCAGGCGGCACGTGTCCACCTGTCGACCACGCGGGCCCCATCTGATGGATGTGCCATGTGTTCTCACGTGCCTTGTCTCTCGGCACTTCATGACTTTTACGGTTGAAAGTGGCCCCTTCCAACCTCTGAACCCCCGAACTCCCGATATACGATATCTCCACGGAGTTCTAATCCAACGGTCCTCCCATTCCTGGATTCAACGGTTCAGATTTTCCTCCTCGCGTTTCACACTTCGCGACTTCATGGGTTGAAGCACTCAACCCTTGCGCCCTCTTCTTATGAAACCCCGAGATGCGAGATCTCGAACTCGGACCTCTTCCAGACTGCACCAACCCTAACCACCTTGCAACTCTACAGGATCCAACAGTTATCAGCTGTTTTCCACTTCTATCTCGAAGTGTCTCTACCATCCGTTTCTTCTCTCTTCTGCACATGTCTGGACGTACATTTTTTATGACTCAGATATATTTCACCCCAACTAATCTAACGACATTTGTAGCTCTTCCCTGAGCATGCACTTCTCTTTCTTCTCCTTGGAAGATTTCTTAAGTATCTAAGGTCTCAGCCTTTGCTTCTCCTCTGCGACCTTCACAGCTATGGATCCATGCATAGAATGCCACTATCCCTCCTAGGATTCTCTACTCTAAAGACGTGATAGATTTCCTTGACCTCTGTGAATTCCTACAGGGTCTATGCATCTGACTAGGTGCTATCTATCCTGAGCTTCGTCAACTATGAGGGACTTGGGAGCTTTGTGCTCTTTCTCCTGGGTTTGACTCTTAAAAGAGTCTTCAGCACGTCTATTTCTCTCCTTCATCAAGTCTAAGACTTGAGTGGGTCTCGATCTCTACTTGCTTTATAGAGAGCCTGTGCATAACTGCACTACCTCTCCTAAGCTATGCCTTGGCCAGTATAGTTATTTTTACAGATTGGGGGAAACAGGGTGTTACAACAATTGACTAGGAAACCAATAGGATAGAAAAAAAAACAACCTTTAGAAAATGAATCTACTGGGGAGAAAATATATTGATGAGTCGAGTAACAAAATATAGATAAACAATTGATAGAGCAATAAAAGGTGCAAGGTACAGAAAAATGGACTGAACAATAGTAGAATGAGAAAACACTAGATCAAGGGTCGATACAATAGTTGACCAAACAACAGTAGGATCAGTCTACACAACAGAAGACCTAGGACCATCAACAGAAACAATGCATCCCTTCAGTACTCACAGCCACTCCTTTGACCCAGACTGTACCACCAACTTCCACTGCACCTCCATCTAGTTCAACCGGATAGACTACACCATCTGCACAAGCATCTAGATAAAAACCAACACCAAAGAAAACAAAGACAACTACACCTATCTTGACTAGGAGAAAGGATAATAGGAAAGAACAATAGTCGAAGTCAAGAAAACCTAAATTTTTCACAATATTCTACATAGAGGAAGACCATAGAAAAAACTCCATGGTAATATTTGACCCAAATAGTGCTTTAGACAACCAAATTATGGACTTATACCATGAAATCAACAAGGAAAACATGTTTAGATGAAGTCCTTAAAGCATACTGAAAAACTCACTGATAAGAAAAAAAAGAGAATGCCACATGGAAGGAATGCCTCAACCTAACTCTAGAAAAATTGCATATCGACATACAAGGATTGATAGATGACAAAATTGAATCAATGATGAAATTGATTCAAGAACTAGTTGAGTCAAACTTGTAATTGCAAGAAGAAAATAAGTGATTAAAAGTCGACCAAACAAGACGCATCTTGCAGATTGAGTATGAGAAATTTAAAGAAACAAAGGAAAACCTAGAAGCCATGAGTCCCCAGGAATCATCCATGAATGTAATCCTTAGTAACTAGCCCACATGTTTTGAAACTACATGAAATAGGCTCAAATTCCAGTAATCACTCTTAGAAAAACTTACAAAGAGAAGAATTTATACCATTGACCCCCATTCCTATGATTCCCTAGATACATAGATTGAACACGAAAAAAAAATGAGATAGAAACTACAGCCCAAGAACATCAATGGTTCCAATATGGAAAGAATGCATAGGTCGAAGCAATGACTGCCTACAAGTATATTGCAGAAATTGTCAAACAAGGTCGAAAAAAAGAGGAATAGATTAATCCCAACTTATGACTAGTCTAGGATGCCCCTCTAACAGAAAAGATGGATTTATTAAGTCAAACGAAATCCTTTGGAGTTCATTTAGAATGTACTATTTAATAATGGTATTCATATAAGAAACAACTCTGGTAGCTTGAACCATACATTCACCAAACTTGTTTTAATAAACCGATGAGCATACCAACACCGCCACAACCGAGTTGACATGTGTCCCCCCCAAGGCCAAAATTTCATTTTTTTTCATTCCAATTCCTTCATTATCACATCCTCCACACCCGGAACCAACTATACAAACACCATAATCACAAGAATAGGAGCCTGATAGGAAGGAAAATCTTCAACAGGAAAGCATATTAAAGGAACATATGGAGGAAAAAACAATCGACCAACCTGATAATCAACAAGAAGCAGGTCCAAACATGGAATTTGAACATCCAATCCAATCAATCACAACAACATTGAAAACATCAATCAATCAACAAGGGAAGAAACAAGTAGTAAAACCAAAATTCAAACTAGTTCTAGAATTACAATCCTCAACGCCAACACCAACCAACTAACAAGCATGAACAAGCCAGCATAAACATTTCTACCATTGACTCACAAGGCATATATTTGGATTCAATCCTTAGTTAGAACAACCAATGATAATTTTCAATTTTAATATAGGTCAATCAACATCTAGAAAATACAATCGACCAGACAAGCCACAATTATGACACAAAGTATGCATGAAAAATCATAGTCATCATTTTCTCTCATGCGAACAATCAACACTCACACCAATTTTTCTATAACAATAAATTGAGGTAGGAAAGAGAAAGGTATGTGTAATGTGAGTTGGTTGAGGTTGAGTAAAATTTTCTTCAAGAGAGAATCATTTAAACCAGAGAGATCATTCGAGTCAATTTTATAGCATGCATATTCCCCTCAGGAGGGACCAATTTTTCCCATGGAGGGCCATAGTTATCCTAAAAGTTTGAAAAGTAGCAAGTGTTCGGATTGAAGCCTCATATAGAACACATAGCTTCTTAGCATAAAATAGCACCCTTGGAAAAATGGGAGTTGGACTTCCTTCCAGCATCTCAAAAGGAACATAACTGACCCTTAATAGGGCACAACTCAATTGAAGGTAACTCTGCACCATCTGGCCAATGTTCGGCTCTGCAACAGATTCAAGGAAGTGTAGTCACAGACATAGACCACTAGAATCAACAAGGTTCCATTGGAAAGAGGGGTTATCGAACCATTCTTCTAGACAACAAGCCCCCAAAGTAGCAAGAAGTATGTGGTGAGAGTGGTGATACTAGAACAACTTATGAAACTAGAGTTGACCACTGAGAAAGAGCTCATCCTTTATTTCCCAAGCCACCATGAAGGATCCATATTGAATGATATTGCACATTAAATTTTTTAATAGTTGGTACATTCTAAAAATTGTAAGTGTGTATCTAAATCTGTCTCTTCTTTGGGACAAAGAAGGAATTGGGTGTGGGGGAGATGTTGGAGGGCCTAGTCGACTCTGTTGATTAGACCCACTATTCAATCAAGAGTTTTTAGTTGAATGTGAAAGTAAGTTGAACATGAAAATGTAAGTCAATCGACTGATGAGGGTACTTAAAACAATTGTAACTACCTGTCAACTGAATCAAGGTATAAATATATGATATCATGAATGTAAACATGGTGTGGTATTGACTATAATATAAGGATAATAGTTACTAGTCTCACCATCACTTGTCTTTTCATTCTCTTCGCTATGTGTTCTCGTGTCAATTGTTGTATAATACTATGTTGTGGTGTGTGAAGTATCCTAGTAACTTCCATATGTAAACCCATAGATTACAACAAAAACCTTTACATGATTTTTCCCACACACATTCTATAAAACACATGGCTTGTAACCTATATCTTCTTCCTCTGCAAGATAATTTCTAGCCCATACAACCCCAATGTTATAACCAAAAGATTTGATGCCTCTATAATGTACCCAACCACCCTTGTACACTATCAGGGTAGTGGGGTACTTAGAATTTTCTTCCACCAATTAAATATTTCATGCTCTAATACCATATCCGTATTTTTCCTAATTTTAATAAATTAATGCATACAAAATGACAACCAAGATTATGTAGTTATGACTAAAACATTCACAATTATAGATGCAGATTATTCATGCAACATAGAAATATTTAGATCCATAATAAACACAACATTAACTCAACATAAAAAACAAGGAACCATAACACTTATATTTATGAAAATAATACACCAACTGGTTCTATACATCGGATGTTCCACCCAAACATAGGCTTTATTTCACTTAAAATTTCTACAATGGGTAACCCCCATGTTGGGAATATGATTCCACAAGGATGAATTTTCTCCTATGGTTGGCTCTATAAATCACATATAGTCCAATTCCCAATAAACCTATAGTATGTTCACTCCTATAGCAATTCCAACTTACCAGCTCTCTTTCCCCTTCACCCTGCAAAACCCAAGGAATGGGATCCCCTTCTCTGACACATATCCCCTCAGGCTATCCCAATTCCCTCAAGGGATCCAACAAAAACCAACCAGGAAATATCTCTACCATGGGCTCCAATAATTCTCATCTATATTGGAGTCTCACAAAGATAACTTCCTTATGTACATGGGTAAATTTCCCATGTGAGTCTCAGAAAAGGCATAACCAACATTTTGTTTCATTCATGGAAACATATCTATCTCCTCATGATTCCCATAGAATGATGGGTAATTTTACCTAAGAATGATACACAACTCCCCAAAACCATGGGTTATATTTTCACAACCACAACTAACCATGTGGCTCCCTAAGAGGCCCATGTATCACACTTGCACACTAACTCCAAGGTTGATATCGCTTAGAATAATAGAAGGACAAATACTTAGGCTTATAATAAAATATTATTATTTTTACTTCATCCCCTTTGATACCTTTAAGCCCCCTTTGATTCCTCTCTTGTCGAATCATCGTCTGCCATGTTCTTGTCCTTCATCTGTGTTTGGTGATGTATTTTTATTATTAACTTTCAATGTGAAATAATTACATATTACATTGCTTGGCCCTCAACCATTCATCATATATACAAATGTTCATTTCTATCAAGGGATCAAAAATTGTGTGGTACAAGTTATATCAAAAACCATTGTCAAAGAATTCTTTCATCAAAGCATATCCAAGCAATCAAACATGGAAATTGTTGGTGTAGTGACTATGTCACTTTCCCCTACAAAATTTTTGTTTTCAAGTTGTACTTTAAGAGAGAGAGAGAGAGAACAAAAAAAACAATAATAATAAATATGATGGTAAGGACATATTTTCAAGTGACATCTGTTGGAATATTGAGAGGTTAATTAGTATGAGCACTTTCACCACTTTTAACCACAATATAAAAACTTTAAATTTATCAACATTATATCATTAATGTATCATCAATATACCATGAACATATAAACACAAGAAACATCATATCACATCACATACAGAGTACACTAGAATTTATAGTGAAACCCAAATGGGAGATAACCACATAACGCTTTCTTATATATTATCAAGAATACATTCATTGGAAGAACCAACTTCCCAATTCTCCAACTACAACTAGAAAGAGGATCCAACCCCTTATTCATAGGCTCCAACCTAAAGGAAGCTAAAACTCCTTGATTTACCAGCTACAACTGGAAGGAGGATCTAACACCCTAGTTTACATGATCCAACATGAAGGAAGCTCCAACTCCCTGAGTTCTCCGACACTAACTGGAAGGAGGCTACAACCCTCTTTCCTTTCCCCATTCAGTTTCCATGAAATATAAGTGTATACCAAAATGTCACTACTAATGTCACTGCCACTATCATTGTCACTGTCACTGCCACTGTTACATCAACCTGTAACCTGTCAAGTTGTCACTGTATCCAACCTGTCACTTTCACCAATCTGTCACTGTCAACCTGTCACTTTCACCAATCTGTCACTGTCAACCTGTCACATAAACATGTAACCTATCAACCTATCACTCTATCCAACTTGTCATTGTCACCAACCTATCACTATCACCGATATGTCATTGTCAACCTCTCACATCAACTTGTCACTTTCAGCCTATCACATCAACCTATCACTGTCACTAATACTCAACATCAACGAAACCAAATCCACAATCACCAAGAACACCTCTCAACCAGATTCTCAAGCATCACGAACATATGTATCTACCAAGCGTGTACCAACATCATCAACATATGCCTCTACCAAGAATATACCAATATCACCAACATATGCCTCTACCAAGAATATACCAAGATCACAACCATATTCCTCTACCAATCATGTACCAACGTCACCAAAATATGCCTCTACCAAGCATATATCATGATCACCAACAAACCATCACAAGATATGTGTCTCAATCATGTACCAACACATCAATGATATATAACTCAATCATATTCCAAACCATGCACTATGTATCAACCATGTATATCAACACTTGTACCATACCATGTACCAATCTCGTACCATACCATGTATCAACCATGTACATTAATTCATGTACCAAGAATATGCCCCGCACCATGAACCAAGGATGTGCCTCATGTATATACCTATGCCTCAACAAGATACCAAAGGCATGACCATCACATCATCAACATATAACCAATATGTACCTCAAGCCATGTGAATCAAGTATAAACCATGTGAAAATATATCCAAGATATGCACCCGCAATGTACCTCAACAAATATACCTCAACCAACATGTACCATACATCCAATATGATCCTCAAGGAATACACCAAAAATCAGAAAGACATGCCTCAAGAATGTTCCAAAATATCACCAAGATTCAACCTCATAACACATAGAATAACATACCTTTACATATGTAACTGACCTGGTGCCTCTAATCCTGATACACACATATAGCTTTACCTCGGTCCTCAGCAACTTGGCACTAGAATATCTTCCCTCTTTTGTCTTGTCCTCATAGGAATAAAATTGTTTTCTAGCGAGTCCTTGCTTGACAAGCCCTAGACAACTCGCAGGGGTGCCTTGTGTGATAGCCTCAAGATGACCTATGGTGGCTTTCTTAGTTAGGATTATAGAAAAACCCTAGCTCTCTACAGCTCTGAAACTTTCTCTCTTCCTTCACACTTTCTCCATCGCCTCAAAATCAACCTCAGATTCACCAATAGACAAAAATATTCTCATAAGATAGATATTCAATGAATGTGTGTGTGTGTACTTATGAGAGACTCCTTGAGGTCTATTTATACTTTTTCCAAGTAAATTCTCTCCTTAATATTAGGGATTCTTGAAATTTCTTGTTGAAACCACTTTACCCTTTCATTAATGACTTGTAACCAATTAGGGGATTCTTAACCATTCTTTGGGGCTTCCAACTTCATGAGGGAATATCTCCCTAACCATTAGGAACCATGTGGCATGCCACCTACTATTGGAAATGGCATGAAGATGACTATCCATCTATGAGTATGTTACCCAAAATTACATTGTCCTTCATGTCCTTATTCCACTCCATAACCACACCTTCACAACTTCATGTAGACTTCATCAAATGCACCCATCACATCTGTTGACATAAAAAATTCATGTTGACATCAATGAAAACTAATTCACCATCAATATTGTAACACACCCAACCCATGAGTAACTTTATTAGGGATGGGGCATCAAAATTTATATTTCCTTAACATCTCAAATCCTGTGTCTGAGGTCTTCATTCTCTTCTACTTACCCGTAGCATTCTAATGACTACTACCAGGCTCAAATTCGAGCTTTGGGTTACAAGCTATGGCTTTCCAAAGTTCTTTGAGCATTCATTGGTTGAGGGCCACATGGTGTCCATGTCAATCCACCTCACATGTATTGTATGTAGGTTCCTTCTTCCATGGTGGAATTCCATCCACTGTACGATCCCATGACTGGACTCAATCTTCGTCTAACACGCAGGTGTCTAATGCACAGGCCAGCGAGAACTCCATCACTTCGTCAGTTCAACACTGAATTCCTCCTTACTGTCTACGCATGAGACCTTCTAAAATCCTGAAATATCGAAGTCTCGTAAGATTGTCACGTGGTTCGGACCTTTGGGCCTTTTGGGTCCCTCTATTATGCTACACCCTGAATCCTTCGGAGTCCCGAATTCCAGGAATCCTGGAGCTCGATACACCCCAAACCCTCCAGATTCCCAAAGTCCCAAACTCCTAGAGTTCCAGTCACTTCACCAACCACTTTGTCTAGGTGGGCACATACAAGGGGTTGACACGTAGAAGGGCCAGGGGTGACATGTGTCACGTTCCAATAGGAATATAGGGTCTACAAAAAGCACTGATTGAGATGACACATAGCACATTGATCATGGATCCATGTCACCCTGGTGACATCAGCTTGCTACGTCACACCAGACTAATGTAATATACCAGATATAAAAATTATGCAGAACATAAATAAAATGCTAGAAATGGCAGAATAACAACAATATAACCAGAACAATCACCACAATATCACTGAAATGATATAAGAATAAAAACAGAAATAACACTTTGATTCTGAGATCAATTTTCATGGCCATCTTCGAGGGGGCAACCTCCATTCGAGTAGATATATATTACAATAATATCCAAGCTATGTTTATCATACCCTCGACTCCTATTTATACTAAATATATCTATCAAAAGAAGCATCTAGAGGAAGATCCTTCTAGAAGTGGAAGCTTCTATTAGGTCTTCTTACATTCAAGTTATTCTATTTTATTGCAAGGCCTTATTAATGTTGACCTTTATTAAATCCGAATATATTTTTCTACCTATGTGCGGGTTAGGAACCTAAGATGTCCTCCCCCTTAAAAACAACCTTGTCCTTAAGGCTTGAGATGTGGAAATTGTTGCAGAATGGTAGTTGGTTCCCAAGTGGCATCTGCTGGAGTTGTATCTTTCCACTGGAATAACACTTCCTTGATGGTTCTTTGATGCAGGCGATGCTCACACTGGTCCAAAACTTCTTTTGGTTGTAGCCAAATGGATCATTCTTCGTCTAACTCGGGAAGGTTGGTTTGAATTTGGCATTTAGTTCCAATCACCTTCTTTAAGCATGAAACATGAAAAATAGGATGTATCTTAGAATGACTGGGAAAATATAACAGATAGGCCACCTATCCCACACGCTTCAGAATTGTATAAGGACCATAACATTTGGGCACTAGCTTCTGACAATGCTTGGCCTTGAGGGAATTTTTCTTGTAAGGTTGCAGTCGAAGAAACACCTAATCCCCTTCTACAAATTTATGTTCAGAGCGACCTTGATTTGCTTGTTGCTTCATGTGATTCTGTTCCATGACCAAATTCTCTTTGAGGGTGTGGAGAATAACCTCTCGAACTGTGAGCATTTGGTCAACCACCTAGACCTTCGAGACACCAAGTAAGTATGAGAGAACTGAAGGTGGATTTTTTCCATATACCGCTTCAAAAGGAGTCATGTGTGTAGCTATATGGTATGAAGTGTTGTACCACCATTCAACTAAGGGTAACCATTGAGCCCATTGATTTTTCTTTTCCGAGGAAAAACACCTCAAATATGTTTCCAAACACTTGTTGACAACTTATGTTTGACCATCAGTCTGGGGATGATAAGTTGTGTTGAGATGCAATTGGGTGCCTTGTAGCTTGAACAATTCTTGCCAAAAATTTCTAGTGAAAGTTGGGTCACAATCAGAAACAACAAAATGTGGCATGCCATGAAGCTTGAAGACCTGATCCATGAAAAGTTGAGCCACCGTGGATGTTGCAAATGGGTGTTGAAGAGCACAGAAATGAACATACTTGGAAAGGTGATCAACAACCACCATGATGACTGATTTATTTCTCGATTTGGGTAAGTGGTCCGGAAAGATCTTTTAATGACTGTGGTTGAGTTTTTAATTGCATGTGTTAATTAACCATTTGAGAAGCTTAATGAAAGAATGAAGAAATAAGAGGAATTATGACAGCCATATACATATATGCAGATCTGAAATGAAGTAATAAACAGAAAACCATAACAAGAGAAGTGATAACGGAGTTCGGCACAAAATTGCCTACATCTCCGGGCCTTTGTCTCGGTGGGGGAGGCTTCTTTATTTCTGTTCAAAGCTCAACAATTACATCGCAACAGTGCCATTAGGCTACAAGACTAATCTGGTCATGTTCTTCCAGATCTCTAGAACCCAACATAAGAAACGACATGCAAAACGGATGACCGGAGCTCCCAGAAATGGCCCGCAAGCGTCTGCTCCTCAACAACTTCCCTGCATAAAAATGGCTTTGGCTTGGCTTCCCTTCATCATAACTCTACTCTGACTATCCTCCATGGCCTCAAACATGCCTGGTTTTTATAGATCTGAAGTTGGTTATCCATCCCCAACTTCCTCCCAAAATCTGGGCTCAAAAAAAGTCCAAAATCTCCCAAAAATGACCAAAATCCATTAATTACAGGCATAATTAATTAAAAATCCATTTGTTATAGTTTAAAAACCCAAATAAATTTAAATATAGGGGGCAGCCCCTTTTGGCATGTGCCCTTGGGCATATGGAAGTCCTCCATAGGGTCAGGCGCTCCACCTGTTGTACGCTAGCCCCCCTGTCCGGGCTGGCTCCTGGTCTTCGGGCGCGTATATAGAACCGAGGGCTAACAACTTAACCACTTCCCCGCATTTATTGGGATCGACTCCTGGTTGTATGGGGCCACCCGAGAACCAAGGGCCTAGCCCTATCCACATATCACCGGGTCGTATGGGATGGCTAATGCAACCGCGGGCTGGGGCTAAGCCCCATCCCTTTCCGCCTCCAAATAAACTTTTAATTAAACTTAAATACAATAATTTCCATATCATTGTTAAGAACTAACAGTGGAGCGGGTGGTTAGCCCGGTCCTGCCAGTCCATAGCCTGGTGGAGGTCAGGGGTTCGACTCTAGTGGAGACCCCAAAATTTTGCATAAACCAACAACCAATAGAGGGGTGCCACGTGGCAGCCCAAGACTGGGCCACATGGCACCTTCCCATTCGCCGAACTCGATGCCACTTGTCAACACAGGATTGTCCACTTATCTGCCACGTACCTGCCCTGTCATATGCCACATGTCATCTCTAGATGCTGCCATGTCAGCTGTATGGTTGTACGGCCTATACAGTCAGCCTGCCATGTGGACTGTACGGACTGTACAGTCACCCCCTTTTTTTTACCTGTTTGGTTTTTCGATCAGAATGCGATATCTTTCGCATACGGAGCCCGTTTGACGAATTAAATATATGGATGAAATAAAGAAGATGAGACGGACGCAATGGAATTGGTTTCGTCTGATTCTGAAAACTTTCATTTTTTAGCCTTTTTGAGCCCTGTCAGGCTCCTGGATCTGATTCTAGATCACACCTCCCCACTAAAGGACCTTTTGGTCCCCAAAAGGTTACTGACTAGTCAACAAGCTCGGGATAGGCCACCCAGCTTGTCCTCTGTCTCTGAACTCTGTCCTGTGCACCTGTCTCATCAAGATCAATTGTAACACAATCATGACAACTGACAATATATTGTTAGCCATTTGAACCCTATTACATCTTACTGAAGCCACTATCATCCATGTAGACAACATTACTAATGACAACATCAAAAAGACAACTACAAATGAGTTGATATACTTGAAATATTTGCACGACATGAGCTTATCTTGAAGCAACTTATGATTGATTTTACATTCAACAATCATTTATTGTTCTTGCTTAAGATCGATTACTTCATTTGAAACAATTATTGGTTTGTTGCTTGCTTGTACTGCCTTCTTTAATTGTTCCATTGTTTGAAGTGTTTTATTTACCTTAACATGATGAGCATGAACCACATAATCTTGACCTGCTTTGGTTAATTGATATTGATTCTTTGTCCTATAGAAGATTGCCTTTCGATCATATAAATATGGACTACCTAAGACCATTCCACATTCTCTTAACGACACTGCATCACATGTTACCTCATCCACATACTTAGATGAAATTGCAAATTTGATTGTGCACTGCTTTGTTATGTTCATTTGATGATGATTTCTTATCCATTTAAGTGTGTAAGGCTTATGATGTACTTGAGGTCCACTGTCAATTAATGTGTCTATCTTAGTGTGTCGCATGATGGTCCTTATATGAAACAAGTTACTTCTACAATCAATGCCTTCACCAATTTTACCTATCATACCAACCAATGAGATCTTTGATTCATCACCTGAATCCGATCCCAAGTCTATGGGTCTTGTTGTCATTGCCACTATTTGCATTCCCTTCTTTTCCTTGAACCACTTTGGCCTCTTCTCGGGATGCAACTGCCAACATCTGTCCTCGTCATGTCCCTCTTTCTTGCAATGCTTGCAAGAGGGCTTCTCTTCCTTTCTCACCACTACATTTGATTTCTTTCCATGTCATTTCCTCTTGTCCTCTTTCCTTGAAGATGATGATTCCCCTGACACACCTGCTTTTCTTTCTTCAATATACGTTGCTTGAACAGAAACCTCATCAAGGTTAGTGGGTCCAAACATGAATACAGTGTTCCTAATATGCGCAGGTAAACCTCCTATATACTTCATAAGAGTTTCTTGTGTTTGTAAAGGGATATCTAACATCAATGCCATTTTTCGAAATCCATCTATATACTCTTGCACTGTTTGTCCTTTTTTTAGTTTTAAAGATTGCCATTCAATTAATTCTTTTTCTTTATAACCCAAAGGATAGAATTGTTTCCTAAGTGCAGAAATGAAGCTTTGCCATGATGGAAATACAATACCCACTTGTTGCATTCCATTTTGCAACTTTCTTTGCCACCAGATGAGAGTTGTACCTGCAAGTCTCAAAGATGCCAACTTGATTTGTGTGGCCTCATCCTTGATCCGTTGCACACTGCAGTAAACCTCCATCTGCCTGATCCAATTTTCAAGTTTCTCTGCATTTACTTCACCATTATATATGGGTAACTCAAATTTAACATCAATTTTTAACAATGGCATTTCATTCTTATGCTTATGAACATGTTTCTTTGCATTAGATTTAGGACTTGAACTTGAAGAAGAAGGAGAAGAAGGAGGTGATGATGGAGGTGAAGGAGGAATTTGAGGATGATCCTCTTCCTCTTCACTTTTTCCCTTTGAAGATTCACCCAAAACTGGTCCCTTTCGTTCCAAGTAATCCTCGTACAAAACTTTCACCATCTCCGACATAGCAAGGAAAGTTTTCCGTAACTCTTTCTCATCCTGAGAAAGCCCTTCTTCCGATGCCATCTTCTCACTGTGAGAAGCTCTCTTTCTCAATATAATTAATGGATTCTCTGCAACAAGCTCGCCTTCACCACGTTGTATCTTTTCCCTGGTTAACATGCAAAACTCAAATCCAAACGTCAACTAGCTTTGATACCACTTGATCCGGAAAGATCTTTTAATCACTGTGGTTGAGTTTTTAATTGCATGTGTTAATTAACCATTTGAGAAGCTTAATGAAAGAATGAGGAAATAAGAGGAATTATGATAGCCATATACATATATGCAGATCTGAAATGAAGTAATAAATAGCAAACCATAACAAGAGAAGTGATAATGGAGTTCGGCACAAAATTGCCTACGTCTCTGGGCCTTTGTCTCAGTGGGGGAGGCTTCTTTATTTCTGTTCAAAGCTCAAAAAGTACATCGCAGCAGTGCCATTAGGCTACAAGACTGATCTGGTCATGTTCTTCCAGATCTCTAGAACCCAGCAGAAGAAATGAAATGCAAAACGGATGACCGGAGCTCCCAGAAATGGCCCACAAGCGTCTGCTCCTCAACAGCTTCCCTGCATAAAAAAGGCTTTGGCTTGCCTTCCCTTCAGCATAAATCTGCTCTGACTATCCTCCATGGCCTCAAACAAGCCTAGTTTTTTATATATCTGAAGTTGGTTATCCATCCTCAACTTCCTCCCAAAATCTGGGCTCAAAAAAAGTCCAAAATCTCCCAAAAATGACCAAAATCCATTAATTACAGGCATAATTAATTAAAAATCCATTTTTTATAGTTTAAAAACCCAAATAAATTTAAATATAGGGTGAAACCCCTTTTGGTGTGTTCCCTTGGGAATATGGAAGTCCGCCATAGGGCCAAGCGCTCCACCTGTTGTACGCTAGCCCCTCTGTCCAGGCTGGCTCCTGGTCTTCGGGCGCGTATATAGAACCGAGGGCTAACAACTTAGCCACTTCCCTGCATTTATTACGATAGACTCCTGGTTGTATGGGGCCACCCGAGAACCAAGGGTCAGGCCCTATCCACATATCATTAGGTCGTATGGGATGGCTAATGCAACCGCAGGCTGGGGCTAAGCCCCAGCCCTTTCCGCCTCCAAATAAACTTTTAATTAAACTTAAATACAATAATTGCCATATCATTGTTAAGAACTAACAGTGGAGCGGGTGGTTAGCCCGGTCCTGCTAGTCCATAGCTCGATGGAGGTCGGGGGTTCAACTCCAGTGGAGACCCCAAAATTTTTCATAAACCAACAACCAATAGAGGGGTGCCATGTGGCAGCCCAAGACTGGGCCATGTGGCACCTTCCCATTCACCGAACTCAATGCCACTTGTCAACGTAGGATTGTCCACTTGTCTGCCATGTACCTGCCCTGTCATATGCCATGTGTCATCTCCAGATGATACCACATCAGCTGTATGGTTGTACGGCCTGTACAGTCATCCTGCCATGTGGACTGTACGGATTGTACAGTCACCCCCCTTTTTTTACTTGTTTGATTTTTCGATCAGAATGTGATTTCTTTCGCATACGGAGCCCATTTGACGAAGTAAATATATGGCTGGAATCAGGAAGAAGAGACGGATTCAATGGAATTGGTTTTGTCTTATTCTGAGCACTTTCATTTTTGAGCCTTTTTGAGCTCTGTCAGGCTCCTGGATCCGATTATGGATCAGTAAGCCTGTAATACAATACATAGAGATATCCCTCCAAATAGAAGGTGGAATCAGAAGCGGTTGTAGTGTGCCCGAAGATTTGACTGTTTTGGCCTTGTTGCGTTGACACACATCACATTCAGTGACAAACTTACGAATGTCTTGTTTCATACCTTCCCAGAAAAATGAACATTTAACCCTGTCATAGGTTTTGGTAAACCCGGAGTGCCCAGTTGTGGGTGTAGCATGAAGCTCAGAAAGTATTGTTGGCCCTTGGTTATAGAAGCAAGTGAAGATTAAGAAATAAGAGGCAAAACGCGAACTGTGCAGAAGACACAGTGACTATTATTGGGTCGAAGTAAGCAGAAGAGAAGAAAAGATGGAGAAAAGTAAGAGAAAGCAAGGCGTTGGATGAGGAGATCGAGGATGACAGATCAGCAAGGAAGACAGATCATGGACAACTCAGCAATTGGAAAAATCCACCATTGGATGCTTTGGAGCACCGTGCGAGAAGGAAGGAAAGATAGGCTGGAGAAGCCCTGAAAATGCGGGTCAAGTTGACCTAGGGTTTTAGACACCCAGGGTTTTCATATCTAGGGTTTTGACACTTAGGTATTAACCTGAGGGTGTCTGAGATATATTTTAATGTATAAATAGAGGTCTAAAGGACCTGGGATGTGTTGGTGCTAAGTTGGTATTATCGTTGAGGTTGTCTTTGTTGTTGTAGGATTGAGTAAGTAATATTGTGTGAGAAAGAAGTGTTGAGTGCAAGAGCCTTCTGGTATTGTAAGATCTTCAGCTGGGTGTGAAGATCAACCCTGCAGCTGGGTGCACATGGAGAGGAGAGATAGAGAGGAGAAGAAAGAAGATCTACTAGATGAGAGCACAGAAAAGAAATGTATGCTTCATCTTAATATACTATAAAGCAAAGTTCTGTGGACATATTCCTAGAGAGAGGGTGAACCACGTATATCTTGTGTTGTGTGTGTTATTGATGCTATGTTCTTTTCCATTTGATATACTGTTATCTGCATTACTTTGTTAGATCCGATAGATAGTTGAGCAGAGTAGATCTGAATTGGTAAGTGATATATAAATGTTGTATTGTTCTTGTATTGGATCCACTTGATATCCCCTTTGTTGTAGATATCTATGTCCTGCAACCCCCTCATAGCTACTTCGGGTGAGACTACATCTGCTTTGCATGTTTTTCCGAAAGGGCTAGTAGTTAGGGCTTGTTGGTGCTCTCTTGGAGATGAACCCTGGGTCTGCCCCTGTGCCAACAAATGGTTCTGTTTCTGGGATAGGAATCTTCTTGAGGGAATGTCAAGGTGGTTTCATCGAAGAGAGAGATTCAAAAGTGGATAGAAGATCAAGAAAAGGACTTCGTTGAAACCCATAACAAGAACCCTAATCTTAGTACAGAGGATTGGTTGGAGAGATATATCTTTACTGATATACATAAAATTTTCTTTGGAGGAATCCATCAGGAGCTATATGAGTGGTTAGTTAGGCTAGAAAATACCCAATTTGAGATCAGATCTAGGCTACCTATGGTTTGGACGTCGGTGCTAATCAAGAAGGTCAAGAGAGTTGATAACACCGTGTCAAGAGAAGTATATCACTGGTTTGATAGTACCATTGGAGGGTACATAACCAAGTTTTATGTTGATAGAGTAGAATCACATAGCCAAGCCGAGAGATATTTCTTCAAGGGACCCAGAGGAAAATTTTTACACTTTCTGAAGTTGAGGATCAAGATGTTATTGCATGAGAAGAATTTCTTGAAGATACAGTAGTCTACTAGATTGAAGAGATAATGTTCAAAAATTTGGACAGCGACAACAACACAGAGGCTGGACATATGCATAGTGGGAGAGTATTCAGATAATTTCCTCTTGTGAACATGTTTAAGAAGAATTGCGAGCATGAGGGTTTATACAGTGGAGAAGAAGAAAATTTGATGGATGAAGAGCATTCATAATCCGCTAGGCCAGAGGAAGGGAAAGATGAAGAACCTCACCAAGAAGAACTAGAAGCTTCAGGAACTGCACCAACTATCGAAGTAAGTACTATTAATTCCATTGTTGTTTCAACAACATTAATAAATCAGAGTAATCAGAGTCACCAGAGTGCTTCGAGCACTATCACTAGTAGTCTACCACATACTTAGTCCAGAAACCTAGGAATATCTATGGAAGATGAGGTGAGGTTACCCACCTTTAGAGGAGATGGGTCTGAATACCCTGAGAAGCACTGGTTCCTCTGCAAAGTTGTGTGGAGTATTAAGAATATCACCGACGAAGATGTCAAATGAGCTCAGTTTAGTACTACCCTAAGAGATCGCGCACTAAGCTAGTACATGAAATCTGTCCAAGGAGATACCCCCAAACCACTGAATACCATTAAGACTTCGCTAATTGTTGAATTCAAGAAACCTAAATCAGAATTGCAGTGCATTACATAACTAAAATAAATCAAGCACATAATAGTTGAACCAGTATGGGAGTTCGATCAGAGATTTAAGACCTTGACAGGCCATCTGAGTTTTCAAATCCCATATGAGAAGAACAAGGAATGGTTCATTTATGCCCTCTTACCACACATCATATTTCCTCTGATGAAATAGAAGGTTACTTCATAGGCTGAGGCGCTAGAGATCACCATGAAGTTAGAATCAACCCCTATGGGAGAATCCAGCTAAGGTATGAGTCAAATCTTGAGTCAGCTAACTAGTTTTTCTTTGTAGGTCGAAGATATGAAGAAAAACAAGGGAAAAGATAAAAGAGAAGACATCTGGTGTGTCAGATGAAAATCAGAAGGCCATGACAAGGAGCATTGTCCCCTATTCCATGAATACTTGGCCTCTAGAGCTCTGAGCCCTTTGAAACAAGTCACCCTACCCTGTTGCGAGGTATGCAAAAATAGACATCACCGAGGTGAGTGATACTACATGCAAAAATATGTTCAGACACCCACAAATTTTTATTGCACGTTCTATAAGTCCATGGGACATGATGATAGAGATTATAGGGATTACAATCTTATGCATGAAAGGTCAAGGGATATATACAAAATTCAAGGTTAAGTACAGCAAGAAGGAAGCACTGCGCAATATAACTCCCTTGGGAGAGGAAACTTCAACCCTTATGGTGGATTCCAAGGAAGAGGAAGAGGAGGAGGTATGGGTTGAGGTAGAGGATAGAAAATATGTTATAACTATGCACAGCCAGGACACTTAGCAAGGGACTATCATAACCCTTGTACCACTTGCATCTATTGCAACTCATTCGATCATGTTATCGAGGAATGTCTATCATTGCTAGTTAAACTTCAGGAGAGATGGGGACCTTAGCAGAACCCGAAAATACAAATAATTAAAGCAGAACCTCACGGAGCAGATCCCAGAGTCATTTTTATCACTAGAGGAGGTGTTTTTATAGGAGAGGATAGAATGACCCAAGGAAACACTACAGAAGAATCAAGAGTCAGGAAAGCTGCAGAGAAGACACAAATTTTTGATGCAAATAAAGAAAGACAAATATTCAAGGAGGAAAGACAATAATTTGGGAGTGACCAAGGTTCTTCATCGAAGACACAAACAGAAGTAAGAGAATGTGGAATGCCTCTGGAATTTGATCAGTCTGCTTCACCCGGAGATGGAAAAGAGGCAAGTAAACTTGTCAGTTTCTTGTATACGTTTATAGAGCTGATTAAATATGAGAAAGGTATACAAGAATTGCAAAATTTGGTCAGACAGTATGATATAGGAAGGGTATATCCTTTACTGAATAAAGTATTACATCAACTATCCAAGAAGAGAAGGAAAAATAAGGAACTACACCTAAATGCTCAGATTGGAGAATATGATATAGACTATGTGGTATTCGACTTAGGGTCAGAGGTCAATGTCATGACGAAGAAAACCTGGGCACTAATGGGAAAACCTAAGTTGATCTATTCCACTATTAGGCTTATGATGGCTAACCAGCAGGCAGTAATCCCCTTTGGCATATTAGAACATGTCCCTGTGGACATCGACGGAGTGAGGACGTTTGCAGACTTCGAAGTGATTGAGATAGTTGATGACAGTTGTCCTTACCCTGCGCTGTTAGGAATTGATTGGGCTTTCAATAATTCCATTATGGTCGATTTAAATAAAAGACGAATGATGTTTGAAAGATATGGCCTTAGGGTCATCGCACCTTTAGATTCCGATGAAGGTTAGCGATAAACAAATCCCATCAGAGAAGAAGACTGCGCATATGAACTGGAAAACATATACAAATTAACAGCCAGATAGCAGGACTACATTAATCCTATGGAGGATGGGAATTTGATTTGGCAAAGGGACAGTGCATGATCATCAGACTCAGAAGAAGAACTGGAGAAATGGAAGAACAAAATGTACAAAGTATCCACAAGGATATGTGCTAGATTAACGAGATAAGTTCATTGGAATGACACCAAAGTAAGTAACTTACCCACCTTTGATGGTCTGAATCTGTTAGAAACCTTCTTGTCGGACTTTGAAGAAAGTGTACCAACATAACAAAGATTGTTGGAAATGGATGAGGCCTTGAAATCCACACTAGCAGGATGGTGGGGGACACACAAAAACAACATTACAGAATGGGTACAATGGCGTACTCTGATGACAGCGCAGTTCTCGGCACAAGTAGAAGGCTGCAAAGTTAGGTACACAAGTCGAAGTTGCCCGAAGGACCATGTGTGAAGTTGCGAGGAAGCCTGAAGAAACATTCCTAAAGAGAAGTGGGTGCACAAATTCATTAACACACTGGACACAACTCCTATCAACTGGTACCTACAAATAGAGCTCCACCTCATCACTGCAAATTGGGAAGGTGTGACTCAGAACTTTGTCACTACCTTTTTATTCGAAATACAATATCCTACAGGAGATCAAGTATTACAGGTCACAAGACAGAAATTATTCGAGGAGGCATCTAGCCTCCCTTTAGAACAAAAAGAGGGCGAATAGATTGTTCCTCTCCAAAAACTGCAAGGCTATTATAACATCAATGTTGATGAAGACGATGATCCTACGAAGGTGAACATCATAGAAACAGAAGGCCAGAGAGATTTGGAAGGACTAGGAGTCGAGCTACCATTTATTGGACAGTCAATCAAGATCAAGAACGTCAATATTGGAACAGAGAAAACACTGAAGCTTGCAAATGTTGGAGATTATTAGGATGTTGCCACTATTGACAAGATCACCGAATTACTGCATGAATATCAGGACTTGTTTCCGACCAAGTTCATTGATATGAAGGGCATTAAAGGGCCTATGGGAGAGATGAGGATCCCTTTGAAACCAGATGAAATACCATTCAAACAAAGACCCTACATATTGAACCCTAAATATAATGAGAAAGTGAAGATTGAGCTCGATGGAATGCTGGAAGAAGGGATTATAGAACCTGTTGAAGAATTAGAATGGATTAGTCGTATGGTGGTACAAGACAAGAAGACAAGAGAGATCAGGATCTGCATAGATCTCAGGAAGTTGAACAATGTCTATTTCCATAACCCCTTCCCTACGCCATTCACTGACGAAGTGTTAGATAATGTAGGAGGCCGGGAGGTATATTCTTTTATAGACGGATTCTCAGGATACCATTAGATCCGGATTGCCAAGGAAGATTGCCATAAGACCACCTTTTCCACGGAATGGGGATCCTACCAATATACAGTAATTCCATTTGGATTGAAGAATTCCCCAGCCATATTTTCCATGGTGGTGGTCGAAGCATTCAAGGAGTTTCTACATAAGTTTCTAGAAGCATACTTTGATGATTGGACTATTTTTAGTTTATTGAAAAATCATATCGAATGTTTAAGGCTAATGTTGGACAAATGTAGGCAATGTTAGATTTCTTTAAACCTGAAGAAGTGCATTTTCTTTTCACCATTTGGAGTGTTGTTAGGTCATATTGTATGCAAGCAGAGA
The DNA here is from genome assembly GCA_009831015.1 of Picea engelmannii. Classification (NCBI taxonomy): domain Eukaryota; kingdom Viridiplantae; phylum Streptophyta; class Pinopsida; order Pinales; family Pinaceae; genus Picea; species Picea engelmannii. The sequence goes on from ML781072.1 coordinate 278,330, forward strand.
TTACTGGTAGATCCATCTAAAATTTCCATCATAGTTGATCTACCCCCTCCTACTTCACTCAAACAGTTGTGCACTGTGCTGGGACACACTGGATATTACAGGAAGTTCATTAAAGTCTATGCCCAAATTACATCACCCATGGAGAATCTTTTGAGGAAATACTATCAATTTCACTGGACAGAAGAATGCCTGTAGAGCTTCAACATGATGAAACGGAAAATGGTTACTGTGCCTATTCTGGTGTTCCCAGATTGGAGTAAGGAATTTCATGTGCATGTCAATGCATATTCCATTGCATTAGGAGCTATGTTAGCACAACTGGGAATAGGAGATATTGACCACCTGTTAGCCTTTGCTAGCATGAAATTATCAACAGTTGATATTAATTACACCACCACTGAGAGAGAAGGGTTAGCTATGTTCTATGCGATGCAGAAGTTCCACCACTACTTGTTGGGAGGACACTTTAAAATGTTTATTGATCACTCTACGTTGAAATACCTAGTCAAAAAGACAACTTTGGGGGGGAGAATATTTTGATGGCTTCTGCTATTTCAAGAATATGATTTTGAGATTGTGGTTAAGCCAGGAAGAATGAACAAAGGTCCTGACCACATGTCAAGGTTGGAACATGGAGAAGAGCCTACTAGTTTGGAGGATACACTACCGGATGCACAATTTCTATCCATTAGAAATATTGATGACCACTTTGTAGAGATAGTCCAGTTCCTGTCAACAGGAATTGCACCTAGTGAATATAAAATCACCTAGAAGAAACAGCTAGTAGTGTGCATTGTAGAATTTTCACTTATAGCTGGACATCTATACAAGATGGGACCTGATGAGATACTGAGGAGATGTGTTATGGAAGCAGAGAGACCATTGATCCTCACTGAATCTCATGAAGGCATTGCAGGAGGACACTACGTAGGAAAAGAAATTGTGCAAAAGATTCTTAGGGCTGGCCTTCGGTGGCCTACTCTACACAGAGATGCTAAGGACTATTACAGAGCCTGTGATGTATGCCAAAGAGTTGGGAAGCTATCCAGAAGAGATGAAATTCCATTAGCACCACAGTTGACCCTACAATCATTTGAGAAGTGGTCCATTGACTTCATGGGACCTATTAACCCACCAAGGAAGCGCACAGGAGAAAGGTACATATTCAATGCAACAGAGTACCTGACTAGATGGGCTGAAGCAAGAGAAGTTAAGGACTATAGTGCCACTACACCTACGCACTTCATATTTGATGATATCATAACTAGTTTTGGATGCCCGAAAATCCTTATGAGCGATCAAGGCACACACTTCATCAATAAAACGATTGAAACCTTGACTGAGGAATTTGTAGTCCACCATCAGAAGAGCACACCTTACCATCCACAATAAATTAGGACAGTTGAAGCATTCAACAAGATCTTGGAGACAACGCTAACGAAGATTTGCAGTGTGAACAAGGATGAATGAGATTTAAGAGTACCAGCAATACTTTGGGCCTATAGAACCACTTGGAAGAAACTCACAATGCAAACCCCTTTTAAGTTGGTGTATGGTCTCAAAGTCGTTGTCCCAATGGAATATTTGGTACCAAGCTTAAGAATTGTTGCCTTTACATATATGGATGACACTGGCGATGTTCAAGAAAGGATTGAACAGTTGGTCAAACAAGAAGAAGAAATATTTATGGAAGGATTTCATCAACAGGTTCAGAAGGAAAGAGAGAAGTTCTACCATGACAGACACATCAATAAGAAGGTATTTAAGCAAGGTGATCTGGTACTAGTATATGGCAGTAAGTTCATGAAGTATCCTGGGAAGTTCAGAATGCATTGGCTTGGGCCATATGAAGTTGCCTATGTTACAGAAGGAGGAGATGCACAGCTGAAGACTTTGAATGGAGAATGGAAGGAAGGTTTAGTGAACAGGAGCTGGTTGAAATTGTATTATGAAAACTAGTTGCCTCACAGCTCTCAGTAAAAGCATGAGGAAAAGGGTCTAGGTACCAGGTGCAGTTGAAACTGGGTACCAGACACAGAAAAGAAAGCCTGCATAAGGATGGAAGGTAGGACTAAAACTAAAATCAAAGGCTACCCTGCGCAGTCCGAAGTCGAAGCAAAATAGGAAGTTGAGATCTGAAGTACCTCGGGACGATTCATAGGTGAGTGTTGGGGGCCTGTTGGCCCTTGGTTATAGAAGCGAGTGAAGATCAAGGAAGAAGAGGCAAAACGTGAACTGTGTGGAAGACACAGTGACTCTTAGTGGGTCGAAGCAAGCATAAGAGAAGAAAAGATGGAGCGAAGTAAGAGAAAGAAAGACGTTGGATGAGGAGATCGAGGATGACAAATTAGCAAGGAAGATAGATCGTGGACAACTCAGCAAGCGGAAAAATCCACCATTGGATGCTTTGGAGCACCACGCGAGAAGGAAGTAAAGACAGGCTGACGAAGACCTGAAAATGTTGGTCAAGTTGACCTAGGGTTTTAGACACCTAGGGTTTTCGTATCTAGGGTTTTGACACTTAGGTCTTAACCTAAGGGTGTCTGAGAGATATTGTAATGTATAAATAGAGGTCTAAAGGACCTGGGATGGATTGGTGCTAAGTTGGTATTATCGTTGAGGTTGCCTTTTGTTGTTGTAGGATCGAGTAAGTAATATTCTGTGAGAAAGAAGTGTTGAGTGCAAGAGCCTTCTAGTATTGTAATATCTTCAGTTGGGTGCGAAGATCAACCCTGCAACTGGGTGCGTAGGGAGAGGAGAGACTGAGAGGAGAAGAAAGAAGATCTTCTAGCTGAGAGCGCAGACAAGAACTATATGCTTCATCTTAATATACTATAAATCACAGTTATGTGGACGTAGCCCTAGAGAGAGGGTGAACCACGTATATCTTGTGTTGTGTGTGTTATTGATGCTCTATTCTTTTCCATTTGATATACTGCTATCTGCATTACTATGTTAGATCTGATAGATAGTTGAGCGGAGTAGATCTGAACTGGTAAGTGATATATAAATGTTGTGATGTTCTTGTATTGGATCCACTTGATATCCCCTTTGGTTGTAGACATCTCTGTCCTGCAACCCCCTCATAGCTACTTCGGGTGAGACTACATCTGCTTCGCAGGTGTTGCCAAAAGGGACAATAGATAGGGCTTCTTGGTGCGCTCTTAGAGCTGAGCCCCGGGTCTGCCCCTGTGCCAACAAGTATCATGGATTTAAGTTTTGATTTTTTACCTAAATACAAACGGACTTTGTATCGAATCTCATCATGGAGCCAAGAGTCCTGGGGAAGCTAGATCATTGGACTACAATTGTCGGATCAGATGCGAACTTTTGGTATCATGTAGCCATTCCTGGCGAATGGATTGGAGCTAATCTAGTACAATGAAGGAAAGAGAAAAAAGGGATCCATCATCTTCATATTTTCAAGAAAGTGCATCTGCAACCACATTGTCTTTTCCTTTCTTGTAAATGATCTCATAATCATATCCAAAGAGCTTAGTCACCCATTTTTCTTTCTCCGAGGAGGAATTGCGTTGTTCCATAAAATACTTGAGGCTTTGATGGTCTATCTTAATTTGGAAGCATTTCCACAATAGGTAAGGGTGCCACAGATAAATGACATGCAGAATAGCCAACATTTCCTTTTCATAGATTGATTTTCATAGATTTCTTTTAGACAGTTGCTTGCTAGTAAGGGCCAAAGTCCGACCCTCTTGCATAAGGACAACAACAATTCATTTCCCTGAAGCATCACATTCAAAGATAAAGTTCTTTGTGAAATCAGGAAGGGTCAGGACTGGAGTGGTGCACATGGCCATGTTCAAGGTTTGAAAAGCTTGAGAAACTGTCGGAGTCCAAGTGAAAGAGTTATTTTTTAGGACTGCAGTGAGAGGTGTTGCAATATTTCCATAATTCTTAACAAACTTGCGATAATAACCTGTTAAGCCCAGAAATCCACACAAGCCTTTGAGAGTATTTGGGTGAGGCCAGTCTTGCATAGCTTCAATCTTTTTAGGATCCACCCTGACACCATCATTTCCAACTAGATGACCCAAGTACTCGACTTCTGAGGCGCCAAAATCACATTTAGATTGCTTCAGGAAAAGTTGGTGCTAAGAGAGTAGATGGAGAACTTGATCCACATGAGAAAGATTGTTTTTCAGGTTTTTCTATAAATGAGGATATCATCAAAGAAAAATAAGACAAAATGACAGAGAAAATGATGGAAGACATGATTCATGAGGCTTTGGAAGGTGGAAGGGGCATTACACAAGCCAAAGGGCATGAAAAAAACCTCATAGTGGCACTCATGAGTTCTAAAGGCAGTCTTGGGAATTTATGCCTCTTTCATACGTATCTGGTAGTAGCCAGAATGAAGATCAATTTTAGTAAAGAACTGGGCGCCACTCAATTCATCCAAGAGGTCATCAATGACAGGAATGGGAAATTTGTCTTTAATGGTAAGTTTGTTGAGGGCACGGAAGTCGGGACACATTTTCCAAGAACCTTCTTTCTTTAGGACTATGACCATAGGAGAAGAGTAGGGGCTCATACTAGGGTGGATAACACCTATGTTAAGGAGTTCCTGGACCATTTTCTCAATTTCATTTTTTGCGGAAAAGGCATGATGATACAGATGGATATTGGGAGGAAGAATTCCTTGTACAAGGGGAATGTAATTATCATGAACACCACGGGAAGGAGGGAGTCCCTGGGGAGTGGAAAATACCACTTGATGTTTAGAAAGGATGGATTGGAGGTCTTGTGGCACCAAGGGTGTCTCTATTTCTTGTATGGCATGGAGTTGGGAAATAACACCATAATGACCTTTCTTGAGCAGCTTCTCCATGCGATGGGAACTAATGATCTCAAGTGAACCAATGGTGATGCCTTGGAACTTATATTGTTGTCCCTCCTGGTCCAATTGCATGGTTAATTCCTTAAAATCCATGAGAATGGGACCCAAATTCCTTAGCCAGTCTACACCCAACACAATGTCACAACCACCCATGTCGATAGAAAACATATGATATTTCAGGTGGTAGTCACCAATTTGGAGACGCACATTTTCACAACGCCCTCCACATTTCATGGAGCCACCATTGGCAATCATGATTTGGAAATTATTGACTGTGTGGCTGTAGCAATGAGTTTCTTGGGAAATGCGGCGATGAATAAAATTATGGGTGCTTCCACTATCAACCAGAATGATGACCTTCCTATCCTTGATGTAACCAATTAGCTTGAGAGTTTGGAGAGCAGAGAATCCAATGAGATAATTTAGGGAAATGACCGGTTCTACTTCGGGAGGGTCTGAGGGAGGGGTTATGTCAGTGGTTTTAGGTGACTCAGACACAAGGGGAGTTTCAACATCATCTTCCAAAATATCTTCCAAGATGGCCATAAAAAGCTTGTGTTCCTTACACTTGTGGCCCAGGAAATATTTTTCATCACAATTATAACAAAGGCCTTTGAGTTGGCATTTATCCATTTCAGCCCTGGTCAATTTTTGGATCTTTAGTGGAGCGGAGGGAGTAGTGGGATTTACTAGTTTAGTGTGAGGGATAAAGGAGGGTTTCTAGTTTTGGGAAGATAAAACCTGTTGTTCTTATTTATCTCTTTTAGTAGCCTCCACCCAACTCTGAGGCTGATCCATGAGGACATGGGCCTGAATCTCATCCTTGAGGCCACTGATAAAACACTCTCGAAACAAGGCATCAAACATGCCCTCTGTCCGAAAATACAGGCGCTCAAAAGGAGCTACAAAGTATTCTATTATGCCTGATTGTTTCAACTTTGTAAAATGACCCAAATGGTTGGTGTCAGTGTCAAATCATTCATAAATATATTCCACAAAGTGTGTCCAAGCAATATACCCTTGACGGGAAGTTTTTCTCCATTGCCACCATTGCCAACGTTCTTGATCTAGATGGAGAAAACCATACCGGATTTTGGACAAGTCATCTATAATGTCATATAAAGAGAAATAATGTCCCATTTGGGTTACCCAACCAGTGGGATCCGAGCCATCAAATTTGGTCACATCCACCCGTGGAAGGCGTAGGTTACATTGAAAGTGATGGTGCTGAAAGTTATGGGACCGAGAGGAATTTTCAGCTTCAGTCTGTGGAGGTGGGCCAGATAAAGGGTTATCTGTAAGGATATGCAGCTTGGTGTAGAGTGTAGAAATGAAAAATTCAAGATGGGTAGTCGAGTCTTGTTTGATTTCCTCCATTGAGGACTGCATGGTTGTATTGATGGCAGCAACATTGGCACTGAGTTGTTTCACTTCTTGTTGGGTCTCGGTGAAATTAGATTGCAGGGTATTGAAGTGAGCTTCCAAGTATTGGCTACGGGTATGGGTCATGATGACGAGGGAACCTAAATGGGGCGGGTGGGGTCAAAAATTTTGATGAAAAAATGATGTGTATGAATGTGATAAGGGCGAAGAGATCAATCCGATGGAATAGGTCTCAAATAATGGTGAAAAAATTTCCCAAATTTTTTTTTTTTTAACACCTGCGGAGTTATACTCCGATCTGAAGAATACTGCAGTGATGAAATGCCCAAATTATTAACCAGGAAGAAATTTGTAGTGATTTGGAAACTTGAACACAGTTGCATGGTAATAGATCTTGTCTGCTTTAATTTGTTTATGTTTCTCCCCAAGGGTTAGGTATTCAAGGGTTCTACAAACATGGGTTTGACCTATGCTATAGCTCTCTGATATACATGTGGGGTCCAACAGTAGTACTCGGTCCAATATCTCAAGGAACTAACTAAGGAGGCTAGATCGTGCCCTTAGTTGTACTACGCAACTACCCATGTACTAGAGAGTATCTTCCTGAGTGTTGTTCTCGGTGGCACTATAGCAGTCAGGCGACTGATCGGTTTATCTAAAGAGGGCTTCAGGTAATCTAGGTCGATCCATACATAGGTGTTGTCTGATGCGCTACCACTCAAAGGGGTACCAACAGGGGTTACAAGGGTGGCCAACAGATGTGCGCTTAAGTACCACTTATATTTCATGCATGTATAAATCTCTCAATCGTGGGTTTATGCACGTAACGACAGATCTTTGTGACTTAAAGATGCAGGAATACGTCTCTACCCTGAAGAAAAATTTAACCCACAATTTCTGCCGAGGAAAATGCTTTGATACCATTTGTAATATGCCAGATATAAAAAGCATGCAGAATAGAAATAAAATGTTAGAAATGGAAGAATAAAAGAAATATAACCAGAACAATCACCACAATAACACTGAAATGATATAAGAATAAAAAAAGAAATAGCACTTTGATTCTGAGAGCAATGTTCATGGGCATCTTCGAGGGGGTAACCTCCAGTCTAGCAGATCCCTATTACAATAATATCCAAGATAGGTTTCTCATACCCTTGACTCCTATTTATACTAAATATGTCTATCAAAATAATCATCTAGAGGAAGATCCTTCTAGAAGCAAAAGATTCTATTAGGTCTTCTTACATTCGACTTATTTTATTTTATTGCAAGGCCTTATTAATGTTGACCTTTATTACATCCAAATATATTGTTCTACCTATGTGTGGGTTAGGGCCCTAATAATAGATAGCCTTCTAACATCCCTCAAATCTCACGGTCGAGATCCAGCCATGTGGATCCATAGATCCACGGCTAATGTTACTTCGCGACTCCATCCTCCGGGAGTTTTGAAATGCAAACTCTTCTTTTCTCTCGAAGTTGGAAAACATCAAGCTGACCACAACCCAGATCTGATGGTTGGTAAAAGTCCCGAAGCGTCCTTGAATCGATGGATTTAGCTAATTTAGGCTTCGAAGATTCTCGTCACACCACCCCTCAAATTCCCCGGAGTGCTCAGTATCCAGACTAAAGGATCTAGTGCCACTCATCCCCTATATATAGAGGCCTGAGAGGGATCCTGAAGTATCCTTAGATCCATGATCCACATTACTTCACGCCTCTGGCCTTTGGGGGTTTTTAACATTACGACACCCCTATCCTCCCGAAGCGGTCAACACTGGGCTGACCACATCGTAGATCCGATGGTTGAGATAGTTCCCAGGAATCCTTAGATCTACTACCCAGATTAACTTTGGACTCCGGGACTTCGGAGGATCCATATCCCTTACGATGAATACCAAAGTTCACAAAACTTGCAAAGACTAAAGGAGGCAAGGAGTTAACACCTACGATCCTTCTCCAAATCCAATGGTCATGACATACCTTGGTGATCCGGATTATTTTCAACACGAAATGAGAGAGGAGATATAATAAATAAATGCATAGAGATATCACAAATATCCAATAATATAACATAAATATATCATAGATGCAACCATAAACACAGATATACAGTAATACATGATTTTTATTAATGAAATAAATGTACAGAGAGTGTAAAAAAACAGAGTGAAAGACTCGCTAGAATGGTGGAAGCTTATCTCTGAGAAGAGATGTGACGGCTACTCGCATTCACAAGAAGATGATTACCATGAGGCTCTGTAGGCATTTTTACAATAAACAGGAATGCCAAAAACCCTAGTCATCCAAAAACCTAACCTTAAGAGATGAAGCGCCAAAAGTCATGTGGGCCCCGTTTGGGTAAGTTAGCACATCAACTTCCCGAGGTCGTAACGTTTGCATATGATCTCCATTTTAGGCATATGATAGACCGTTGGAAAGGTATCGTCGAGGAGATTCATTTTGGGGGATAAACCATGCCTTTGGATGCTTTATCTCTAAAAAAACTTCATTTAGGCCCTCAAAATAGCCCCAGAAGTTAAAACTGCTAAAAATAGTAAATTGCCAAAATTGTCAGAAAATTATTTTGAGCTAGTTGGAAAAGGTGGGTGGCCACCGATATCCACCTGGATCAATCCTCCCTCCTTAGGAAGCAATGGTATCCATTTCATTGAGTGCCCGGGGGAGAGGGAAAAGCGTTTGTTGAATCTATATCTTGATGAGTTGCTTGCCTTGTTGGAGAAGTTGCGTTGCTTAGCTTATTGAAGGTTGTCATGAAAATGTGGCTGGAAGGGTTGGACCTTTTTAACCAGTCTGGCTACATGAGATGCCTGTGTGCAAAAGGAATATTTGTGCTTTGATAAAACCTTGTCGACCTGCTTATGTTGGATAGAAGGTTCTTGGGGTGAGGTTGTAGTGGTTGCATTGTCCTTTTGTTCCCCTTTTGAACAAATTGTGATGAAGCTAAATTTTGTAGTATGAGATACTACCTTGCATCACTATTTAGGTGGAACAATAGTTGGAACTACCTGTTGGGTCGCCAAAGTACCATATTTTTACCAACCTTTCACTTCACTTTCACTTCACTTTCACTTCACTTTTAACCATATTCCGCTTTCCCATACCCTTACATTAAACCATTTTCATGATTACATGAGTTTTAGACATATTATTTTCCAATGCATCTATTTTAGTGTTTTTGAGTGAATTTATGATTAAATATTGGGAAAATGACATGTTTACACTTATATATGAAAGTGGGATGAGTTTCATGATGTTTACAGGTGTATTTCAAGACTCCAACCAAGTCAAATTTGACCATCAAGCCTCAAATTCGAATTTCCTCTTCAACCCCTTGAAGATTTGATGAAGATTTGGAGATCTACTCAAGTATCTTGGATGGAGATTAATCATGAAAGAAATATTTGTGAGGGGATTTGTAGAGATATCACTTGATAGGTGTGAGCACATGGTTGTAACCAAATGAGACATTTGTGGATCTAAGAGAGATTTGTGGATCTAAGTTATCTTAAATTTTTGTATAAATAGGAGTGCCTCCTCCATTTCAAGAGGAGGACTCTTGGAGCATTGTATCCAACTTATGATGAAATAAGAATCAAGCTTTCTTTTCACATCAATTTCCATTCTCTAGTTTATATTTAGAATGATTTAGTTTATGTGTTACTTTGTTCTTAGGAGAATTGAGCTCACTCCAAATAGATCATAGTAGCATTTTGTTCTTACTTTGAATAGGTTTATATGCTTTATTGTTTTTATTAGAATTATCTTGATTGTTGATAGGTTTTGTGAAACATCTTGAGAAGACCTCCTGAAAGGAGCTAGTGTTTTCATGCCTACAACAACTAAGCCCTTTTAAGTGTATTTATTTTCAATGCATGAGTGTTTACTTGATGATCTTGATTGTTGATAGGTTTTGTGAAACATCTTGAGAAGACCTCCTGAAAGGAGCTAGTGTTTTCATGCCTACAACAACTAAGCCCTTTTAAGTGTATTTATTTTCAATGCATGAGTATTTACTTGATGATCTTGATTGTTGATAGGTTTTGTGAAACATATTGAGAGGACCTCCTGAAAGGGAGCTAGTGTTTTCTTTCCTACAACAGCTAATTCTTATTAAGTGGAATGAAAGAGTTAGGATTTGATTGAATTTTCTTAGATTAGAAGTTAGGTGCCTACTCCTACATATATAGTGCATGTGCTTCGTAAGCCTACAAACCTCGGATTGACAAATTAAATGGTTGGGCAATTACTACAACGGAATTAAACGACAATATTTTTTCCTAACACTACCTCTGGTATTTTGTAGAGATGACCCCCCAAAGTAACAATGACACTACAGGGTCGAGACTCGTAAACAACATGGCATCTCCACATGTATGGTTGGCCCAAGAAGACATCACAGACATCTGGTGGGGAAACATCACATAATACCTCATCCTTGATGGGTTGAATGTCGTATGATAATCGAAACTGTTGGCTGACACGAAGATCTAGTCCTTAAACAAGCCACCCAATGGTGTATCGTTGCGGGTGTGTTGTTGTTGACAATCCCAACTGTTTGACGACCTCTGCTGAGATGAGGTTCTTATGGCTTCCGCTATCAACAATAAAGTACAGCGGGGTCCCCTTCACCCACATCTGTGAATGAAAGAGGTGCTCCCCCTCTCCAGGATCTATTTTTTCTTCTGGTTGAATTGTAGCGGTCACGACAATAGCAGTGGGGTCTGCTTCAATGATCTATCTTTTACTCGTATTTTCAGAATCATATTCTGAATCAGGATTCAGCTCCTTATATTTGATCTCGGCCACCAATGACTGTTTTGAGTGACATTCATCGGTGTTGTGCTAGGGGATTTTGTGGAAATCGCACCATTTTCCAGTGTCCTTCTTTATCTTCCCGTGACCCTTCTTTTCCTGTGGTTTGGACTAGTTTTCATAAGACTATTTGTTAGCGTCGTCTTTGTCATACTTTGGTTGTTGCATATTTGTAGACCTAAACTCCCGTTTGTTCTGGTGCTTAAATTTCTGCTCGATTTTAACAACATATCTATACGCAGCACTGAGCGATGAGATGTCCAAAAAATCCATTTCAGTTTGGATGTATCTGTGTAGAGCACCATGGTATTTCAGAACCAAATTTCATTCAGATTCTTTGATACCCAGCTTGGTGCACAAGGTATGGAAGGTATTGGTGAACTCTGTAACTTCTTGGCCCCTCTCTTGCCGCAGTGTGGTCCATCTCATGTATTGGTGCTCGTAGTTTCCAATAGGGTAATATTGTTCCTTTACCGCATCCACAAAAAAATCCCAAGTGGGCTCAGCCCCATATATTCTAGACTCCTCTATGGAACTTTTCTCCCAGTAAGTTTCCCACTAATGTTTGACATGGGGGAGAGATTTAAGGAGTGTGAAGGTGATCTTTTCCCTGTCAAAAAAATGGTGAACAGAGAAATAACCGTCTAACATATTTAACCATTTGTCTAGGGAATCCGCATCTATATGACCTTCAAATATGGGAATATCAAAATTAACCTGTATCTTGAAAGGAGAGGTGCTTCCAAAGTGGTTTTTTTATGAATATCCTTCTGTTTCTATCGGCAGGCATTGAAGGATGTGGGAAAAATTCTCCATCATTTCGTCCCTATGTCGTGTGAGCTCTTGTTCAAGCAACAGATTTATAGGATCGTCTGCTCCATCGTTTTTATTTTCTTCCGCCATGGAGGGTTTCTTGGGCGTGCGAGAGATATTTTCTTCAAGAGAAATAGCCTCGAGACCCAACTTGTTATACTTGGACCTCGCCAGGGACATGCACTGAAAAAAATGATCAAGAGCAACCTACTCTAATACCACTGATCCGGATTATTTTCGGCATGAAATGAGAGCGGAGATATAATAAAGAAATGCACAGAGATATCACAGATATCCAATAATATAACATAAATATATCATATATGAAACCATAAACATAAATATACAGTAATACACAATTTCTATTAATGAAAGAAATGTACAAAGACTGTAAAAATACAGAGTGAAAGACTCGCTAGAATGGTGGCATCTTATCTCTGAGAAGAGATGTGACGGCTACTCGCATTTGCAAGAAGATGATTAAAATGAGGCTCTGAAGGAATTTTTAAAATAAACAGGAATGCCAAAAACCCTATACATCCAAAACCTAACCCTAGGAGATGAAGTACTAAAATTCATGTGGGCCCCGTTTAGGTAAGTTAGCACATCAACTTCCCGGGGTCGTAACTTTTGCATGTGATCTCTGTTTTAGGTGTATGATATCCTGTTGGAAAGGTATCATTGAGGAGATTAATTTTGGGGGCTCAATAATTCCTTTTCCTATCATTGATAATCTTGATCTCGAAAAAACTTCATTTAGGCCCTCAAAATAGCCCCAGAAGTTAAAACTGCTAAAAATACTAAATTGCCAAAATTGTCAGAAAACTATTTTGAGCCAATTGGAAAAGGCGGGTGGCCACCGATATCCACCTGGATCACTTGGGTCCTCTCGAATGGATCTCAATCGCTCGTCTTTCCAAACGAAAGGATATTCCCTTTCGAGACTTAAATCTCATCATCCTTCCTAATTTTCATCAATTCTGAAGGACTTAGGCACTGGCGCGCACTTTGCGCTCTTTATCCTAAGCTTAACAAACTCCCTTTTCCCCAGGAGCCTCAAAAAGTTGGGATTATTGACATGCATATGCAAAAACTATGTCCAAGGTCGACGAACTCACAGTTCATCTGATTAATATTGAGCCACTACAGGGCTCGAGCATTTATAAAAACTATATAGTTCCTTACTTACTTAACTATACAATCAAGAAAAGATAAAGGGATACAATCTATCCATCAAGAAAACATGCACATCCCTACAACATTCATAGGATATCCAACTTTAATCTACAATTACAGTCCAATTACACAGGATATGAGAACACTTATCTATTACAGGTTGCAGACAACTTACTAACTATGGGTGTCCGCATTTCCACCCAACCATAGGCTCAGAGGCATTTATTCTTAGCGCTTTGGCCACCCCCATGCCAAGCCATGATATCACTAGGGAATTTATTCCAATTCTCAACGGTCCTTTCTCTTTCACAGCTTCTGTGAGGTTTATCAGATGCTTCCTCAACATCAAGCTCGTGACCTTCTGCTCAAGTCTCGTTCTCCACTAGAGAGCTCCCTATATTCTCCTATCTTCCTTTTTATTATTTTCATGCCTTGCACGCACATCCTTCCTTGAGAAGTTTATCCTTCCTATCATGTTCCTTCTGTCAGAAGGAAACTCGATTCAGTTTAGGTCTGCAGGACCTTTTGGTACTTTGGGCTGACCTTATACAACTAGACCATGCTTCCATTCATGGGTGTGGTTGATGGTTCAACCACTGGTCCTTTCTTCATTAACTGATTCCTCCTTGGGAACCGAAGGAGGTTTGTTATCCTCAAAAAGGGAAATTTGGGGTCATTCGATATAATGAATCCTCTCTTTTATTTTTCACATTCTTTCCTCTAGTGATATCATGGCCAGTACTTTCAAGGATTTTCCTCCATAGTCAATTGTTTTCAACTCAAACAATAATACATTTACATTGTTCCCATGCCATAGCACAATGATTATGATTAATGATTAATTACAAGCTGGGGGAAATAGGGGTGTTACAATCCCCTCCCCCTTAAAAGGAACATCATCCTCGGTGTTGTTTCTTAGTAACACATGTCAGGCCTTTCTCATTTTGTTTCTTCAGAAGTCTTGACCCTCTTTCTTGGTTAGGTCCTTTTCAACCTCTTGGCCTTCTTCTCCTACCTTCAAAAAATTCTTGGACAACAAGAACATTAATCATAGTCTCACGCGAAAACATTTTACTGTTGTTCGAAATTCAAGAGGAAAATTTCATAATCTAGCACAATACTTATTTGTGTAGTTCATAGATTTTCATCCACATGGTTGTCTTGTTGTCTTGGCTCACTGTTTTTCCTTGACATACCCATTGTGTGTGTGATCCCAATCAATAGTTTAAAATAATTATCAAAGTCTCATCTTCCTTGCAGTCACTCACCCTCCAGGACCAGGTTCAGGCATCACCTTCTCTACTATACAGTCCCTCGAGCGATCCATCTTTCCTTGCCAAGGATTTCCTGCACAAGAATAGTTCTAGAGACTTAATTAAGACTTATAGTTGAGGCATTCCTCATAATTTCTTTGTCAAGGCATCCCTCTGGCTTGTGTTACCTCAACACAACATATTCCAGGCAATCATGGCTTACCACGGGGTTCTCATGGCTCAGCAGTAGCCATTTTTCATGATTTTCACTTTGACAGCCTTCATCTATCCTTTCTAGAGAGATCTTTTCTTCTCACCTGTATCACAGGTATATAGAAATTCATGATACATCATCATAAATTCTAAATTTCAAAATTTTATTACAAATATGTCACCTACAAATTTCCAATTCCAAATTTTGTTTTTCCAGATTTGTTCCACATAGAGAACATATTCACAAGCATGGGACTTTCCTCCCCATAGAAGTTTATCTCAGCAAATAATTTGTCTTCCTTATGGGATTACAATATTGCCATATCCAAGACTCTTTCTTCCTGCAATTCATTCTTTACATAGCCAAACAAACTGTTAGTTTATCGTGTTTATATATATATATATATATATATATATATATATATATTCTCACCACATTTAAAATATCATCACAACCTTTCTTAACTTGTGCATTCTAACTGTTGCAAAACATGGAAGGAAACATCATCCCTTACCTATGCATCATTTCATCCTACCAAATTTTCAAAATCTAATTCAAATATCAATTGACTTTAATGAATGTGCCAACATTCATGGCCACATTCATACCCAATGCACCCTTGCATTGATTTCAAGTTTTCCACACTTTATGACAAGCACTTTTCCATGGTGTGTTTGAGCTTAGCCAAGCTCTTCACCATATGGCTTATTCATCTTCGTTCATTATTGTAGTTGGAATGTGCTTCCTTCTATAGGTTGATCATGATCCCAAGTCGGCACATATGAAACTATAAGTTTCTCTTGAATGCACCCAAGCATTATTTCTTCGTTAGTAACCAAGGTTCCTACACTCATGGCCACCCAAATTTTATTTTATTTGACACCCATACAATGTAATTAAAATTTTGGAAGGTCCTCCTTCCTCAATGAAAGTTCCATTGTCTTCCCTTTATGAAAACAATTATTTCCTTGAAGCAATTTCATGCAATGTGCTAACTATGAGCACCTTTATTCCCATAGAACCAGTCCCCATGACTACAGTCTAACGCAGAGTGCTAAACTCTATCTTCCTTGACTGGCCCAGAGGAACTATGTTTCCTCTCCATGTGACTGAGAGTTGTGACCTCATCTCTATTATTTTTAGGCGCTATCCTTTCAGCTCCTATATCCAGGCGCTATGATCTTGGCTTAATCCCTTGTCTGCAAATAAATGGTGTAGATCTGTATTCCCCCAGATCCAACGACGGCAAGGGATTGCAGAACCTCAACTAGATTGCAGTTTAACTCTCCTCCTGATCTCTGCAATTAACATGGGCCGTTCGATCTATGATTGGATCCCAAACTAAAAACAATGCTATATTGGGTTTAAATTATGATTACAGGTCTCGACGTTAACCCGTGTTCATATGCAATGTCTACAATGATCGTGGGTCGTCGATATTAGCCCTCGATCGATTTTAAACCACACAATTTCCAAATAATAATAATTCCAACACAAAAGTGTTTGACAGAGAATTCAAAGCTTCGATTTTCTAAATTCAACCATAGAACCCAATCACAGTACGAGTTTATGTGGCATTAACGCATGGGTTCCTTGCAGGCTCACCCCTAATCGTTCATTAATTAGCGTTTCACAACGATTGTGGAACCCCAATATTCTCGCTCTTTAGCAGAGATTTCAACCTCTGTAATCTGAAAAGTTCTCTCCTGACTCTTTTAATTGGGGTCATTGATACTCCACCCCAATGATATCAATGGTGTTGGTTGATTGTGGAGCGTGAACTAGTACATCCATTAATTTTTCCTTTGTGTTCCACAATGATCCCTGACCATCGATCTAACTGAACAAATGGTGTTTGATCCATTAACTTCAGTGGATATTGAAGTCGATCTGATGACTGAGATCGGTTTTCTCTTTGATGAACGGCTTGCATTCATCTTCTCTGTCGGGTCCTTGATTAACCTGATTTGATCATGGTTTTCTTCCTGAATCATACTCTACTTGGGTATCCATGGCATACAACTGCCTTTCAAAATTTTGTGCATAACATTAAGGCAATAAAACATTTTCAGAGATGTCCTACCATATCTTTATGCACTTCATCACATTATCCTTAATGTTTCCATGAGTGCAACTCAAACAGATCTCGATTGTTTCTACAACAATACAACCATCATCATTATTCTGTCAAAACCTTTTACTTTCATCAACATACCATCTTTCTCATCCCAGAGAAAACATAATACTCAGCAAGAAAATAATTGAGGGCTCTCCCCTTCTTCCAATTCTTTCTACACCGCTTAGGACTTTTCAGCCTAGTTGAGTTATCTCTAAGGCCTCACTGCATTTTCTTGATCATGGATTCAACCAAGCCTATTAATTCAAACATACTCATTTATTCATTTAATCATACTCAAGGGGTTTATTTTCCTTCTACCAGTTGTACCAGTTTCCACAACTTCTCTTTTAATCCTACGACTCTGTTACACAATTCAGGGTTCTTAGGGTGAGAAAAGTGTTCCTCCTTTTCTCCCCCTTTACTTATGCAATCTATTTCTTATTGTGATATTTCTACTCTTTTCTTGAGTAGCCTTGGTTAGGCTCATCCTAACTCTTAGGATACATCAGCATGCTTTAATAGAAAATACTTTTTTCCATAATGAATCATGAACATGTGCATCTTGCACATTACCATTCGGTTATCCGAATGGTCAAGATTCATTACTAGTCTTCTATTCATTACATGATGTTTTTCAAAATGTAATCCAGGATTTATATATATATATATATATATATATATATATATATATACTTGTAGCTCGTTGTTTAATTCTCAGCAGTCAATAAGGTTGTGACTTTGTTCTCCTGATAGATTCTTCACATAGTTCCTCCACAGGGAACTCCTTTAGCATGCAACTTCCTTATTGCATATCCTTCACTATCTGTGATAGCCTCAACCTTGATTTGGCTTTAGCTGGGTACCAAATATTTCATGAGGAATATAAACATGAATCTTTGTCATGTGTCCAAATTATGTATCTACATATATTATGGTTTTGTTAACTTACATCCATGATGTGCTTAACCATATGCATAATCATAAGCATGTGTGTAGTTGGCATAGGTAAATTTCAAAACCCACCTAAATATCTATTTTAAAATCGGTGAACTCATGGTTGTTCACAATCATTCTCATGTGACCATCAAAGGAAGAATCATTCAAAGCTATCATTCACAGCAGAACTTTCGTGACTCTTCAAAATGGAGTCAACCATGCATCCATGGTATTCAATCAATCTTGGCAAGTGCAATTATTGCCTTACATATCACTCATCAAGGCAACCATATTGTTCCTTTAGTTAATATTTATCCTTACACCATGCATGTGCATCACTTTCACATTAATATATTAATATCAGTCTTCATGTCAAGAAGCCTCACAATGCATTAACCCATTCATTCAAACACATACAAACCTAGCCAAACATTCAGCATGCAAGCTCATTGCTTGCACCCTTTCCATCTCATACATGCACATGGACATATCAAACTTCCAGATCCTCCTCCAAGGATAGGATATTTCTTCCATCCTTATGGAAAGTCTCATAGGGACACTCAACACTAAGCTTCCCTCTCAGTTGAGAGCATGCAGTCATTCACAAGATATCCACCTAGCATTTTAACAGACATAGTCATAACTATGTTTCCCTTTCTATACGATAACAACTAGCAAGAAAACACTCTTGCCTCAACTTTCATGAAAACATTTCCCACTCATAAATACAGTCTGGGAAATAATAACCATGCCCAAGGTGATAAAACAACCAATCTATCTTCCAACTGGTCTTGATCAGCAAACCTTCTGATCAAGGAAATCCTTTTCTAGATTCCCTTCACTAGGGTGAAACTATATCTATATGGCTACCATCCACCACTGGATGTCAATCTAACCCATTTTGCTTCTAGAAGTGCCCCAACACTTCCTTTACCACATTCAGGATCAACATTTAATCAACTATTTTACCTTAATTATAATAAATTTTTAATGTCTAATAACATTTGGACTATTCCCTTAAAGCCCAAATGCAATTTCGAGTTATGTTTCTTACTAAGTATTCTAGTTCATAAATCCAGAGTATCTTTAGGTAAAAAACATTCTTAACCATTACACCTAGAATTCTTCCTTTTGTTCAACAACAATTAGGGACGGAGGCCACTCTCCTCCTCCCACAAGAATTCTGGAAGATTAGTTTCCTATCCACCAAGAAAGGGAGGATTTTTTTATTTCTCACTCAATCACTCTATATGTATACAGCTTTGTTTATTAGCTTGATTAGAAAAAACCCTGCCCAACAATTCTTGTACACAAAAACAAAATTTTTATCTCAGTTCCCTTCGAAACCCAAGATTTGTGCATGCTCTCCCTTTTCATAGAATGGTCACCATACTCATTCCTCTGATTGTGAGGGATTATACACATATACAAGGTTTATCCCTTCATTAAAGCAATAATTATTACTGCTACGGATCCTTTCCATCCGTTCACATCCAAGTATTTATATTAGTGCCCATCAGCATAATCCCACTCCTGTGGGATCGGCTATCATTTCCCAAATAAATGATAGGATTCATTTTCCATAGAATAGCATGATTCAATATCGTAGGGTAAAATCCCAACTGTATTTTAATATGCATCCTTCTACTCAAGGAATTTATGAAGAAAATTTATGTTTGGAACTAATAGTCTCCACAGGCTCATCTTAGCCTTGGTAACCAAATCTTATGACGATACAACATGTACAATTTCCTAGTGAAGTCAACTTCTTTATTTGGAAAAGCCAAAACATCTATAAACAGCAGCGGGTTTCATTCCTCTCTCTGGTAGAGGTTTGACTAAACTTCTTAGGAATGTGGTAAGATAGGGTGTTGCCCCTTAAATTCCTCCAAAAATATTTTCATATGACTCGTGCATGAGCCCAAGCAGGCCAAGTGTTGTTTCTGTGCTCTAATAATAATTTGTAACACACTCAACCCCTGAGTAACTTTCCTAGGGATGGGGTATAAAAATTTCTCTCTCCTTAAAATCACATATCCTCTATCTAAGGTCTTCATTGTCTTCTACTTACTCATAGAATTCTAATGAATGCTACCAAGCTCAAATATGAGCTTTGGGTTACAGGTTATGGATTTCCAAAGTTCTTCGAGCATTCATAGGTTGAGGGCCACGTGGCGTCCACATGAATCCACCTCACATGTATTGTCTCCAGGTTCGTTCATCCACTGTGGAATTACATCCACCATCTGATCCCATGACTAGACTCAAGCTTCATCTAACACGTAAACCAATAGGAAATTCAACACTTCGGCACTTCGGTGCTTTGGCGTTGAACGCCTCCTTATTGTCTATGCATGAGACCTTCCGGAGTCTCGAACTCTCGAAGTCCTATAAGCTTTCCACATGGTTCCTAACTTTGGGCCTTTTGGGTCCCTCTATTATGCTACACCCCAAATCCTCTGGAGTCTCGAAGTCCCGGAATCCCGGAGTTCGCTACACCCCAAACCCTCCAGAGTCCCAAAGTCCCAGACTCTCGGAGTTCCGGTCACTTAACCAACCACTTTGGCTAGGTGGGCACGTACCAAGGGCTTACACGTAGAAGGGCCAGGGGTGACACATGTCACGTTCCAATAGGTATATAAGGTCTACAAAAATCACAGATTGATTTAACACGTGGCACATCAATCGTGGGTCCACATCCCCCTGGTGACGTTGTCTTGCCATGTCATACCAGACTGATAGCCTTCTTTTGAGCACTCAATACACCCTAAAAATTCTTATCAAAGTTTGTCACTTTTTGCGTACCACTTGTTTTCTTCACTGTCTGACTCGATTTCATTTTGGGAAATGGTTTATCTTTGTTTTTTTCATGTCTCTTATCACCTAGTCAGTTTTGTTTGTACTTGTGAAACCTCATGTCTAATATACCTTAACACCCGAATTAAGAATCGACAGCTAAACACTACACCTAACGTGATTAGTTTCGGAATCAGAAAGAATTCAAGTAAGTAAAGGAAGCACATGAAGACAACAGTAATCGGGCACTGATTCTCATCAGCGTCAGTAGAAGGCAGTTTTGGGTTTTCATAATTTATTCACATAAAGGTTTGAGAGATAGCCGATCCCCTTCAGTATCGGAAAAATATGAGAAAGACAGACATTAATAAAGGACATAAAGAAATCTTCGATAGTCGATGCCCGGTGCACTTTATCGGGATCAGGTAAATCTAGAAATATCACAAAAACCATTTCGACAGCGATAAAGTTATCTTCGATCGCTAATCCCCCGATGCATTTTTGACATCGAGACTTTTTTTAGGGAGTCGATTCGAGAGCACTTGGGTAGGTTTATCATCGATCACCGATCCTTGATGATTTTCAGTGTCAACAAGTTAGGTTTGGGTTTTAGAAACGTATGGCTTAAATAAATTCTTGACTCTGACTGACACGAGTGAATGAAGTCACTGGTCTCAAATGCCACGTGTATTTACTATGTAAGAGGGTCATATGGTCTGGTTTTATCCCAAGTCATTTTGGTTCCCTAGGTCCTAGTCACACCTCCTAATCATATTTTCCATGTCATCTTTGTACGGCAAGATCGATCGGCGTCAGAGATTTTGCAGGAGGATATCAATGAAAATGTTCACATCACAATACCCACCCCCGATCCACCAACTGAAAGAGAGGAACGATGGGATGTTTGTGGCATAAGATACAATCAGATTTTGGACATTTAATGAACTAGTTAATGCCTGATCCCGCATTAGTTGCTACCCTGTGCGCCAATTAGACAACAACATTTTGAAATCTCTGATAGACCACATTACCACCTATGCCTCCGTCGTCAACCCACGATGAATTTAAGTTTAAACATCTTTGAAGATCTGGCGGCAGATTTGTTGAAATTTCACTCATAACCCGAATTGAATGATTGATGCGACACGGTAATGTCATCCTTATTTAAATCTCTAGAACTGTTTTGAACAAATTCATTATGTGTGTAAGTTGAATTCCATAGCGTCCAAAGGAGAAAAGTGAGTAACTCAAGACTGTACTGACCCTTTTCATTATCAAAACCAGGTTTAACAAGCTTCAGAGGTATGTATCCAAGTCTGTCAATGCGTTGGTTATAATTTATATATGCACACCCGATTTTATTGCACAATATCTAAACTATGTTATAGTTGCAGTTAATATGTCATCGAGAAATCCAACCACCAGATGCTTGTCGAGAGAACCAAAGTTGAAATAATCCGAGATAGGTGAAGGCTCTTCTCTGGGGACTGCAAGGCAATTGGAGTATGCCCCTAAGGTGGATCTTGTCATCAAAACAACAAAAAATAAATATTTTGTCTAGCCTCTGGCCTTTGGTGATATAGAGGCAAGAACTGGATCTAAGGTAGCGCTCCCGCAGTGGCGTTTTCTCTTCAACAGAATTAGACGAGAAGAGTACCCAAAGTATATCCCACACAGCGACCCGAACGTAAGGGCGCTCAATGACCAAGTGTTCCCCAACATCCGACGATCGTATTTACACATGGTGGCAAGCAAATCCCCCATTTTCCCCTGCATGGAGGTTCTAAAATGGCTCATCGACCATACGGATGGGAATAAGTGCTTGATCAATGATGGTAATAGTGGATTCATTGGATTTTTCCTCCCAACAGAAGTTCAGAAATAATACAACCTCAGGGACCCTGAGGAGGGGCGCAACACGGACTTCGTGGTGAAGTTCTATGAATTCCATGACACCAACCAATTGATGGATTCATGGTGAAAGGAGGACAATAATTTCACTAACCGAAGTAATGGATCGTATAGAACAATCAACCTAAGGGATCCATACATCTATTTGATGGCTCTCATATGTCGGCTATATGGAGAAAAGGATTGCTCCAAGTTTTCAGAAGCATGGATGCATTTGGCGTACATAGTGGCGATTATCGAGAGTAGCTTCAATTGGGGAGAAATAATATAAAAACAATTGAGCATCTGTGTACATCAGGCTCAGATGCCGAAGGAAAGGGATCCACCCACTTTCTACATGGCCTCGTACCTGCTCGACTTCATGTGCACAAGGAATTGCTTCACTGACATGAATCTAAGTTGGCATCTTTCAGAGCTCCTGGTTCACTTCTACTTCATAATACTATGGGAGAATAGGTAAAATAATTCTTATGCACTCATCTGTGATGAATTCATCGCTCGCATTTATTTTATTATTTTTAAGAAGGAATGCCCAAGACTATCTGCGGCAGCCAAGAAAATGATAGCAAAGCTAAGCCATTGGTATTTAGAGGAACACTCAACCTACATCAGAGTGTTCTGGTCCACCAGAGCACCACATATCCTACCCGCTCATGTCCCAGACTGGCTCATTGTGGGAGAAATTTGTTATCAGACCATCCTGCAGGGTTATAACGCCACATTGGTCAAAGACAAGAAATGGACTTTCATACCCTACGATTTTCATATAGTGTTTTATCTGGTGAAAGATACTGCTCAAGACAAACTATAAGGGTTGAGAAAACTTGAATTCAGGTTCCCGACAGTCTTATTCTGCAAGAAAAACCCTAAAGCCCTGGTCCTCCAACATGCTTTGCAAGTATCATCATGATGGCCATATGCTCATGATAAGTTTGAGGATGAAATTTTAACCAAGAGTGCCTAGGATTGGGACGAGGTGGTGAAGAGGATGGCCAACCCAAACATGACCAGGTTCAAGGCCATGAGCATGGACGAATAGGTGGAAATGATAGAGTAGTCAACTCAAGAAGCTCTCAGGGCCAGGGAAGAAATCAGAGCAGCAGAGACAACAGAGGCACAGAGAAGGCGATTACTCTTAATACAAGGGGCACAAAGGATCATCGATCATTTGCAAAATGACCCCAACCTGATAGAAATTACAACGATCCTGGCCAATGAACCAGTCAAAAGCCGAGGAGAACCAAGTGGCCCAGATCTGATACATATTGAAGAAACCATGAGGTCAAAAAACCTTGAAGCTCCATCACCACATGTCGGATCACCAGGGGAATTTTCAGCTCAGCTCGATATATCGAGGACATCATGAAGGAAAATTATACCAAATCCCTTGTTCAATTTAATTACCATCTACAATGATGAGGAGAGTTCGAAGGTGTCCCTAGTCACTCTGATGTAAATTACAGAGGAGAAAGAACCTAATAAAGAATCCACCCCGAGTCGTGATGATCCAAGTCAGAGTCATCTGCAAAAAAAGCATGAGGTAGAAAGTGCCTTGGACACTGAGCCACTCAACATACTGGGAACCCCAATGGACATCTCGAGGGATGAGCTAGGATCGAGTGAACAAGGAGAAGAAATTCCAGAGTAGGAAATCTACATCTCAACATCCAATTATCAAGTAAGTACCGAACCTTCCCTTGATTCCTTAGTTTTGGATAGTACCTTACCACCCAATGAGAAAAAACCATAGGTCGAGCCATCAAGACATACAGAACCCAAACTTGAACAGATATACACCATTGGGATCCTGGGAAACACTCTTACTTGAGAAAAAAAAAAAATCCTCGAACCGGTGGATGAGGTCGCCGATATACAAGCAATCACCTATGACCGAAAGAGGAAATCCATTGTGAAGAGAACAACCAAGAAAAGGAGGCTTACTTTGGACATTTCGATCCTCATCACCACAGAGGAGAAATTGATCAGCATAGAGCATGCCAAGATGTCCGAGATTATCGGTGCAGTGATGGTGATTACAGATGCCACCCTGGATAGAGAAAGGAAAGATGAAGAGGAGTTGGTCACTGCACTAAAGGAGTTGGAGCATCTGTGCCATTTGGAGAAATATTATTAGGACTACACACAGGTCACGGTATTTTTAAGAAGTAAATTCCAAGATGCCTACAGCAGATTCACAAATGAACGACACCTTTTTACTGCAGGGATAATCGACTTCCAAGAAGATACTCTTATGGCACTAGTGACATGCAAAGATATGGAAATATTGTATGAGAAGTCCCACCAAGAAGTGGAAAGAATTGATTACATCAGCATGGTTCAAAAGGGTCGAGACGTTGAAGAGAACGACATTCGGGTGTTGAGGGAAAACAACATAGATCGGATAAGGAAAGAAGCCAAATACTGGGTGAAAATGGCCCAAGAACCTCAATAGGAGATTCAAGAGAAATGGGTTGAATGCAAAAGAATCTAGGTCAATATTAATCGGGAGATGAAAGACATCGGTCTCCCAGAATTCGGCTCACCCGAGGACTTTGTTGACTTGCATGACATAGTCAAACAACATGCAGAACAAGACTCAACGTGGACTGTGGAGATAGCAAAGGTGGCGAACATGGCGCCAGGACAAGTATAGCAGTTCATGGAGGACCAGATCAAGGCTCGATCAATATTACAGTAGTTAAGGGTCAAAATAGTCAAGTATCAGGCACGGACAGTAGAAGTAAAGGAGATCCTTCTGACCCCAATGGACCAACACAGATTCCCATATGCCAACATATCCGAGGAACTCTTTGTCAAATGGTCATAGTATGAGAAGATTCATCCACTTCAGTGAAAATATTTGATGACTCTTAGAAGACAGAGAGTTGGGAGCACCATGTGGCGATGTTTTGTTTTACTTATCTTTCACTTTTGATAGTTATTTTTAGTTAATGGTTTGTTTTAAATAAGAGGATCAACCTTTTATAAGAGGTCGATGGTTTTTGGAAAAGACCCTCATTTTTGGAATTGTAAAGCACTATTTCGGAACTACCTTAATTGATAAGTCATGTTTAGGATAGGAGAAAAATTTATGTTTTACATCAAAGGCGTGTGTTATTGGATCATAAGGAGGAATTACTTCTTACTTTATCTCATGAATTGATGTTGTAATGAGTAAGAGTTTCTGAATCTATTGATAAGTTAGTTGATTCAATATTTTTATAGTTCTTGTCTCTAATAAAGGAAATAAAATCGTTGTGTTAATGTGTGATTAATGGTTAGGTACCATCATTTTATTGCATGTATGTTTTCTTTCGATAATTGTATCTCAGTCAATAATTAAAATACCATCAAGTTGATGTATTAGTACTAGGCTTGTCACAGGTATGAAAATCTTTATCTGCATGTTGGAGCACGAGGGTTATCCCAAGCTCATCCTTCTTCAGTAGTTAATATTTCCCCTTTTACCCAGCTAGTTTATACCATTACAGATATTTTAGCATACCCACCTAACATAAGAAAACATAAAAGAGAATGTTTAAAATGGAGGAATTTTCATAAGAATATATCATTTCAATCACTACGTAAAGCCCATCGATTATTTGGTTGGATCGACAGATCTGGAGAACCATTCCACTACTAAATGCTGCAAAGTCTAATTGGGCCTCGGTGGTGGGTTTGGTTCCTGTTGTTGAGTTAAATGGATTTAGGACCCCTCAACACCTTCTAACATCCCTCAAATCTCATGGTCGAGATCTGGCCACGTGGATCCATAGATCCACGGCTAAAGTTACTTCGCGACTCCGACCTTTAGGAGTTTTGTAATGCAAACTCCACTTTTCTCCCAGAGTTTGTCAGCGTCGGGCTAACCATATCCCATATCTAATGGTTGGGAAAACTCTTGAAGCATCCTCGAATCGATGGCTCTCGCTACTTCGGGCTTCGGATCTTCTCGACACACCACCCCTCAAATTCCCCGGAGTGTTCAGTCTCCGGACTAAAGGATCTAGCGCCACGCGTCCCCTGTATATCGATGAATGAGAGGGATACCGAAGGATCCTTAGATCCACGGTCCACATTGCTTCACGACTCCATCCTTCAGGGGATTTTTCATTAGAACACCCCTATCGTCTCGAAGAAGTCAACATCGGGCTAACCACATCGTAGATCTAATGGTTGGGATAGTTCCCGTGCATCCTTAGATCTATGGCCCAAATTAACTTTGGGCTCTGGGAATTTGGAGGATCCCTCTCCCTTACAACGAATACCAAAGTTTTTCAAACTCATGAAGAATGAAGGAGTCGAGGAGTTAAAACCTATGCTCCTTCTCCAAATCCAATGATCGTGATAAACTTTGGGTCCTCTCGAATGGATCTTGTTCGCTTGTCTTTCCAAACGAAAGGATCTTCCCTTTCGAGACTTAAATCTCACTATCCTTCCTGAGTTTCATCAATTCTGAAGGACTTAGGCACTGGCATGCACTTTGCGCTCTTTCTCCTGACCTTAACAAACTCCCTTTTTCCCAGGAGACTCAAACAGCTGGGAGTAGCGACATGCATATGGGGAAACTATGTCCAAGGTTGATGAACTCACAGTTCATCTGCTTAAACTTGAGCCACTACAGGGCTCGAGCATTTACATATACAAACCATATAGTTCCTTACTTACTTAACTATACAATCAAGCAAAGATAAAGGGATACAATCTAGCCATCAAGCAAACATGCACATCCCTGCAACATTCATAGGATATCCAACTTTGATCTATAGTTATATCCCAATTACACAGGATAAGAGAATACTTATCTATTACAGGTTGCAACCAACTAACTAGTTGTGGGTGTCTTCCTTTCCAACCAACCATAGGCTTAGAGGAATTTATCCTTAGCGCTCTTGCCACCCCCATGCCAATCCATGATATCACTAGGGAATTTATGCCAATTCGCAAAGGCCCTTTCTCTTTCATAGTTTTTGTGAGGTTTATCAGATGCTTCCTCAGCATCAAGCTCACGACCTTCTACTCAAGTCCCATTCTCAGATAGAGAGCTCCCTATGTTCTCTTCTCTTCCCTTTTTATTGTTTTCATGCCTTGCATGCACACCCTTCCTTGAGAAGGTTATCCTTCCTATCACGTTTCTTATGTCAGAAGGAAACTTGGGTCAGCCTAGGTCTGTAGGACCCTGTGGTACTTCGGGCTGACCTCCTACACCTAGACCATGCTTCCATTCATGGGGGGGGGTTTGATGGTTCAACCACCAATCCTTTATTCATTAACTAATTCATCCTTGGGAACCGGAGGAGGTTTTTTATCCTCAACAAGGGAAATTTGGGGTCATTCGATATAATGAACCCTCTCTTATATTTTTCACATTCGTTCCTCTAGTGATATCATGGCCAGTGCTTTCAAGGATTCACCCCCACATTCAGTTGTTTGCAATTCAAACAATAATACATTTACATTGTTCCCATTTCATAGCATGGTGATTATGATTAATGATTAATTACAAGTTGGGGAAAACAGGGGTGTTACAAATATTGATCACAACTCTAGGGTGTCTCGAATGTTCTAAGGGTTGACATCAAT
The DNA here is from genome assembly GCA_009831015.1 of Picea engelmannii. Taxonomy (NCBI): domain Eukaryota; kingdom Viridiplantae; phylum Streptophyta; class Pinopsida; order Pinales; family Pinaceae; genus Picea; species Picea engelmannii. The sequence goes on from ML781072.1 coordinate 306,211, forward strand.
GACAACCAACTGTCCAACAATATCCACCTTTGGCATTGATGGAAACACCAATATTGATGGAAACACTCATGCTCCCCCTGTGACCATTACTCCTCATCAATGTTTCTCTCGATGGTTCTCTCCCACTTTTACATCAATGGAAAAGGGTATCTCTCCTTAGGGTTTCTCCCCCTATCTTCATGCATTTGTTCTTTCTCTTCACATGTTTTTTTCCTCATGTTTATTTCCAAGTTCCTCTTCTCTTTTGACAACAAAGAGTGACTCCCCTTGAAAGTATATCTTCTTTGGATAGTCATTTTCTGACTTCATGCGCTTGACTCTTTCACTTCTGATCATTCTCTTTCTCTCCCTTTGACATCATGGGAAAAAGGATAACTCCCCTTGTCAGTATGTATCCCCCTTTCTGCATGCTTGTAATATTTCTTTCTTGATCTCTTTCTTTGACGATTTCTCTCTCCTTGACTTCTCTACAAGTTGTAGAACAATATGGTACTTCATGCATAATCTTCCTTTCCTATCTTATGGTGCTTTTTGTCCATTGGTGTTTCCTCTTGTAATTCTCTAACATATATAAAAAGAATTAAAAATTTCTTGAATTCAAATATTCATGACCTATCATGTTCATTATTTAGACATCAATGACCGTAGTATTTAATAATGTCCATATGATGATATATCTTATGTTGAAGGTTTCTCTTTCCATGTTTTGTTATGTCTTTCACTGCTTGTAATCTTGTGACCAACTGATTCCACTTATTCCAATTGTAAATATGCTCTTTCATATATCTGTTTAGACCTGCCAATGATCTCATAAATCCATATTTGTCCATATTTCATAATCTATCCATAACTCTTCTACTCAATTGTCCTTGATGTTGAACTATATGTCATTGTATTATCATGAAGGATTCTCTATTGTAATTGATCATCACATATTCATGTTTCTCAAACTAAATAAAATATTTCCATTGATATGAAATACATCCTTGAACTTGTAATGAATATATCCCTACCTGGAAAGGTTGTCAATTATATTCCTCTGATATCTTCATGGGAACATTGCTTCTCAATCAATCAATTTGTCATTATTCACTTTTGATATCTGACTGATCTGAATGTGTCTCTACAAACACCTCAAATTGCTCGAAGGATGGTTCTTTGATCTGTAGTAACTACTACATAGAATCCCCCTATTCAATATTCATATTTACCAAGATTCTCCAAGTCATATGGATCACAAACGTATCCTCTCTAATGCAGAGTAATCTTCCTCTATGTTTTTGGAGACATCATTATTTTCATCCTCTTCCTGAATTATGACATTTCTTTCATCATCTTCCTAGATTATAACATCTTCCTCTTCATCCTTTACCTAAATTTTGACACTGTTGGCACAGGGGCAGACCCAGTGTTCAACGCTTCAACAACTCACCAACAAAACCCTAACTATCGACCCTTTTGGCAACACCTACGAAGTAGGTGAAGTCTCACCCGAGGTAGAGGCAGTGGGGGTTGCAGGACTCGGGCATATACAACCTAGCTGGGACACTTAGCCAATAATATTCATTAGTCTCTAACTCCTTTATTCACATTGCAGGTTAAAACCCTAATTATAGAACAACGCGGTAGCAAGCATATCTAACCATTCAGCACATAGCATCAAATCATATCTATCATTCATTTACATCATAAATCACTAAGTGTCAACTGGATCTATCATACATATAGACTAAGCAAACAAGTACATAACAACATGAACATCATAGCACAAAGCACATCGACACAGGATATACGTGGGTCACCCTAGTGTGGGGCTACGTCCACCAACTCTTATTCTTCTTCTTTATTAGCTTCTTCCAATCTTCTTACATGCACAGAGCCACAATCCAACTCCACATAGGATAGGATATCTGCGCGCACCTCGCCAGATCCTGCTTCCTCGAGTTCAGTCCAAGCACAAATCCTTACACATTCTATGCACAAAGCACTACAAATCACTTGCACTTAGCTCTTCAAGTCTCAACATACAATATGCACAAACCCTTCACAACTATTTTCACTTAGCACTTTGGCCTCTTCTTACATCGCCTAGACACTTATTTATACATTACAAAAGGGGACTAAACATGGGTAAGACCCATGGGCTTACATCCCATACCCGTTACATAAACCCTAAATCTCGTAAAAGGGGGAGAGATCCCATGATCTCTGTTTCTCCTGGGCGCTTCGTCTTCGACCAGCCTATCGAAGTTCCAAAAATGTTCAAACACGACCAAGGTTCTCCAAAACTTGGTCGAGGGTCAACATGCCCCCAACACTCACCTGTGACTCGTCCTGAGTCACTCTAATCTGGGCAATTTTTCTTCGAAGGCATCGAGCTTAGCTCAAGCTTCCTCAACTTGCTTCTTAGCCAGATCCTCCTGCTCGGAGAACTCCTAAATGACTTTCTCAGTGACAGGCCCTTAAAAGCGTTGTTCCACTCTAGTGACCACTTGTTCCAGCTGTGCACCTTGTCCCTCGATCTCTTCAAAAATTGTGCAAGCTTTGTCCTACACTGGCTGGAGTCTGTGGGTCACTTCCATGACTCAACTCTGAATGGTATTCACCTGTTGTTGAACTGCACACTGCTCCTACGATATTTTCATCTTTTCTACCACTGAAAGTTGCGTTAGTTGCCCTTGCACTGCTGATTTTTTTTGCTTCACCTCCTGGAGTTGTGCCTCCAATATCCTCAACTCCGGGTCTTCCGCAAGGCACTCATAGGTATGCGAACTTCGGTTACTGATATTATTACATTCCAAGGTCAACGCCATGATTTTTTATACTACACCCCTGGCAGTTTCTTCCCTCTGATCATACACTTCCTGTGAAGTGCTCAACACTTCTTGTAGTTCTAGTTATGCTACCCTTGCTTGAAGTTGTTGAATGGATTCAGTGAGATTTCCCACTGGGCTCTCATTTATCTCATATTCCATCTGTGCCAAGCCCGGCACAAAGAGAATTTCTCTAGTTACTGCTTCTCTAACTCCAATCTACTCCATGAGTAGTTGATATTTCTCTCTCTGGATCTGCACTCTGGCCTCTTGAAACTTCGCTCGAAGGTCATCTTTCTCTTGCTGGGAAACCCAACGTTTCTCTAAGGCTTCCTCCTTTTCTTGCTTCAAGGCCTATGTGGCCTGTTCTTTTTCTTCTTATACTCGTTGAAGGAGAGCCTTTGTTGCATCTACTAATCTACGTAGTTGGGCAGGCTCATCTCCCACTTCTATACCTTCTGACGACGATGGTGTTTTAGACATTGTGCGGCTTGAATAGAGGGCTTGTTGTACCCCTTTCAGCTCTGCCTCGATCCTATCATACATTGTTTCTTACTTTTCTTCATTCCGTTGCAAAATATCCTCTGAAGTGTCTGCTACAACTGTGATGATAAGGTCAATATCATCCACTGTGAGCACGGTCTGTAACTAGGGCTTATTGGCTTGTGACTTCTTCCACACTGAGGGTTTCTTCATAGAAACCTTTATTTTCTTGTATGTCTTGGCCTCTGTAAGGGGATACTTAGGTGGTGTCACTTTTCCCTTGTCTTGCTTGTATTCTTCCCCTTCCTCCTCTTGGTTTACTTCATCACCTCCTCCTCCTCCAGGTGAGTAAACTGTAGTTTTCTTTGATGCGTTGTTTATATCCTACACCTCTTCCTTCTTCTTTGTCTTCTTAGCACTACTTGGTCCATAATATTCTTCTCGGGTGACCACAGGACTTCCGATGAGGTCTAGGTAGGAGAGCTCTGTCTGTTCAACTAGTATAAGGAATTCTACAGGCCATTCATTGGTTATTTCCTCCATATCTTCCTCGATTAGTTTGTAATAGGAATGCAGCTCTTCCTTGTTTTCTTCCCCACATGCAATGATATATATGAAGTTCCTGTCTACACGGAACTTCACAAGTGGCCTAAAACTATGGAGTGTATTCGGTGTCATGCGAGGGAAGGATTCAATGGCCCTCTTCAGTTGCAAGTAATAGGTGTGGAAAACCGCATTTGACTACCATTGCTTCTCCATGTCGCTCGAATACCACAGGGTAGTGAACCTCGCATCCAAGGGTTTGGATGGATCAATGCCAAGGAAGGTCGCTCCCTCTGGCATATCCCAAGCGACAAAGGCAACGAGAATAAACAACCAGCTGAAGTGAAACTTGTAGCCATGGTCCTATGCTTCACAAAAATCCTTATCCAACTGGTTGACGAGGTAGCTCGCCCAGTTCATTTTCATCCCTTCAACGCATTTTCCTGCGAGGTCGACTATGAACCACATGACTTGCGTTGGTCTATTCTTCTTGACGAGCTTACCAGCGATCAACTGGAAAGCTAGGCGCATTGTGCCATCTTCAATGGAGGCTACCTTATATCCCCGCTTCCCCTTATCCACATCATCGTAGGTGTCTTTTATTCATTGTGCCAGGGTGTGATCTGCAGCCTTCCCTGGTTAGAATTTCTGAGGGTCTGGTCCCTACATGCTTAATCCAGTGATCATGTGGATTAGCGCTAGATCCACAGTCATGCACCTATCTAACCATAGATAACCTCCATGGTAGCACGACAGGAGGATTTTAACACACACGTTAACCTCCTGATGTCTGTCGAAGTGGGGTATCTTCATGACTTTGAGGATGGTGGACCTCACAATCTCCTTAGTCCATGGCTTGGGGACTATCTTTGGCTTCTTTCCCATTGTCTTTGTCAAGTACTTATGTGGTGCGAGCAGTGCATAATTCTTCTTGTCTCCCAGGATAAAGTCGATGATCTTAAGGTCAGGTATCATTCCTAGTTGCATTCCCACTGCGTGTATGCCCTTCGGGAGGTACACAATGATGAGGGTGTACTCGAAATATCTCAAAACGCTATCATGACTAACTGCACCAACCAGAGGCAGGATGTAGTCAGGCAGGACTGACAGGATGAGTTTCACGTTCACTGGGTCATCACGGTGCTTTCTTATTTTCTCTGTCACGGTTTGGGATGGCCCATATTGACTGGATCGTCGTGCAATCGAGGGGGATGCTTGAAATCCTCCCATCGATGAGGCTTGTACTTTTGCGGACATGAACTTCTATGCCATAAGGTTGATCAAGATTTCTTCTACGGACTTCTCTACTACACTAAGGACGCCCGACATGCATGCTCATGATCAAATGTCTCAAGTAGGAAAATGTACACTCAAGGTAAGTAAAACGGGTGGCGAGGTCTCAAAATCACAGCATAGTGGTAATCAGTTCTCTGTGGGCTCGGATAATCACAATTTGCAAAAGTGTCCCCGGTGAGGCATTCGACGGATTAAGTAAACAACGTCGTAATGGACTCCTCCAATACGAAGGAATGCCTCAATCAATACAATTCCATACTTTGTCGCATGGTCCTAACGGTCCAATGGCGATCTTTCCGGCTATAACTGTGTTTCTAGCCGTTCTGGAGCATCGTTCTAACGGTCAATATACCTCCAACGGTCAGATAGCTTCGTCGTGGCGAAGTGTCAGCCTGCATTGTTCTGCTATTTCGGTGAGGTTCAAGTTCTGCAAGCCTTCTTCCTACAAAGTCTTCACTGGAACCTCGTGCAATTTTTCTAGCTTTGCTTTCTTTTTGCTGATCTTTCTGGCCTTCTTTCCTATGATCTGTGTCGCTGGATCCTTCTTTCCATTTTTATTATTATTTTCTCTTAGCATAGTAACTTCTCATTGTTGAGGGTCGTTCAAAGGGTTTAAGTGGAATACCTCTTCTCTTATTACTTCAGGGGTTGGTGCTCTTCTCTCATGCATGGACAAGTTCTTTAAGACTTATTGAGTTATTTCAACCTCGATAGCTAGTTCTATAGCCCTTAGTTTCTTTGAATTGGCCTCTTGTTCTTCTATCAAGCGTGCTATTATCCTAGCCATGAAATCCCTTAATTCTTACTTTTTTTGTTTGATAGCTTCCTCTTATTCTTTCCTTCGGATCTGATCTTTCTCAATCCAGGTCTTTCCCAATAAAAGTGCAAAAGGAGTGTTGTTCTCAAAAAACTTAACGACCTCGAATTATTCTTTCGTCGATGATCCATGAGAAACCATAGGTACATGAGTAAATATTTCACATAGGTTTATCATCTTTCCTTTAAAAAATCCTATTCCTCCCAATGAAGGAATCATAGTAGGCTTTCCCAAAATTTCCCAAGTACTTTCTATCATTATATTCACCTGCGTTTCCTCTTCCAGAACACAGTCTATGTCGAAGTCTCCTATTATTATTTCTATGCACTCCTTCTCTTTTAAGATCTCTGGTAAATTGATGTCTCTGTGATCACTCAGGGTTTCTTTCATCTGCAATAATATAGTCTCTGATTCTTTCTGGTGTTCTAGCATATCCTTAATCTCTTGACCCTCTTCATGGTTTTCTTGTCTCATATTCATCTTTTCAACTTTAGCAATCATTATAAGACAATCCAAAACTTGATGTCCAGTAGATTTACAACAAAGACAAATAGGACCTCTACCATGGAATTCCTTAGCAAGATGTCCCAATCTTCTACAATTATAACAGGGAGTCAATCCTCTCTTTCCCTTAAACGATCCCCAACCTTTCATGTACTGCGCACTGGGGTCACAGTGATGAACCTGCAAAAAACAAATTCTAGGATCTTGCATCCACTTGTTAGTCCAAAAATTATTTCTATGCATAGGAATAACATATCTTTCATTATTTCTATTAGATCTATTCATATCAAATCTTCTTTATTCTAGTTGTGCCCTAGTTTTCAGACTAGGAAAAAATCTATCAAACATACCTAGATCCATTCTTTCGAAACAAAAATTTCTACTTATCTTACCTTTATCAGAGCACAAATATTTAAGATCTTATCTCTTTTCTTCAGATCTGGTTCCCTTCTTAGCAGAAGTATAATACTATGCACCACAACAGTAGATCTATGCACAGAGATTTCTCTTTTCTTCATTTCCCAGCAATCACAGTTTCAGGTCCCGGCAACAGAACCATTTGTTGGCACAGGGGAAGACCCAGGTTTCAACGCTTCAACAACACACCAACAAAACCCTAACTATCGACCCATTCGGTAACACCTTCGAACCAGATGAAGTCTCACCCGAGGTAGAGGCAGGGGGGGTTGCAGGACTCAGGTGTCTGCAACCTAGATGGGACACAGATCTATGATCACAATACTTAATAGAGCACTTAGCCAATAATATTCATTAGTCTCTAACTCCTTTATTCACATTGCAGTTTAAAACCCTAATTACAGAACAACGCGGTAGCAAGCATATCTAACCATTCATCACATAACATCAAAGAAGATATAACATTCATTTACATCATAAAGCACTAAGTATCAACTTGATCTATCATACACATAGAATAAGAAAAAAAGTACATAACAACATGGACATCATAGAACAAAGCACATTGACACAAAATATACATGGTTCACCCCAGTGTGGGGCTACGTCCACCAACTCTTCTTCTTCTTCTTTATTATCTTCTTCCAATCTTCTTACATGAACAGAGCCACATGACAACTCCACATAGGACAAAAGATATACGCACACCTCGCCAAATCCTCCTTCCCCGAGTTCGGTCCAAGCGCAGATCCTTACACAGTATGTGCACAAAGCACTACAAATCACTTGCACTTAGCTCTGCAAGTCTCAACATACAGTATGCATAAATCCTTCACAACTATTTTCACATAGCACTCTGGTATCTTCTTACATCGCCCAACTACTTATTTATACATTACAAAAGGGGCCTAAACATGGGTAAGACCCATGGTCCGAAATTCCATACTCGTTACATAAACCATAAATCCCAAAAATATCGTAAAACGAGGTGAGATCCCACGATCTCTGCTTCGCTTGGGTGCTCCGTCCTCGACCAACCTGTCAAAGTCCCAAAAATGGTCAAAAATGACCAAGGTTCTCCAAAACTTGGTCAAGGGTTGTTGTCACAGGGGAAAACCCAGGGTTCACTCCAAGTACGCACCAACAAGCCCTAGCTATTGGCCCTTTCAGCAACACCTTCAAAGCAGATGCAGTCTCACCCGAAGCAACGATGAGGGGGTTGTAGGAAAGAGATGTCTACAACCAGGGGAATATCAAGGGGATCTTGTATAACAAAAATCACGGTATTCATATATCATTTACCAGTGAAATCTACTATGTGCAGCTATAGATCTTGATCTAACACAGTAATGCAAATAACAGTATAATAATGGCAGAGATCAAATCATTAATCACTCACACAAAACAAGATGTACGTGGTTCACCCTCTCTCTAGGGCTGCATCCACAGAACTGTGCTTATGATATATTAAGATAAATCTTACAGTTCTGATCTACACTCTTGGCCAGCAGATCCTCTCTCTCCTTTTGTCTTTCTCTCCCCCCTCCTGCGCACCCAGCTGCAGGATCTGATATTCGCCCCCAGTTGAAGATCTTACAATACCAAAAGGATTTTGCACTTGTCTCTCACAATACAATGACCTCTCACCACAACAATAGAGCT
>ML781072.1:314838-352556 GCA_009831015.1 Picea engelmannii
TGTCATAACCCTAATTACCAAAACCCTAGGTGTCTAAGACCCTAGGTCAACTTGATCCACTTTTTTCGGACTTCGCTAGCCTATCTTTCCTTCCTTCTCATGTCGTGCTCCAAAGCATCCAATGGTGGATTTTTCTACTTCCTGAGTCATCCTCGGTCCATCTTCCTTGTTGATCTATCATCCTCGATATCCTCATCCAACATCTTTCTTTTCTGCACTTCGCTCCATCTTTTCTGCTCTTTTTCTCACTTCGACCCAGTGACAGTCACTATGTCTCCAACAAAGTTTGTTTTTTACCTTTTCTTCCTTGTTTGTTGTTTCCTTTCATAACCAAGGGACAATAGGCCCCCAACAATCACCTGTGACTCATCTTGAGGCACTTCAGATCTGCTCCTTTTGTTTTACTTCGACTTTGGACTACGTAGTGCAGCCTTTTCTTTCTGCTTTATGTCTCCTTCTCGTCCTTGTGCATACTGTCGTTTCTTTGTTTGGTACCCAATTTCAACTGCACCTGGTACCTAAACCCTTTTCTTCATGCTTTTACCTGGAGCTGTGAGGCAGCTGGTTGTCATAGTACAACTTCAGCCAACTCCCATTCACCAATCCTTCTTTCCATTCTCCATTCAACGTCTTCAGTTGCGCATCTCCTCCTTCTGTGATGTAGGAGATATCATATGGTCCAAGCCAATGCGTTATGAACTTCCCAGGTTGTTTGATAAACTTACTTTCATATACCAGTACTAAATCACCTTGCCTGAATATCTTTTTCTTGTTGTGCCTGTTGTGGTAGGCCTTTTCTCGTTCCTTCTGAACTTGCTGATGGAAGCCTGCAATGAATTTGTCTTCTTCTAGTTCGACTAACTGTGCTAGCCTCTCATGAATAGTGCCAATATCATCCATGTCTATAAATGAAACAATTATTAAGCTTGGTACCAAGTACTCCATCGGGACAACATATTCAAGACCATAAACCAACTTGAAAGGGGTCTGCGTTGTTAATTTCTTGCAAGTGGTTCTATAAGCCTAGAGTACTGATGGTACTCTTAAATCCCAGTCATCCCTATTCACACTGCAAATATTTGTCAATGTTGTCTCCAAGATCTTGTTGAATGCTTCAACCGTTCCGTTTGTTTGTGGATGGTAAGGTGTACTCTTCTGATGGTGGACTGCAAATTCTTCAGTCAGGGATGCAACTGTCTTATTGATGAAGTGTGTACCTTGATCACTCATAAGGACCTTAGGGCATCCAAACCTAGTTATTATGTCATCAAATATAAAACGCGCAGTTGTAGTTTCACTACATTCCTTGACTTCTCTTGCTTCAGCCCATCTATTCAGGTATTTTGTCGCAGTGATAATATACCTTTCTCATGTGCACTTTCCTAGTGGGTTTATAGGTCCCACGAAGTCAATGGCCCATTTTTCAAATGCTCGCAGGGTCATCTGCGGTGCTAATGGTGTCTCATCTCTTCGGGATGGTTCTCCAACTCGTTGGCATACATCACATGCTCTGGTATATTCTTTAGCATCTCTATGTAACGTAGGCCACCAAAGGCCAGCTCGTAGAACCTTCTACGCAGTTTCTTTCCTTGCGTAATGTCCTCCTTCGATGCTTTCATGAGCTTCTGTGAGGATCATCGAGCTCTCTGTTTCCATAATGCATCTTCTTAGTATCTCATCAGGTCCTATTTTATATAGTTGACCAGCTATCAGTGAAAGATCTGCAGCGTGCACTACTAGCTGTTTTTTTGGGGAGATTGTACACTCACTCGGAGCCATTCCTGTTGACAAGAACTGGACTATGTCTGTGAAGTCCTCATCAATATTTCTAATGGTGATCAGTTGTGCATCCGTTAATGTATCCTCCAGACTGGTAGGTTCTTCTCCATGTTCCAACCTTGACAGGTGGTCTGGGCCCTTGTTCATTTTTCCTGGCTTAACTATGATCTCAAACTCGTACTCTTGAAACAACAAAATCCATCTACAGATTCATCCCCCCAACACTATCTTGTTGACTAAGTAATTCAGCATGGAGTGATCAGTAAACATTTTAAAGAGTCCTCCTAACAAGTAGTGGCTGAATTTTTGCAATGCATACACCATGGCTAGTCCCTCTCTCTCTGTAGTGGTGTAATTAACTTCAGTTGTGGACAGCTTCCTGCTGGAAAATTCTAATGGATGATCAATGTCCCCTTCTCTAGGTTGTGCCAGTACTACTCCTAATGCAATGGAAGACGAATCAACATGCACATGAAAATCCTTGCTCCAGTGTGGAAATACTAGAATAGGCGTAGTTACCATATTTTGTTTCGGTGTGTCGAAGCTCTGCCAGCATTCTTCTGTCCAACCGAACTGACAGTCTTTCTTTAATAAATTCTCCATTGGCGCAGTAATCTGATCATATCCTTTGATAAATTTCTTGTAATATCCAGTATGTCCTAGTGCAGTGCGCAGTTGTTTGACTAAAGTAGGTGGTGGCAAATCAACTATAATTGCAATCTTGGATGGATCCACCAACAATCCTTGTTTGCATACAATATGACCTAATAATACTCCAAATGGTGAGAAGAATATTCATTTCTTCAAATTCAAAGCAATTTGACACTGCTTGCATTTATCCATCATTAGCCTTAGACATTCAATATGATTTTTCAACAAACTAAAAACAGTCCAGTCATCAAAGTATGCTTCTAAAAACTTATGAAAAAAATCTTTGAATGCTTCAACCACCACCCTGGAAAAGATGGTTGGGGCATTCTTCAATCCAAATGCATTACTTTATATTGGTAGGATCCCCACTCTATGGCAAATGTAGTCTTATGGCGGTCCTCCTTGGAGATGCAGATCTTATGGTATCCTGAAAACCCATCTATAAAAGAATACACTTCTTGGCCTCCCACGTTATCCAACACTTCATCTGTGAATGGTGTAGGGAAAGGATCGTGTAGACAAGAATCATTCAGCTTCCTGAGATCTATGAAAATCCTAATCTCACCTATTCTTATCTTGCACTACCATGGGGCTAATCCACTCCGACTCCTCGACAAGTTCAATAATCCCTGCTTCCAGCATTTTGTTGAGCTCAATCTTCACTTTTTCCTTATATTTCGGGTTCATTTTGTAAGGTCTTTGCTTCAATGGCTTTGCATCTAGTTTCAAAGGTATTCTCATCTCTCCCATAGGTCCTTTGATACCCTTCATCTCAGTGAACTTGGTCGGGAACAAGTCCTGATACTCGTGCAATAATTCTGTGATTTTGTCAATGGTAGCAGTGTCCCAGTAATATCCGACATTGGCAAGATTTGGTGTCTCCTCTATCCCAATATTGACTTTCTTTATCTTTATTAGATATCCAATGAATGGAAGTTCAACTCCTGGTCCTTCCACATATCTCTGGCCTTTTTTTTCTGTGATATTCACCTTCCTTGGATCATCATTTTCGTCGACATTAATGTTGTAGCAGATCTGCAATTTCTGGAGGGGCGCAGTCCATTCATCCTCTTCTTGCTCCAAAGGGAGGCTAGATGCCTCCTTAAATACTTTATGTCTCACCATTTTTAGTGCTCAATCTACTGAAGGAAATTCACTTTCAAACAAAAAGGTGGTTATAAAACTCTGGATCATACCTTCCCATTCTGAAGTGACAAGGCGCAGCTCTGCTTGAAGGTACCAGTTAATCAGGGTCGTATCCAGCTTATTGAAGAATCTGTGTACCCATTGTTCTCTAGGAACATCACTCCAGGCCTCTTCGTAGCTGCATACATGGTCCTTTGGGCAGCTTCAACCTTTGTATCTTACTTTGCAGCTTCCTACTTGTGCTGAAAACCGCGTTGTCATCAAAGTTTGACATTGTGTCCATTCTGTGATGTTTCCCTTGTGTGTTCCCCACCATCTTGTTGGTGTGTCTTTCATGGCCTCATCCATTTCCAACAGCCTCTGTTGTGTTGGTACACTTGTCTCAAATTATGATAAGAAGTTCTCTAAAGGGTTCAGCCCAACAAATGTGGGTAGATTACTCATTGTTGTGCCAATCCAGCGAACTTCTCTGGTTAGCCTAGCACATCTTCTTGTAGATACTTTGTACATCTGGTTATGCCAGTTCTCCAGCGCTTCTTCTAAGTTAGATGAACATGTGTTGTCACTTTGCCAGCTCAGATTCCTATCAGTTGTAGGGTTGATATAATCTTATTGTCTGGTTGTTAATTTGTAGATGTTTTCCAGTTCAAATGCGTGGTCTTCTTCTCTGATAGGCTTTGTATATTGTGGACCCTCATCTGGATCCAAAGGTGAAATGACCCTAAGGCCAGCTTTCTCAAATTTCATGTGTCTTTTCTTTAGATCAACAATAGTAGAATTGTCGAAGGCCCAATCAATTCCTAACAATGCAGGGTAAGGGCATCTATCATCAACAATTTCAATTACCTCAAAATCTGCAAAGGTTCTTACTCCATCGATGTCCACCGAGACATGATCTAATCGTCCAAATGGGTTGACAACTTGCTGATTAGCCATGCGAATCCTGATAGGGAAATATATCAGCTTGGGTTTTCCCATCAGTTCCCAAGTCTGCTTCGTCATGACATTGACCTCTGACCCTAAGTCAAGGACCACATAGTCTATCTCATACTCTCCTATCTGAGCATTCAAGTGTAATTCTTTATTTTTCCTTCTCCTTTTTCCAATTTGGTACACTACCCTATTCGGTAAGGGGTCTATCTTTCCTAGCTCATACTTCTTGATTAAATCTTGTAATTCTTGTACATCGCCTTTATCTTGAATCAACTTAACACAAGTGCACAAAAATTCCATGAGTTTGCTTACCTCTTTCCCTTCTGTTGGCGGTGCAGACGGATCAAACGCCTGAGGCATGCCATATTCTTTGATTTATGGTTGTCTCTTTGATGAATATCCTTGACCTATTTTGAACTCTTTTCTTGCCTCCTCGAATATCTGTCTTTCTTTCTTAGCATGGAACATTGGGGTCTTTTCTGTAGCTTTCTTGACTCCGTGGTCATTATCAATCTTTCCTTGGGCTGCTCTGTCTTCTCCTGTAGCAATGCCTCCTTGAGTGATAAAAGAGACTCTAGGGTCTGCTCTGCGAGGTTCAACGTATATCAGTTGTACTTGTGGGTTCTGTTGAGGTCCTCGTCGTTCCTGAAGTTTAGCTAGCAGCACAGGGCATTCCTCTATGACATGCTCAAAGGAGTTACAATAACTACAGGTTGTACAAGGATTCTGACAATCCCTTGCTAAATGTCCTGGATGCACGCATTTGTAATAGATTATTTGTCCTCAGCCTCAGCCCATACCTCCTCCTCCTCCTCGTCCTATGTATCCACCGTGAGAATTGAAGTTTCCTCTCCACGGAGAGTTGTACTGTGGAGTGTTTCCTTCTTGTTGTACTTCGCCTTGAATCTTGTATATGTCTCTCGACCTTTCATGCATGAGACCATAAGCTCTATAATCTCGATCATCATGCCCCACTGATTTACATAATGTACAATACAAGTTTGTGGGTGTATGAACATACTTCTGCATGTAGTAGCACTCACGTAGGCGATGCCTATTTCTGCATACATCACACCAGGGTAGGTTAACTTGCTTCAAGGAGCTCGACGCCCCTGAGGCCAAGTACTCATGAAATAAGGGATAGTGTTCCTTATCATGGCCTTCATATCTACATCTTACACACCATATATCTTCCCTTTTGTCTTTTCCCTTATCTTTCTTCATATCTTCGACCTGTAAAGACAAACTAGTTAGCTGGCTCATGATCTGGCTAATGCCTGAGCTAGATTCTCCCATTGGTGTTGATTCAAGATTCATGGAGATCTCCAAATCTTATGCATGTGATGTAATCTTCTGATGCATCAGAGGGACTCTTATGTGTGGTAATAGTGTAGCGATGAACCATTATTTGTTCTGTTCATCGAGGATCTGAAAAGTTAATCAGCCTGTCAGGGTCTTGAATCTTTGGTCGAACTCCTAAACAGGTTTTGCTACCCTTTGTTTAATCTCTTTTAGTTTTGTAATACATTGTAACTCTGACTTAGGTTTCTTAAACTCTGCAATCAGTGCATTCTTGATCTCATTCAGGGGCTTAGGTTGTGCCAGTCCTTGGACAAGTTTCATGTACCATCTCAGTGCGCGGTCCCTTAGCATAGTGCTGAACTGGGGTCTCTTGATGGCTTCATCAGTGATACTTTTAATATTCCATAAGGCTTCACACAGATCCATCTCCTCTAAATATTGGGAGTCTCATTTCATCTGCCATAGAGCTGACTAGAATTCTTGTTTGAGCAGATGTTGAGCTACTAGTAACAATACTCTGAAGATTCTGGTGGTTCCAACTACTCTGACTGCTAAGTACTATTGGGACAATAGGAGGATTAACGTTACTTACTTCAGTAGCTACACAGTTCCTGAGTTTTCTGGCTCGCTTTGGCGCAGTTCTTCAGCTTCCCCTTCTTCTATTATGGTGGGTTCTGGATGCTCTTCTTCTATTAGATCTACCTCTTCTCCACTGTAGAAACCCTCTTCTCCATAGTTTTTCTTTAAAAAGTTCTCAAGGTGAACCCCTCAGAATACTTTTCCATTGCACGTATGTCCTACTTCTGTGTCGTTGTCGTTGTCTGAGATCTTGAACATTATCCTTTTCTGGTTCGACCAATCTACTGTATCTTCAAGATGTGGTTTTCATGCAAGAGCATATTGATTCTTATCTTCAGAAAGTGTAAAAATTTCCTATGGGTCCTTTGAAAAACTATCTCTCGGTTTGGCTATATGATTATGTTCTGTCAACAACAAACTTGGTGATATACCCTCCAATGGTACTATCAAACCAATGATCTACTGCTATGGATACAGCGTTGTCAATTCTCTTAACCTTCTAGATCAGCGTCAATGTCCAAACCACAGGAGGTCTGGATCTGATCTCAAACTGTGTGTCAGCTAACCTAGCCAACCACTCGTGTAGCTCCTGATGGATTCCTCCAAAGAAGATCTCGTGAATGTCAGTGAAGATGTATCTTTGCAGCCAATCTTCAGTACTCAGTTTAGGGTTCTTGTTATGGGTTTCAGCGAAGTCCTTCTCTTGATCCTCTATCCACTTATGAATCTCTGTCTTCGATGGGAACCACCTTGACATTCCCTTAAAAAGATTCTGGTCCCAGTAATGGAACCATTTGTTGGCACAGGGGCATACCCAGGGTTCACTCCAAGAGCGCACCAACAAGCCCTAGCTACTAGCCCTTTCAGAAACACATGCGAAGCAGATGCAGTCTCACCCAAAGCAGCGAAGAGGGGGTTGCAAGACAGAGATGTCTACAACCAGGGGAATATCAATGGGATCTTGTATAACAGCAATCACGGTATTCATATATCATTTACTAGCGAAATATACTCTGCGCAACCATAGATCTTGATCTAACACAATAATGAAAATAACAGTATAATAATGGAAGAGATCAAAGCATTAATCACTCACACAACAAAAGATGTACATGGTTCACCCTCTCTCTAGGGCAACGTCCACAGAATTGTGCTTATGATATATTAAGATAAATCTTATAGTTCTAATCTACACTCTTGGCCAGCAGATCCTCTCTCTCCTTTTGTCTTTCTCTCCCCCCTCATGTGCACCCAGCTGCAAGATCTGATCTTTGCACCCAGCTGAAGATCTTACAATACCAGAAGGCTTCCGCACTTCTCTCTCACAATACAATGACCTCTCACCACAACAATAGAGCTAAATCAATAATAATATCATACCCCTCCCCCCCCCACCCCCCCGACCCAGGTCCTCTTGACCTTTATTTATACATTCCAATACCTCATTGACAGCCTTAGGCCGAAACCTAGGTGTCAAAACCCTAATTACCAAAACCCTAGGTTTCTAAGACCCTAGGTCAACTTGATCCACTTTTTTCGGACTTCACCGGCCTGTCTTTCCTTCCTTCTCATGTGGTGCTCCAAAGCATCCAATGGTGGATTTTTCCACTTCCTGAGAGTTCCTCGGTCCATCTTCCTTGTTGATCTGTCATCCTCAATCTCCTCATCCAATGGCTTGACTTTTCTTCTTTTTTGCTCACTTTGACCCAGTGACAATCACTGTGTCTCCCACGAAGTTCGATTTTTACCTTTTCTTCATTGTTCTCCATTTCCTTTCATAACCAAGGGCCAACAAGGGCCAACAGACACCTTACTCTTGGCCTATGAATTTATTATGATCTTGCACTGTTGTAAATATTGTGAGTATTATATCTAGGACCTGGTTTTCATTTACCTTCTCTTCTTTTTTTTTCATTTCTTCTCCAAACCTTCATGTATATGACATCGGTGTTTTCCTTCATCGAAGGCTCTATCATGCTTCTACAATTTCGAGCTATGTGTCCATAGTTGTGTCATTTTTAACACTCAATATTATGTGGAGCCAAATAAACATTTATTGCTTGAACATTTCTTCCATAAGCCCTTCAATCTACATCTTTATGTCCAAAGTTAGCGTAAGTAAAACAATAACGATAAAATAAACTTACATACCTGGGAGCAAATGATATTCTTTCTGGTGTTGTCCTTTTGAATTCCTACCTTGGTTGATCATGATATTCCCTTTGGTTTGTTCCTTCACAATGATTGAAGATTCTTTGTTTCCTGAATGTAGAAGGTCTTATGTATTCATTCCTTTCTAATTCTTGTTGACCATGATTCCTTCCTTTGAGAACTTCTACATAACTATTTTTTTCTATTTCTTTCGTAATGGATCTTGAACCTTCCTCAAAATGAACATTCTTGTATCCTAGTCTGGATTTTTCATTGTATGGCCTTTCACTGTTGAGAATGTTTTCTAACACTTGAGAACTTTTCAAGTTCTTCCTGAGCTTGTTGACTTCAAATCTCAATGTCATGATTTCTTTTTCAAGCTTCTCACACTCTTTTTCTTTCTTTATCATCTGGATATGCATTGCTTCTTCCTTTCTCTTTTTTTCTTCAAGTTGGGTTTTCAAGGAGATTATTTCTTCTTTGAATGATTTTTTATTCTTCCTTTCTTTATTCAACTCAGTTAAAGCATTGATTAATTCTACCTCAATATCGACTTAACCTTCTTGTTTTCTTTTAGGAGTTCTTTTCTTATTTTCTGTAGCCATAAAGAGTACTCTCTCTGAGTCACTATAACTTTCATCATCTTCATCAAATGAAGAATTCTATTCTCTTGAGTAGATATTTTTCTTGAAGACTTTCCTTTTATCTCCTTTCATGTTTCCCTTTTGATATTTCTTTTCTTTCTTAGGATCTTCTTCATCACTATTTGAATTCTTAGCATAAGGACACTTATTTTCAAAATGATCAATTTTACCACAATGAAAACATTTTAAGGAAATCATCCTCATCTAAATCATCACTACGACTACAATTTCCTTTAACTTGGGCCTTTTATTCTTCTTTGTCTTCTTGGAAGATTTGAAGGATGCTTCTTTCTTGGATGGATTTTCTTGTTTTGTTCTCATTTCATAAGTTGTAAATGTTCCATGTATCTCATCCATGCTTATGGTACCTAGATATATTCTTTATTCTAGTGCTGAAATCTTAGAATCAAATCTCATTGGAAGAGATCTCAATACCTTTTGAACAATCATAGATTCATCAACTTTTTCTCCCAATCCCTTAATTACATTCACTATTTCATCAAATCATAAAAAGTAAGTTGCAGTGTCTTCATCTTCCTTCATTTTCAAATGTTCAAATTGACCTCTGTAAGTCTAAATCTTGGCTACCTTGAATTTGACATCTCCTTTATAAACATTCTGAAGTTTGTCTCAAATCTCCTTTGTGGAATCACGATGCATAACCTTGAGAATCAGCTAGACCATTCAGGATAACATTTTTAGCCATCAAATTTTTTTGACTGAGTTTCTTTCCATCGTTATATGTTGGGGGAGTGGCAAGCTCTTTATATACATCTACTATTGATTGCCAAACATCAAATCCCCATTCTTGTACATATGTTTTCATCCTTCTACTCCATAATGCATAGTTATGTCCATTAAAGTGTGGTATTCCATTATTGTACATATTGGTGCTCTCCATGATCTACCTTCCAGTGATTAGATTGTTTTCTTGAAGGACCTGCTCTGAAACCAATTGTAAGAATACTGAGAGGGGGGGTGAATCAGTATTCTTACAATTGGTTTCAGTAGTATATCATCAATGTATTATCAATATATCATGAGAATATAAACATAAGCAACATCACATCACATCGCATAAAATACATAGTACACCATAATTTACATGGAAACCAATATGGGAGAAAACTACAGAATGATTTCTTATATATTGTCAAGAATACATTCATCGGAAGCACCAACTTCCCAATTCTCTAGCAAAAAATGGAAGGAGGCTCCAAACTCCTATTTACAAGCTCCAACTTGAAGGAAGCTACAACTCCCTGATTTACCAGCTACAACTGGAAGGAGGCTCCAATGCCCTAGTTTACACACTCCAACCTAAAGGAAGCTCCAACTCCCTGAGTTCTCCATCACCAACCAGAAGGAGGATACAACCCCCTTTATTTTCCCTATCATGTTGCTCTGAAATGTAAGTGTAGACCAAATTATCACTATCACAATCACTACCACTATCATTGTCACTACCACTGTCACATCAACCTATAACTAGTTAACTTTTCATTGTATCCAACCTGACACTATCACCAATTTGTCACTGTCAACTGGTCACATCAACCTGTCACATCAACCTCTAACTTGTCAACCTATCACTATATCCAACTTTTCACTATTAACCTATCACATCAACATATCACTGTCACCAATTTTTCACTGTCAACCTATCACATCAACCTTCCACTGTCACTGATACTCAACATCAACGAAACGAGATCCATGATCACCAAGAACACCTCTCAACCAGATGCTCAAGAATCACCAACATATGTTTCTACCAAGCATATATCAATATCACCAACATATTCCTCTACCAAGAATATAAAAAGTACACCAACATAAGCCTCTACCGAGAATGTACCAGCATCACCAACATATGCCTATACCAAGCATATATCATGATCACCAACAAACCATCACAAAATATGTGTCTCGATCATGTACCAACACATCAATGATATATACCTCAAGCATATGCCAAACCATGTACATCAACACATGTACCATACCATGTACCAAGCATGTATCAACCATGTACACCAACACATGTACCAACAATAATCTTGACACCATGCACTAAGGATTTTCATCATACACATACCAATGCATCAACAATATTCAAAAGGCATGACCATCACATCATCAACATATAACCAAGATGTACCTGAAACCATGTGGCTCAAGTATAAACCATGTGTCAATATATCCAATATATGCACCAACAATGTACCTCAACAAATATACCTAAACCAACATGTACCATACATCCAAGATGAGCCTCAAGGAATACACCAAAACTCACAAAGACATGCCTCAAGAATGTTCCAAAATATCACCAAGATTAAACCTCATAAAACATAGAATAACACACCTTTACATATGTAACTGACCTGGTGCCTCTCATCCTGACACGCAAACTTGTAGATTTACCTCAGTCCTCAACAACCGCACACTAACATTTCTTCTCTCTTTTGTATTTTCCTCACGGGACTAAGACTGTTGTCTAGCGGGGCCTCGCTTGATGATCCATAGAAAACCCGCAAGGGTGCCTCACATGACACACTCAAGATAACATGTGGGGGCTTTCTTAGTTAGGGCTACAAAAAAACCCTAGCTCTCTACAGGTCCGAAAAGTTTTCTCTTCCTTCGCACTTTCTTCGCCACCTCAAACTCGACCTCAAATTCGCTAATAGACCAAAATATTCTCATAAGATAGATATTCAAGGAATGTGTGTGTGTACTTATGAGAGACTTCTTGAGGTGTACTTATAATTTTTCCAAGTAACTTTTCTCCTTAATCTTAGGGATTCTTGAAATTTCTTGTTGCAACCACTTTACCCTTTCATTAATGACTTCTAACCAATTAGGGGCTTTTTAACCATTCTTCGAGGCTTCCAACTTCAAGAGGGAATATATCTCTAACCGTGAGGAACCATGTGGCGTACCACCTACCATTGGAAACAAAACAATGAGGAATATCCATATATGAGTATGTTACCTGCAAATACATTGTCATTCGCGTCCTTACTTGATCAACTTTGGGTTCCATAACCGGAACTTCGAGGCTTTGTGTAGACTTCATAAAATGCACCTATCACATTTGTTGAAATCAACCATTCATGTTGACATCAATCAAAACTAACTCACCATCAATCTCGATCAAAACTATAGGGTGTCTCAAACATTTTGAGGGTTGACATCAATGACAATCAACTGTCCAACACCATCAAACCTTGGAGTGTTAGAAAACCAATCTTTTATTGACATCCTTGGCCTTATTGAATTCTAACTATGAAAACTCTTTCAAGTGCAGTTAGAAAAACCTTGTTTGAAAATCATCTTACTTAATGGACAAAATTTGTTAATTAAAAATAAAAATAAAAACAAGCTATGGAACATGTTTTTTCTTAGTTTAATGTTGTTATGGATCTAGCAGGCCTTTTTCTACTAGTCCAATAGTTTGTTTTTGATCTAATGGTCTTCTACTAATAGTCTTTTCATTTCTTTGCATAATATTCTTTTACCATTATTTTTTGCTACAAATCCACCAAATTTCCTTGAATCCAATGGCAAGGCCTCCTCTATGTTCAAACTATGAGTTCCTACACTCCTTCTAACTTAGCATTTCATTATTCACATTTCTTGGCACTTTTTCATTGTTTTCAATCCTCATCACTTCTAGTTGCTGTCGAGCTACAGATATACCATGTAAATCAACATTTAATTGTCAACCCGGGAAGGTAGACTTAGAGGAACCAGCACAGGAAATGCAGGGCTGAAGAGGGGGTTTAAAGGATGCCAAGCTACTCTCTGAACTGCTAAGAGAAACTTGCCGAAAGAAGCTACTGTACTCTACTCTGCTCTGCACTACTCGGTACTACTCGGTACTGACCGGTACTATTCTGTACTAACTTCATAAAACTATTCTGTATATGCATGTAAGAGATCTACTGAAAACAGTTAAGTTCTTGCTACTTATCACTCCACACAACTCAACAACCTTCTATGAAACTCTCTATTGTAGTCAAATAAAACTTCTCTATCTCATGAGATATCCAAACTAGTTCCTGAATGTTAAGCAGTCTAAATGTGAAAACTGAAGAAATGAAATCAATGGCTGAAAAGAAAATGTGAAACCCTCGGTTGCAATGAAATGAAATGCTACCTCTATTAAACCAATGGGGAAAACTGCTGAAAGATCAAATAAAAAATGGAGTCTACTGTAAATACCATATATACACAGCTCTGTTTCCATAGAAGGGGGCCCTACCTTCTCTGTCAACAGACTGTCTCTAAATCAATGCATACTGGAAAATAAATAACCCACAGCAAACTTACAAACAACACCAGTCGAATTCATGGAACTCTTACTATTTTATTGAAAGATAAGGACAATACAACTTCTTTCAGACTTCCATTCCTCTCTCTGGTCTATGCTATGTCTATCTTCTCATTTCTCAAACATAACAGCGTTTCCCATCCCCTACACATTTCTCTGCATCATTTCTCTAGCATAGAAGCTCTCCTCTCACGTTTTCCAACCCTCTGGCAATGCATGGCATCTCTTTACATAGCGTTCCCCATCTCTGGCAATGCGTGGCATCTCCTTTACAAACGTTCCAGATCTCTGGCAATGCTACATAACGTTTCCAGCTCTCTCTGGCAATGTTACTCCACGTTTCAGATCTCTGGCAATGTTACATAACGTTTCTGACCTCTAGCAGTCGTGGCTTTGTGCCCTAGAAGTTATAAAACGGTTTTAAGAATATCACCGGAGGATGAGACACGTTTTACACAGTTAATCATGCCACGATTTTCTTCCTTGCGTTATGCCCGAATTTAAATGCTTGATGCCAGGAGAATACATTGATAATGTGTGGGGCCTCTACACAAGTATGTTTCAACCCATCACAAAATAATCATAAGTATTATCCTCTATAAGCCAACACCCTGCATTCTTGCAAAGTTCAGCTATTCTTCGCAGAAGAGGATTATTGTTGCAATTAGAGTTGAATTCTTCGCTCATTTGTGGCTTCGGAAGCACTTCATGGTTTCTGTATACAATGGAACATATATGTGTAACGGAGTATGAATAGCACAGAAAGAATGTCATTTGCTTAACAAAAGTCTTCAGGAGAGTAAACAATGTCTTCAAGAACCAGCAAGAAAATGTTATAAATCCGGAGCCCAACAGTTGCTTCATATCCTTGTGGTTTATTTTTTAACTTTGCATCTCTACAACAATAGATTCCTTATTGAATCTTCCATGGCACACAAATCATCCATAGTCAAGGTAAGTACATTTTTTTTTTGTTATCTCTTACTTATTCAATATCAATGCTAACTTTGAATTTATTTTTGAAATTCCTTCGGGCCTTTCTTCCTCTTTGACTTTTTGTTACAATATGTTAATATTTTTGGTGTAACTAAGGAAGATATTATTGTATATTTGTTTTGGTCAAACCTTTAAAAGGTCATTGTAATTATATTTAATAAGTCGGCTCAACAAAAATTACTATATTATTGGTATTTTACGTATAATTGTAAAAAGCCCCATTGTGGCTAGTCGACCTTGTTTTTATGGGTTAGTTAGGTGAAGAGTCGTTTCTCTTCAAGAGACACTTTTGTGTATAAATAGAGGATAGGTTCCTCCCACTTGGACACTCTTACACACACTTCTCTTGTGTACCTTGGAGAACATAAGGAGGTCTAGCACACAAGTCTTGGAGACTGGTTCTTTTGGTGTTTTGGTCTAGGTCTTTCCTGGAGAACTATAGTGCTTTATTGTACTGGTTGAAGGAATTTATATTGAGGATTTTGGTTGTTGGGTTCTATCTCCCAAGAGGGTTTCCCAGGATAAAATTTGTGTTCTATTTTATCTATGATTGTCTATATTTCAATGATCGTATTATAGTTGTTATTGGATTAAATAATTGTAACTGTGTAACTGGAAAATTTAAAATTCTAACATGGGATCAGAGCATGCCTGAATAAAATCTAGAAATAGATCTAGAAGCCTAAAAATGAGTCGTTTTTTATTCTAGAGACAATTATTGGACAAACCAAGACCATTAGGAGGTTCTCCCTAGCCTAACGCACTTTTCCAATGGACCAATTTTCCAGTTTGCAGCCATTGTAGTTAGGGTTTCACCCAAACCCTGAGGTTGATGTTTTTCAGTTTCTGGGGAGATTTTTAATGAAGCAATACCACTAAGAATCTCTCCCTAGCAGAGTGCACCTGCTGGTAAGTTCATATATCTCTTCTGAGAATTTTCATTTATGGTCATATTTTTGTGTGGTCCCAGGTAGGATGACTACAGGAATAAAGATCGATGAGAAGCTAGATGGAGCTAATAACTTCAAGGCCTAGAGGTACATAATAACCCTCCTTGAAGAACATGATATGGATATGTTAATCAAAGAATATGTTCAATAACCTGAAGGAAATGAAGCTAAGGCAAAGCATAAGAAGGAAATGATAAAAGAAAAAAGGATTATTGCAGACTCCATCAAGGACCACCTTATCCATCATGTATCATCATTATCTTCTCCAATGAAAATGGTGGACACCTTAACTCGTCTATTTGAAGGAATAAACATCAACCGAAGGATGACTCTAAGAACTCAGTTGAAGAATGTGAAGATGCATAACTTAGTATCCATTCACTCCTACTTCTCAAGAGTGAATCAAATCAAGGATCATATAGAAGTCATCGGTGACTCAATAGAAGGAGAAGAGATGGTGATGACCACCTTTATTGGCCTCCCAAGGTCATGGGATGCATCCATCAAAGGAATTTTTGTTACAAGGAAAATCTCCCTATGGCATGGGGTAAACCACAATAGACAAAATGACATGCAAGAATCAACTCTAATCCCAAATATTCTATATAGATGAAATTATAACAAGACAAGGCCAAGATCCTACCTTGTCCAGACGTTCAATGAAGACCATCGTTGAGCATGCAAGTCAAATCTCTATACTTGAAACGTGTCCTCATCAGCCAAGATACACAAGCATATAGTGATAATATACAATGTTACCATATAGTGATTAGCATAATCCATTAGCATACATGACAAATACGCCCATGGAATAATAATTCAAATATTTGCAATATATCAATTGGACGAGAGAAGAGTAATTCTATTAAAATAATCAGTAGAAGTATATGGGTGACAAACTTATGTAATGGAACACATCGGAACCGAGAAACTAAGTCCCTCCAATTGGGCCTCCACCACTTCAATCCTCCACCAAAGGAAAGCTCATATAAAGGAGATAATGAGGTTATTCATCACAAAGAAGGAACAGGGCTTCATACTTTCAAGGACAAAGGGATGCAGACTCAATATGAAGTGAAATTTCTCCAGAGTGTGTTTGATCTCAAAGTTGAATTGTTCTCCTCCTTTCCAAGTCTTGAATATGGCTCAATTTATAGACTTCACATGGAACTGAAGGTCTGAGTTGAAGCGTTTCTAGCATATGGAAGGTCAAGGATCATGGATTTCATGACACGGCATGGAAACCCGACATAATTTTTAATTTTTAGCACCAAACCCGATGTGCATGGGCTATAATGGACCAACCTATGTATACACTTGTTTTCTAACTGATAGGGTGCGTATATGTGGGAGAATATGATTTTTGGCTATGGAAGGTACAAAAGGGGACTTAAAGTCTATATAGGGAAATGGAAAGGCCATTCAAGGAAGTTGGATGGGGTGAGGAAAATTTTGTTGTAACAATTTTCTCAAGGAAGAAGCTTCCCAAGTTCATTGGGATTTGGGAAGATTGCAACCAAGAAGAAGCTATGACAACAACAAGAGAAGAAAATATGGCAGATGAAGATCAAGCCCTAGCCACCCACACCGGGAAAGGAAATAGAAAGAAGGAGCACTCTTCACCTAAGAATTTTAAGAAGGGTCGAAGAGACAACTCTAACATCAGATGTTATTGTTGTCAGGAATTGGGACACTTTGCAAGGGACTGTCTCCTCATTAAGGAAATAAAGAAAAAGAAAGGAGGTAAGAGGTATCAAGATCACACAACTGAAGATAATGAGACTCCCAATAAGGTTGCAAAGAAAGATGAATAAAGTGATGAGGATTATATCCTTATCTCATCCCTCACAGTTATTTTTACTCGTGGAAGCAACACTCGGTTGATAGACAATGGTGCTTCCAAGCATATGACATGTTATGAGGACTCCTTATCTAACATTGTTCATAAAGATTCACCTCACAAGGTGAAATTGAGTGATGACTATTAGTATCCAATCAAAGGATTTGGAGAATCTTCCTATAAGTTAGACTCAGGAAAGCCAATGAAGATGAAGGAAGTTCTCTATGTTCCAGGATTAAAGAAGAATCTTCTCTCAATTTCATCATTGGATAAGAAAGGATTCAAAGTATCATTTGTTGATGGTCAAGTTCTTATGTGGCTAAGAGGGAAGACCTTTAATGATGCAGTAGTGATTGGAGTTGAAGATGGAGGACTCTACAAATTAAAAGGACAATCAGATTCTGCAATGGTTCATTATACTGTGAATCCTAATCAACTATGGAATATGAGATTTTCTCACCTACACTACAAATCCATTCCAGTTGTGAGAAATATGGTGACAGGTCTACCAGAAATAAAAGAAGAACTAGATGGTGTGTGAAAAGGTTGTGCACAAGGAAATAATGTGAAGCAATCCTTTCCCAATAGCGATAGCAGGGCCAAAGGAGTTTTTTACATCGTACATTCATACGTGTGTGGACCGATGTCGGTAGCTTCACTAAGTGGGTATGTATATTATGTATCTTTTATTGATGATTACTCACGTAAAACTTGGATTTATTTGTAGAAGGCAAAGAATGAAGTTTTTGACAAATTAAAAGAGTTCAAGGAACTGGTAGAAAACCTAATAGAGCATAAATTAAAGACCTTGTGATCAAACAATGGAGATGAATTCACCTCAAAATAATTCAAGGAGTATTGCAAGGAAGTTGGGATTAAACGGGAGCTTTCTACTCCCTATAACCCTCAACAAAATGGAGTAGCAGAGAGGAAGAACTGAATGATAATGGAAGTAGTAAAGGCCATCATCCATGATCAAGATCTTCTTATGAATCTGTGGGAAGAAGCAACGAAGACTACAGTGTACGTGAAAAATATAAGTCCCCATAAGGTGCTTGAAAACAAGACACCCGAAGAGATGTTTTTAGGAGAGAAGCCAAAATTCAACCATTTCATAATATTTGGTTGTCCTGTATTTTTTCATGTCCCCAAGTAAAAGAGAACAAATTTGGACCCTTTTGGACATAAGGGCATATTTTTTTGTTATAGTGACACATCAAAGGATTATAGGATATACATTCCCAGACATCGGAAAGTGGATATCAGTCGAGATGTAACCTTCGATGAGAATGCAGCTTTCATTAAATCCAAACATGTCTGTGCAGAAGAGGTTCATGAGGAAGAAAATGAGGTTCCTAGAGTTCCAGATACAGAGGCAATTGAACCATAGGAAGTCATTCCAGAGGATCATGACATGGAAGAACCTCAAAAACTAGCAGAGATTCCTTCTCGCAAGAGAATACTAACTTGGGCATAAGAGTTTATCAGATATGCAGAAAGAATTGGTGCCCCAAAGAAATCTTTTAGGGAAAGTAAGAATTCGAAGTTGTATTCCAACTACATGGCATGCTTGTGTGACATAATGGATGCAGAACCTTCCAATTATGAAGAGGTTGCAGAAGAACAAGTATGGAAAGATTCAATGGTAGAGGAATACTAGACTATTATGTAGAATGATGTATGGTATGTGGTTCCTGGACCAAAGGATAAATATGTGGTGAGTTTGAAATGGATCTACAATATGAAACACACATATGATGGCAGTATTGAAAAATATAAGGAAAACTTTGTGGCCCGAGGTTTCTCTCAGAAGGAAGGGATTGACTATGAACAGACTTTTTCTCATGTAGCAAGATATACCTCGATCAGTACTATAGTTTCATTGGTCATTGTGATGAAATGGAAGGTGCACCGGATGGATGTGAAGACATATTTCTTGAATGGTGAAATAAAAGAGGAAGTTTATGTGGAGAAACCACTTGGGTTTGAGACACATGATAGGAAGACTCATGTGTGCAGGTTAAAGAAGATATTATATGGATTGAAGCAGGCACCCAAAGCATGGTATGGAAGGATTGGAAGTTTTCTAATGATCTTGGGTTTTACCAAGAGTAGTGGAGATCCTAACCTTTACTTTAAGGTTGAGGATGGTGAACCGGTGATTCTATTGTTGTATGTGGATGACCTGTTTCTAACATGTGCAGAAAAGATCATCATAGAGTATAAGAGAAAATTGGCTGCATAATTTGAGATGAAATATTTAGGAATGATGCACTACTTCTTGGGACTAGAAGTATGGCATAGATCAGATGGGATTTTCCTAAATCAAGGAAAGTATGATGTGGAAATCCTGAATAGGTTCAGGATGTTGGACTATAATGCCATGGCTACTCCGATGGTATCAAATCTGAAGCTGCTATAGGATACAAATTCACAGATTTTGGATTCTACCTTATACAGGAAGATGGTGGGTTTGTTAATGTATTTGATGAACACAAGGCCATATATATGTTTTGTTGTGAACACCCTGAGTCAGCATTTGGAGAATCCCAAAAAGGTTCATTTGGTTGTAGAAAAACATGTGTTGAGGTACCTTAAGGGTACTCTGGATCATGGTATTTGGTATGGATCTGACCATGATTTTGGATTCTATGGATACTTAGATTCAGATTGGGCCAATATTGTTCCTAACTGGAAGATCACTTCATGATATTGCTTCAGTCATGGCTCTAGTATGGTCTCGTGGAGTAGTAGGAAGCAGACATGTGTACCACTTAGTATGGTTGAAGCTGACTATGTGGTAGCATGTGAAACAAGCATAGAATAAGTGTGGCTTCAGAAGATGTTGTCTGGGTTATTTGGTCTCATATTGTAGGCGATCTACATTTGGTGTGAATACCAGAGTTGCATGAATTTGTCAGAAAATATAGTGTTCCATGACAAGTCGAAGCATATCGAGATCAGATACTACTATATCATGGATATGGTATAGAGAGGATTTGTGAGTCTCCAGTTCGTGAATACCGAGGATTAGGTTAAGGAATTTTTCACCAAGCCGTTGTCGAGAACTGAGTTTTAGTACTTCAGGGAAAAGATTGGTGTGGTCCCTCTTCAGAGGGAGTGACAGGTGGAACTCATACAGCGTGGAAAAATATCATCCAGCATGAAAAAGGGCTGGCATTGAGTCTGGTGGGTCTCATCCATCGTGAAAAAGGGTTGGCACTGAGAACAAATGGAAAATATCATCTGGTGTGAAAAAGGTTTGGCACTGAATCTGGTGGATCTCATCCAGCATGAAAAAGGGTTGTCACTAAGACATGGGTGCACATGATCAGGTACTAATGCATTGCAAGGTAATGGATGTCTTGGGGACATGTTGTAGCTATTGAGAGCTACCCAAAAATATTGGATTCATGGGGTGAATTCATGTTGCACTATGGATATATAAGGATGTATAGATTCACATGTTCAATAGTCAATGGATGTGAGCTCGTGTGGTATCAGACTTGGAGTCTATGTCTGGAAATAATACCTTCCTAGTTAAGAGGGAGTGTTAATATTTTTGGTGTAACTACAGAAGATATTCTTGTATATTTGTTTTGGTCAAACCTTTAAAAGTTCATTGTAATTATATTGTATAAGTCGGCTCAACATAAATTATTATATTATCCGTATTTTACTTATAATTGTAAAAATCCCCATTGTGGCTAATCGGCCCAGTTTTTATGGGTTAGTTAGGTCAAGAGTCGTGTCTCTTCAAGAGACACGTTTGTGTATAAATAGAGGATAGTTTCCTTCCATTTGGACATTATTACACACACTTCTCTTTTGTATCTTGAAGTGCATAAGGAGGTCAAACACACAAGTCTTGGAGATTGGTTCTTTTGGTGTTTTGGTTTTGGTATTTCTTGGAGAGATATAGTGCATTATTGTACTGGTTAAAGGAATCTATAGTGAGGATTTTGGTTGTTGGGTTTTCTTCCCCACGAGGGTTTCCTAAGATAAAATTTGTGTTCTATTGTATCTATGATTGTCTATCTTTCAGTGATCCTATTACAGCTTCTATTGGATTAAATAATTGTAACTTTGTAACCGGAAAATTTAAAATTCTAACACAACAAACATTTCTAACATTCATTTTCTAAGGTTGGAAAAACATGTGAGTTTGGGGGGAGAGTTACGAGGAAAATATATCTATGGAATGGGGTAAAACACAACAAACAGAATGACACACAGAAATCAACTCTAATCACAAATATGTTATATAAATGAAATGCTAACAAGACAAGGCCAAGAGGCTACCTCGTTCGGGCGTTCAATGAAGACCAGTATTGAGAACGCAACTCAAAGATCTATACCTACAACTTGTCCTCAAAAACCAAGATACACAAGCATATAGTGATAATATATAATGTTATCATATATATTAGCATAATCCATTAACATACATGACAAATACATCCATGGAATAATAATTCAAATATTTGCAAGATATCAATTGGATGAGAGAAGAGTATTTATATTAAAATAATCAGCAGAAGTATGTGGGTGGAAAAATTTTGTAACGAAACATATCGGAACTGAGAAACTAAGTCCCTCCAGCTGGGCCTCCACCACTTCAATCATCCACCAAAGGCAGGCTCATATAAAGGAGATAATTAGGTTCTCCATCACAAAGAAGGAAGAGCTTGGGGGTTGAAAAAGGGGTTCATATTTTCAAGGACAAAGGGATGTAGACTCAATATGAAGTGAAATTTCTCCAGAGTGTCTTTTCTCTCAAATTTGAATTGTTCTCTTCATTTTCGAGGCTTGATTATGGCTCAATTTACAGCCTTCACATGGAACTGAAGGGTTGAGTAAGATCATTTCCATCATATGGAAGGTCAAGAATCATGGATCTTGTGACACGGCATGGAAAACCAATATAATTTGTAATTTTGAGAACCAAACCCAATGTACGCAGGTTGTAGTGGAGCAACTTGCATATATGCTTGTTTTCTAACTAATAAGGTGCATATATGTGGAAAAAAGTGCTTTTTAGCTCTAGAAGGTACAAAAGGAGACTTCAAGTCTGCATAGGAAAATGGAAAGGCCATACAAGAAAGTTGCATGGGGTGAGGAAAATTTTGTTGTAAGATATGCCCCCTAATGTTTTAGGTCATAGGAGTATATGCGATGGTCGAAATACATTATAATTCTCAAAAATGGAGTAATGGAGACTCAACTAGAAGTGTTAGTTACTCATGAGTATATTAAAATCCATAATGCCTTTGTACACATGACTACCAATCTGAATTACACTGCAGATCCATGTGGAAATATACCAAATAGTTGTTCATGGCCATGAATAGGAAATACAAAGAAAACATATGACATAGGCTGTCATAGTCACGAACAAGGCACAGTGTAATCTAGTCTCAAACTCAATCTGAAGATATTTGTATACAATAGAGTACAATTTGATTTCCCATGATCATTGAAGTCATATAGGTACTGGTCCAATGAAAGACAACAACAGATTAGGAAAGTTGCTACTGTAAGTTAGAGGTCTTCTACACTATCCGTCGAAGGTGCAAGTCTACATCATGTGAATAGAGGAGTTGAGGTTGAACACAATGAGACTTTGTTTGATTACCAGTCATTAATATATATCTTTAACAGACATGAGACAACCTACCAATAATGAAAGTAGGTATCAAGGCATCGAGTACATTCTACAAGTGTGAATAAGGGTGTTGAGGCCCAACACTTGAAGAATCCATCGATCGGGATACATTGATGTATTCCCAACTTTCGATGGCAGGAAAACCTACCACTGATGATTTCAAGCCTTTAGGTACTCATAGGACTCTAGGCCTCATTTCCAGAATAGATGAGTTGAAGTTGATGGAAAGAGACCCGCTAAAAGGAGAGCATTAGGGCATCTTTCATCAGTCAGCATGAGGTATAAAGAAATATCTTGATGATTAGAAGGAGCTTGGGATAATAGGATGTTCATGAACCAACGACCCTGTGTGTCTCTTGTATGCACCAGATGCAAGTAGTGCACGAAAGAGACCCTCTAAATAACAACCAATAAGAAAAACTGTCAAAAATGGTGAGGAAACTACCAATAAGGATGATGACATCCAAGAAACTACACAAATCCAAATGCGTGAATATATTTTTTGTTTTCGAACACAAGGGGAACCCCCCAGTCAGCGACCAATGCACAGATGTCAATTGTTGGGTTCAAGGTTACCTACCCATAATGAAAGTAGGACCAGGGTGCATGGTAGGACTACAGCTTCATGTGACTTTGAGATACATTGAGGGTATGGCCGACATGAAAAGTCAAGAGTTCTGAGAAATGGATGACACGTGCTTATAGACATCCTTTGAACAAGATCATGAGACATATGGATAACTCAGGCAACATAGACTTGATGATAAAACTTTGTGATGTAGAAGGTATCAACGAGCTCTCCATAGGGACTGGAAGAATAACCATTCGGAGGAGTAAACTCTAAGTAATGATCTCAGCTTCCTAAGGTCGTGTTAAGCCCAAACTTTGGATGACAGTGGACTCAAAATTTTGTGCTTTGTTCAAAGGCGACATGACTACTACTGATATGAGATAATATTATTTTATCTCTCGTCTTTTTTTTTTTCATAGGAAAAGAAATGTTATGATACGAGAGAGGAAACGAGTGTCGTGAGTAAGCAACTAGCTCCAAATAATGGAACATATCTATTCTCAATTCAAGGAAGTGCATGTGGGGCATGGACACTTGGGAGGATGTTTCCTCTTAGGGTACAAGGTGTCAAGTTGCAAAGGATATAAAAGGGCTATGCTTGGTTAGTGATGCAAATTGTTGAGGTAAGAGGCTTATAACGAGAAAGTGGGATCCAGAAATAGGCTCAATATTGCAAGAAGGATGATGGAATGTGATTACAAATTAATTCCAAAGAATGTCATTTTTCGTCATTTTAGTCCCCTAGGCCCGAAAAACTATAAAATAATACCCAAGAGAACTCTTGTAGCCAATGGTGACTAGAGTATTCATTTTTTGTAAGTAGTCTACTTGGTCCAAAAAAGGGTTAAACCTACACCAAATAGACGTCCTTTAAAATCCATTTAACAAGTGTGAAAGATACAAGTTCACTCGGTAATCTTTTCATTTTTTTTAGAGAGTCGGAAAAGAGATTAACTAAGACTCGAGGGGAGTCCCATAGGTAACAGTAATAATGCTTGTGAGTAAGAATATGGGGTTCGAACGCAAATTCATATTGGAACTATAAGGAACTCCTGGTCATATTGAATAACTTCTGCATGGGCACCAAATAGCACAAAGGTTCTAAGTAGGGCACACATGTTTGGTAAGCCTCTACCACTTAATAACGACAGTTCTAGTAGCAGTAGGAAGGTTTTGTGTCACTAATAAAAGGGTTCATACCTAGGGTGTATGAATCATGATCATAGGATGATGCAAGAGTGAAAAATAGAGTGGCAACCTATCCTATATGGCGGTGAAAGAATATACCTACCGAAGGCATGAACGGGAAGTATGACATTGGAAACCACCAAAAAACAATTCTTTCCACTGCACTATTAGTCCACAAGGTAAAAATTTATCACAAACTATATGAAGTGGGTAAACAATTTCTACTAATCATAAAAATAGACCATTTTACCATACCATTTGAGTTTTTTCACCCACATAGTGCATTTTAGGCCATTTTTCCCACGATCTTGAAATGTCGATTATGGGAGTTACGATCAATGGAATCAGCAACCGTTTGGACCAAGTAAGTGCATGTCCCCTCTACTTCAATTTCAATGGTTTGAATTTCAATTTTAGGCCCCATTGTTTGAGTATTAGAGGGAGTAATATGAAAATTAGGGCATACGTAGGTGATAGTTCATCGGGTCACGTATACGCCCCCATATACATGGGAAAAGTAAATATTTCCCACGTATATGCAACCCTATACATGATTGTTACCATGTTAGCATGCGTACAAGTCCATGAACACATTTTTGAAGGCTTTAACTCAAACAAATGGATTTTACTTTGCATGATGGTGATTGAATGGAGGGAGAGGGAGCATGAAGAGATAGATGGAGCAGTGGGAAGGGATGCAAGGGCCCAACAAGATTCAAAAATATGTGGCCTTTATAAATTTTGGTCTCTCAAAAGAATAAGGGCTCAAGTGAGGCTACTCCAGTTTCTAGTAAACTATTGGAATAAAGAGACAAAGGCCTTCAACCTCGATGGGAAACCATTGTGGATTGAAGTGGATAACATATATTTTATCACAATATTATCTCACTGAATCGAGGTAGTGAATATCAAGTATCTAAGGGCTGGGGGTGGTATGACTATGGAGGATTACATTGCCACCCACTGTGTTGCAAGCACAGATAAAGTAGGGAGCCAACTCCCAACCAGGGTGATCTAGAACCTGAGCTTAAATATCGTCGTTCTTATACTTAATGGATTTTGGGGTTAGCCTCGTTGTACCAGGAATCAAGGCCAATCATATTCTAGGCGGTGGAGTGTTTACAACCAACTGTTTATGACTAGTGTACCTCATTTTTGGCTAACATGAAGAGTCAATTGACGGATTGAAAACAATGGAAAAAGATAAATTTTGTATTTGCATCCATTCTTAGTAGTTTTTTCTTTGAGCAAGTTCCAGGCTTTATCCCTAGAGTAGATATTACTCCACATGTAAAGCGTGATCCAGCTATGTCATGGTGGACTGATGTGATGAGGCGGCTAGGAGGTGGTAGGGTGCCAACCCCATACAATGATGAGTTATTTTTCTGGTGGCGTCGACAGGTCATAGCCATTGACAACTACTCTTATGTCAGGATCAACTACAGAGGGGATCTGGAGATGACTTTGCCACCAGGTTCTGCCTACAGTGATATTGGTAAGAAATGTTTTTATATATTTCATTTTTTTCTTGTGTTTTTCAAAAAGAATAAAAAATGCACATATTTGTTTATGGTATCAAGCATTAACAATTTCTTTGTTATGCATATTCATATCTGTGACGGCCATAAGGATTCGCACGACATCAACAGAGGAGCCAGGGAGATGAGCGGGAGGATATGCGGAGAGAGTGTTGTAGAATGTGTAGGGTAACCTATATCAATTGATGCACATGATTCCTATGGTTCAAGTGGAGGATCTACTAAATGTTATGCAGCGACAGGTGGTGGGTGTACCCCGTGCATGGGTGAAAATCTTTTGGCATCTCGCAAACAATGTAGTGTGCTATCATGATACGCTTCTAGTGCCATATGAATAGATGCCATGGTCATATTGTATACTGGCCATGTATGTATTTTGAGGGTGTGAGCCCCATTTTGTACTATGATACCATATTTTTTGAAAAGAATAAATATAAAAAAAAAATTGGTCTTCAGCTTTACTTATATATGTTACAATGTGTACATGCATGAACATGTTTTCTTTCCTTAGTTATGTGACAAATGATAAT
The DNA here is from genome assembly GCA_009831015.1 of Picea engelmannii. Taxonomy (NCBI): domain Eukaryota; kingdom Viridiplantae; phylum Streptophyta; class Pinopsida; order Pinales; family Pinaceae; genus Picea; species Picea engelmannii. The sequence goes on from ML781072.1 coordinate 341,638, forward strand.
ATAAAATATAATTACCATATGCATCGGATACATGATTAGAACTTTTAGGTATGTGATTATAAGTAAGAAAATCCAATTATCGTTCCAAAAGTCATACCCATAGGAATTTTCATAGTAGAGTAGGGTCTCGCACATGGTAACTTTCATTTAACTGACATATGACTAACTGGGAGTCCAGGCGAACCTATAAATATCGAACACCATGTGAAATGGTGTCGTGTAATAGTTCTATAACAATGCTATACTCAGCCACATTATTTTTTTATGGCTCCAGGTGAACGCCACTTGAAGACACCAATTGGCCCTTGGGTGATTAAATGACCCAAGCAGCGGAAGCCATATTCTGTGTATGACGACCGTCATCGCCTGAAAATCCTAGGTAAATTGAAGATTTCATTGACATATTCTAACCAAGGGAAAACTTGATAAGAAAGATGACAACATGAAGGAAAATATGTATATACACTAAGATACACTAGTATAAAAAAGGTAACACCCAAGCTTTGAGGGATTAAGTGTAATACCTTTTAAGGTAGAGCCCATTTTTGGGCTCATCTATCATATTCCTTTCATAATATTCTAATTCATAGGCTCCTTTCTCTAAGACATGTCGCACAATATAAGTATTGTGCCACATGCGATTGAACTTGCCTGCCCCCAACAGTTCTTTGGCTTGGTCATACAAGAGAACCAAGTCACCCTAAATTTATCGTCGAGGATAGAAAGACCTATCATACTAAACCTTAACACCTCGTTTATTCATTTTGATAGTTGTAGATGCATCTCAACGTTGTTCATCAAGATGCTCTAGGTGCACTAGGCATTCTTCAATATCGGATGTGTCAGGAAGGAGCTCAATTTCCAACTTGAGGGAATGGATTTCTCATTTAATTGGAAGAATCAACTCCATGCCATTTACTAACTAAAAAAGAGAAAAATCGGTGGAAGTATTTACCGAGGTTCGACATGCCCAAAGTGTAGGTTAAAGCATCAGATGCCAGTCATACTTACTCTGGATGACAGTTTTTTGCAAGATGGTTTTGAGAGATGTATTCACTTCATCTACTTGTCCATTTTTCTGGGGATAATAAGGGTAAGAATGACCATGCTTAAACCCCAGTTTTGATACTAACTCTTTCATCATTTCATTATGAAAGTGACTTCCATGACAAGTGACAATATCTTTTGGGATTCTGAACCAAGCTATAATTTGGTTGAATATGAAGAATATTGCAGTATTACCATCAGATTTAATGGTAGGCATGGCCTCTTCCCACTTAATGAAGTAATCCACAGCCGCAATGATATGTTGATGCCCCCCAGTTGAAGCTAGGTTATAGTCCATAAAATCTACCCCCCACTTTTTGAAGGGACCTGTTTATTTTTCAATAAGCAAGGTTTAAGCATGAAATTCATTCATTTTTAGCATTTAACTTAAACCATAAACAATTATGTTGCAGCAACCAAGATCACAAGAAGAAACACCATGCACAAGAACACAAGAAGTATCCTGGGAAACCCTTCTCAAAAACGGAATAAAACCCAGCCAAATCCTTTTCTATATTATTCAAGAGAAAGACCTTCACCACCAAGAAAACCTAGCACACAAGAGGGTGCTTTCAAACCCTAGAAGACTAGCGCCCAAGAGAGGTGTGCACTTTTCCCAAGAAGATGTGCTTGCTGAAATTTCCAAACTCACACAAAATATATGATTCCTCAATGGGGAATTTACCTTTACTTATATTAGACTTGACCTGTCAATAGAGGTGTCTATTGGCACAACAAAGTCGACCTCTTTAACTCACAATATAATTAATAATAACTAGACTAATTATATTTTACATTAATTATCAATTAATTTAAGGTGGGGTCAACCTGTACCCTTTACATTACAACTAGGGTTACATACAAGTCTGAATCTTGAACAATATAGCAAGGGATCTCATACACCCACTAGTGCTCAGCCACTAGGGGAAAATCCATAGGGATGTCCATATCTCTATCTCACTATGTCTCACAGGAGAACCACACTCACTAGTTCTCAACCACTAGGATCATGTTCACTTGTTCTCATCCATAGGCATGTCCACCCAACAGATATTCTTTCCCACTACATTACATAGGAGAGTCATCTGGAGTTCATCATCTCAACTCTCTGCTAAGAGGAGGCTAATACATCGTATGCATCTCTGTCTCATAACAATGCACCCATCTCATGGGAATTCACACGTTCACCTTGCACTCATCCACAGGCACTTCCAAATCAGAAGATATCCTTTATCATTGTGTTACATAGGAGAATCATACAGAGTTCATCATATGAACTCTCTGCTCAGAGGAGGCTAATACATCGTCTTCATATCTGTCTCATAACGATGCACCCAACTCATGGGATTTCACACGTTCACCTTGTTCTCATCCAGAGGCACGTCCAACTCAACAGATCTCCTTTCTCACTACGTTACACAGGAGAATCATCTGTATTCCTTCTCAACTCTCTATAAGGAGGAGGTCATCACTATGTTCCAGTTCTGTCTCATATAGGAACCACACACCCATATCAGGGGCTCTCTCTCATGTTGACTCAATCAGTTTGTGTCTTGGAGAATGTCTCATGCAGTTGTAATCATCAACACTCCCTCTCAGCTAGGGAGGCATTCTTCATTCATCCAAGTCTCACACGGAAGTACGTCAAACTTTTTCTTGGCTATAGTCATCAACACTCCCTCTTAACTAGGGAGGTATTCTTCACCAAGCCAATTTGGTGAAGATGTTTGCAATATGCTCATGTGTAGGAATGTATAGCACGTGTGTTTTTTTCCTCTGCATCATGTCTCTGATATAGTGATATTTTATCTCAAAGTGTTTCGATCTATCATGAAACATTGGGTTCTCAAATAGCTTTACACATAGCTCTGCTTATCATCATAGAATCTATCTCATGATCAAGTAAATCTCTCAGAAGCTTGTGAATCCACACTACTTTGCACACTCAATGCTATATACTTTTCTTATGTGATACTCAAGGCTACAGAGCTTTGTTTCCTACTGCACCAAGAAACCATGGAAAATTTCACAGTAAAACAACAACTGGATGTTCTCTTCTAGTCCACTGTACTCTCTGCTCAATTTGTTTCAGCATATTTCTATAACTCAAGTTCACACTGGAGGCATATCTCAGGCCACATCCAACTGTGTCTCGTATATATCTCAATACATGCTTTACTGCTATCCAGTGAGTTTGTCTCGACTGACTCATGAATTGACTAGGAACATTCACTGCATAACATATATCAGGTCCAGCGTTAACCAGATAAATTAGTTATCCATTTAGCTGTTAGTATACATGTGGATCAATCTCTTCTGAATCATCATCATTTATTCTTTCGTCAAATCCATTGCCATCATTGTATACATGGATTTTTATTCTATCATACTGAACTTCTTTAATATCCACTGTATATTTTCCTTGACTCGGGAAAATCTTATCAGTCCTCTATTATACTTCTTTTCCCAAGAAGTAGTGTATCATACCTAGATTCTTCATCTAGAAATCAGAGTTTGAGGCTTGCTTGTATCCAATAACATGGCTTCCTGAATAAGTCATCAAAATCAGTCTCTTATGACCAACAATGTAATAGTATATGTTTGGATCAGTAATACTTTTGTTGGAACCCAAACTCATCAAGAATCCATCTATCTAATATAGTTTCCAACTCATGGATGGTGATACAAATGAAAGTGCATATGTCTACTGGATCAATATGTCTCATCATAGTTCATTCCTTTTGCTTGTGAGAATCCTCTAGCCACGGGTTTGTATGTTAATAACCAAATATCAATATAGCATAGAAAAACCTTAGAATAAGTACTCAACTCCTTGAAAAAGAGATCATTTTAGATAATAAGCCTCTTTGAGGGGGCAACCTCCTTTTACCCCACATAAATGTTCAAGTACAAGATGATTCCAAATGAAAATGTCTCCTTGGTATATATAGGAGACTAGGAGGTATAATTACAACTAATGGAATAAAGCCGACATAAATAAAATAACATTACTAATGTAATATGCCCCAATTAAGGGCTAATGAGCCAATATTAGGGCTTATCATGCCCCTCCCCTTGAGACAAGTGTTGTCTGCAATGCTTGAGTAACTTTGGTTGCTTCTGTATAAAAGAATCATCTTCCCAAGTGGAATCTTCAGCTGGTAGTTTCCTCCATTTAATGAGATACTCTGAAATGGATCTATTCCTTGGCTGGCGAATTCTTGTGTTAGTGATGGCTTCAGGCTCCAATATCATTTTTCCTTCCTCATCAAGTTCTGGAAATATAGTTTGAACTGGGATCTTGTTGCCTATAACCTTCTTTAAGCATGAAACATGGAAAACTGGGTGTACTCATGAAGATGCAGGCAACTCCAATTTGTATTCCATAGTACCAATATTTTGAAACACCTTATAAGGGCCATAGTACTTTGGTGATAATTTATTATCATTTTTGGATTGCTAGAGGGACATCTGTTTGTATGGTTGTAGTCTTAAAAACACCCAATCCCCTACTTCAAAACTTCTTTCACTACGATGTTGATTTGCTAGTTGTTTCATGCAATTTTGTGCCATGGTCAGGTTTTCCTTTAAGATTTGGAGAACTTGTTGTTGATACTCGATGTGATCTTCCACTGCTTGAACTTTAGATTTTTCTTTTAGAGAAGAAGTGATGGAAGGAGGGTGGTATCCATAGAGTGCCATAAATGGTGTCATTTTTGTTGCAGTATGAAAGGAAGTGTTATACCACCATTCTGCCAAGGGTAACCATTTAAACCATTGTGTTTGTTTATCAGAGACAAAGAAACGAAGGTAGCCTTCCAGACATTTGTTCACTATCTCAGTTTGTCCATCAAATTGAGGATGATAGGAAGAGCTATGAGCCAATTGAGTACCCAAACAAGAAAATAATTCTATCAAAAAATGTCCAGTGAAGATTGGATCTCTGTCACTTACAATAATCTTTGGGTTGCCATGTAGCTTTTGAACTGTCTCCATGAAGGCGGTGGCAACTGTACTAGATTTGAAGGGATGAGAGAGTGCACAAAAGTTTTCATAATTGGTCAGTCTATCAGCAATCACCATGATGACACTCTTTTGATCCAAGTGGATATCGGTGGCCACCCACCTTTTTCGACTGGCTCAAAATAGTTTTCTGGCAAATTTGGCAATTTACTATTTTTAGCAATTTTTAACTTTCGAGCCCATTTTGAGGGCCCAAATGAAGGTTTTTTGAGATCGAGGCTTTCATTGATATCCAAAGGAATAATTTATCCCCCAAAATGAATCTCCTCGACGATACCTTTCCAACAAGCTATCATACGCCTAAAACGGAGATCGTATGCAAAAGTTACGACCCCGGGAAGTTGATGTACTAACTTACCCAAATGGGGCCCACATGAATTTTGGCTCTTCATCTCCTAGGGTTAGGTTTTTGGATGTCTAGGAATTTTTGCATTCTTGTTTATTGTAAAAAGGCCTTCAGAGCCTCATTGTAATCATCTTCTTGTGAATGTGAGTAGCCATCACATCTCTTCTCAGAGATAAGATGCCACCATTCTATCGAGTCTTTCACTCTGTACATTTATTTCATTAATAGAAATTGTGTATTATTGTATATCTGTGTTTATGGTTTCATCTCTGATATATTTCTATTATATTATTGAATATTTGCGATATCTCTGTGCATTTCTTTATTATATCTCCGATCTCATTTCGTAACGAAAATAATCTGGATCAGTGGTATCAGAGCAGGCTATTCTTGGTCGTTTTTTTCAGTGCATGTCCCCGACGAGGTCTGAGTATAGAAAGTTGGGTCTCGAGCTTGTCTCTCTTGAGGACAATCACTCTCGCACACCCAAGAAACCCTCAATGGAAGAAGAAAATAAAAACGACGGAGCAGACGATCCTATCAGCATGTTGCTTGAGCAAGCTCTCATGCGACAGAGGGACGAAATGATGGAGAAATTTCCCCACATCCTTCAACGCCTACCGATAGAAACAGGCGCATCTTCATCAAGCGGCCACTTTGGAGGCACATCGCCTTTCAAGGTACAAGTTAATTTTTATATTCTTGTATTTGAAGGACAGATAGATGCAGAAGCCCTAGACAAATGGTTAAATCTACTAGAAGGTTATTTCTCTATTCACAAATTTTTCGACAAAGAAAAGATCACCTTCGCACTCCTTAAAGCTCCCCCCCATGTCAAACATTGGTGGGAAACTTATTGGGAGAAGAGTTCCACAGAGGAGTCTGAAATATATGGGGTCGATCCCACTTGGGATTTTTTTGCGGATGCGGTAAAGGAACAATATTACCCTATTGGAAACTATGAGGACCAGTACATGAGATGGACCACACTGTGAAAAGAGAGGGGCCAATTAGTTCCAGAGTTCACCAATACTTTCCATACCTTGCGCACCAAGCTAGGTATCAAAGACTTTGAATGACATTTGCTTTTGAAATACCGTGGGGCTCTACACAGATACATCCAAACTGAAATGAATTTCTGGACATCTCATCACTTAGTGTTGCCTATCGATATGCTATTAAAATCGAGTAGAAATTTAAGCACCATAACAAACAGGATTTTGGTTCTGCAAATCCGCAACAACCAAAGTATGACAAAGACATCCCTAACAAACAGTCTCCCGAAAACCAGTCCAGGCCACATGAAAAGAAGGGTCACGGGAAGACAAAGAAGGACACCGAAAAATGGTGCAATTTCCACAAAAGCCCCTAGCACAACACCGATGAATGTCGCTCAAAACAGTCATTGGTGGCTGAGATCAAAGACAAGGAGCCGAACCCTGATTCAGAATCTGATTCTGAAAATACTGGTAAAGGATAGAGCATTTACATAGACCCCATTGCTATTGTCATGACCACAGCAATTCAACCAGAAGAACCAACAGATCCTTAAGAGGGGGAGCACATTTTTAATTCACAGATGTGGGTGAAGGGGACCCCGTTACATTTTATTGTTGATAGCAAAATCCAGAAGAACCTCATCTCAGCACAGGTCGTCAAACAGTTGGGATTATCGACAACACAACACCTGCAACCATACAACATTGGGTGGCTTCGCCAAGGACAATATCTTTGTGTCAGCCAGCAATGTCAATTGTCATATGGCATCCAACCCTTCAAGGATGAGGTATTATGTGATGTTGTCCCACTAGATGTATGTGATGTTCTCTTGGGCCAACCATATATGTGGAAGCGCCACGTTGTTTATGAGTCTCGACCCCTCAGTGTCATTGTTTCTCTGGGGGTCCATCTCTACAGAATACCAGAGGTAGTTTCGACTACTGTTCCACCTAAAAATTTCCACAAGGTAGTATCTCATACTGCAAAATTTAGCTTCTTCACAATTTGTTCAAAAGGGGAACATAAGGACACTGCAACCACTACAGCTTCGCCCCAATCACCTTCTATCCAACAGAAGCAGGTCAACAAGGTTGCAGAAAAGCGCAAAGATTATTTCTACACACCGTCCTCTCATGTAGCCTGACTTGTTGAATAGCCTCAGCCTCAACAGGTTCATGATAGACTTCCAAAAACTAAATAGCGCGACGTCTCCAGCAAGGCAAGCAGCTCACCAGGATGCAGATTCAGCAAATGCGTTTCCCTCTCCCTCGGGAACTCAACGCAATGGAGACCATTTCTTCCTAAGGAGGGAGGATTGATCCAGGTGGATATCGTTGGCCACCCACCTTTTCCAACTGGCTCAAAACAGTTTTCTGGCAAATTTGACAATTTACTATTTTTAGCAGTTTTTAACTTCCGGGGCCATTTTGAGCACCCAAATGAAGGTTTTTCGAGATTGAGATTTTCAACGATAGATGAAGGAATAATTGATCCCCCAAAATGAATATCCTCGATGATGACTTTCCAACGAGCTATCATACGCCTAAAACGAAGATCGTATGCAAAAGTTACGACCCCGGGAAGTTGATGTACTAACTTACCACATGACTTTTGGTGCTTCATCTCCTAGGGTTAGGTTTTTGGATGTCTAGGAATTTTGGCATTCCTGTTTATTGTAAAAATACCTTCAGAGCCTCATTGTAATCATCTTCTTGCGAATGTGAGTAGCCGTCACATCTCTTCTCAGAGATAAGCTGCCACCATCCTATCGAATCTTTCACTCTGTATTTTACAGTCTCTGTACATTTATTTCATTAATAGAAATCATGTATTACTGTATATCTGTGTTTATGGTTGCATCTCTGATATATTTATGTTATATTATTGAATATATATGATATCTTTGTGCATTTATTTATTAAATCTCCGATCTCATTTCGTGCCGAAAATAATCCAGATCATCTTTCCTTCAGACTTCGGTAACCCTGTGATGAAATCCATGGAAACCTCCTCCCAGCGCTGACTTGGGATGGATAATGGTTGTAAAATACCTGGTGTCTTAATTGTTTCCACCTTCTTTTGTTGGCAAACCAAACATTCTGCCACAAACCTTTGAACATCATTTTTAAGGCCATCCCAAAAAAAATCATTCTTGACTCTATGGTAAGTTTTCAAAAATCCCGAGTGCCCTCCTACTGGAGAGGTGTGCAATTCCAATAGTACCTTTTGTTTGAGTTGGGATTTCTTACATAAATATAAGCGATATTTATACCATAGTGAATCATTTTTCCATGTAAATGTATCTGATGCACTGGAATCCTGTTGCAACCTTTGAATGAGATTCCACACTTTTTCATCATTCTTCCATTCATCCCTTGCTTCTATTATCCAATCGGGTTGGATGATTGAGATAGCACAGAGAAAGGCCTCAACATATTCATTCTTTCTTGAGAGTGCATCTGCCACAACATTTTGCTTCCCCTTTTTATAGATGATTTCGAAATCATAAGCCAATATCTTGGTCACCCATTTTTGTTGTTCTTCTGAAGATAGTCTTTGTTCCAAGAAGTATTTAAGACTATCATGATCTGTTTTGACCTTTATGTGCCTACCTATTAGGTAAGGATGAAATTTATTCAATGCATGTAGTATTGCCATTATTTCCTTCTCATAAATGGGTTTGTGTAAGCCCTTTCCCTTTAGTGGTCAACTTTCAAAAGCCAAGGGCCTTCCTTCTTGCATTAGGACAACACCAATTCTATTTCCCGAGGCATCGCATTCCACAATAAAGTTTTTTGTGAAGTATGGAGTGGTCAAGACAGGAGCTTTGCACATCACCTCTTTAAGTTGTTCAAAATCTTTAGTTTCCTCTGGAGTCCATGAAAATGAATCCTTCTTATTTAGTGTCGTTAAAGGTGTTGTTATTCTTCCATAGTGTCAAACAAACTTGTGGTAGTAACCTATCAAACCCAAAAATCCTCTAAGATTCTTCAAAGTTTTGGGAATCGGCCAATCCATTATGGCCTTAATCTTGTTAGGGTCTACCTTGACACCTTCATGAGATACAATATGACCCAAATACTCTACCTCCTTCACTCCAAAGAAATATTTAGATGTTTTGGCATATAGTTGTTGCTCCTTTAGTAGTTGTAGCACCTTGTCAACATGTCGCACATGATCCTCCCAAGACATGCTATAGATTAGTATATCATAAAAAATACTAACACAAATTTTCGAAGGAAGGGATTGAAAATGGAATTCATCAACCCTTGGAATTTGGAAGGTGCATTTGTAAGGCCAAAAGGCATGACCAAAAATTCATAATGGCCTTCATGAGTTCGGAATGTTGTTTTTGGGATATCTTCTTCCTTCATTCTAATCTGATGATACCCTGAATGGAGATCCAATTTTGTGAAATATATTTCTCCGTGTAGTTCATCCAACAATTCATCAATGATGGGAATGGGAAAATTATCTTTAATAGTGATCTTGTTGAGCTCTCTATAATATGGACACATATGCCATGAGCTATCTTTCTTGAATACCATTATCACTAGTGCAGAGTAAGAACTTTGGCTAGGTATAATAATGCCAGCCTCTAACATTTCTTCAACCATGCGCTCAATTTCACTCTTCTGGGTGTAAGGGTATCTGTATGGCCTGATGTTAGGAAGAACACTCCCAGGAATTAGGTGAATTTGATGATCATGATTTCGAGTGGGTGGAAGACCTTTAGGAATATCTTCAAATACTTTGGAATGTTTATCAATGATCCCTTGGAGATCTTGAGGAATAGATGGCTTAAATGTTTGAACATATAGTGAGCATAGTTGTGCAATAACACCTTGATGCCCATTTTTCAATAATTTTGTCATGCCATTAGAACTTATCACCTTACCAGGTTTCCCTGTGCTACCTCTTAACTCAATTTCTTTTCCTTCCAATGAAAATTTCATGAAAAGTTCTTGAAAATTAAAAGCCACTATTCCTAATGATTGTAACCATTGGATTCCTAGTACAACATCCCACCACCCATGGGTATAGAAATCATTGGAATATTCATTACATATTCCCCCATAGTAAGATTGATCTTATTGCATTTTCCCGAGCAATTGATAGTTCCTCCATCTGCAATCATTACTTGAAACTCTGGCGTTGGATATACAAAGCAATTGAGAGCATTGGCTAATTTATAATGAATGAAATTATGAGTACTGCCAGAATCAATTAGGATATTACCTTTTTCTTTTTTATGTATCCTTTGATCTTGAGGGTTTGAGGAGTGCTAATTCCAGCCAATGCATTACACGATATTGTGGGAGTCAACTCTTCAGACGAAATTGCTTCTATGTTTTCATCCATAGATGGTTCTTGTTCTTCTTCTTCTTCCTCTTCACAATCTATGTAGAATAATTTCTTCTCACCACACTTATGTCCCTTACTGTACTTGCTGTCACAATTAAAGCATAAACCTTTTTCTTTTCTTTCCTCCAATTGTTGAGGT
>ML781072.1:352606-417037 GCA_009831015.1 Picea engelmannii
CAAAGGCGAACCTCATGTTGAATGTTATCCTTTAAAGTTCCTATGAATACATCAATCAATTGCTCATCTGGAATATTTGTTACCTTTATATTCAATCTTTGGAAGTTCTCAATGTGCTCGATAACTGAATTCTTTTGCTTGAGATTTATCAATTGGCTAAACAAGGTATTGCTCCTTGTATCCTCATAGTGTGCTATCATTTATTCCGTGAAAATTGTCCAAGTGATGAGTGATTTGTGAGAACAAAGCCATCGATACCATACAAATTGATTGGGTTATAAATATAAAGAAATAATTTGTACCTTTTGTGTATGTGGCACATTATGTAGATCAAAGAATTGCTCCATCTGAAGTATCCATGTGATTGGGTCCTTGCCATCAAACTTCCTCATATCAATCTTAGGAACGTGGTTGGTATTCAACCCAAAGTTGGAGTTTCTCCATTATTGATTCACCTTCCTTATGTCCTCATCATGAATTTCATGGGATGCATTTTCACTTTAAGGTGTCTTCTCTGTTACGAAACATTTCAATACTTCCATGATCTCCTCTTTTAAATCATCCATCTTTGCCTCCAACTTAGCTTCCATCTCTTGTAGTTCATATTTTATTACTATCTTCTTTTGTAAATCATTTATGTCCCTACACATTTCTTCACCTTCATCAAGAGTCCAAGTAGGATTGTCTGGAGGCTTATTTGGTGTAGAAGTTCCCTTTTTGGGTGGCATGTTGGCCAAGTATCAATTTTGAACCTTGATTTTGAGGTGGTTCTGCTAGACAATCTTTCTTCTATTGTATCTCCCAAGTTTCGGCCCTTCTGGGTATGAAAATTTATTTTATGTAGTTCTTTGATATTTCTTCTCTGCAATTCCACAAGTCTGATCAAAATTGGATGTGCCAAGTGGAATTTATGGTAACTTCCCCACAACTTTCTGATTTTTGGCCTTTCCAAGAGGTCTCACTTGTATAGCATGCCCCGCACAAAATGATTGATATAAAATTTTTAAACTTGTACCAGAAATACTAAAAACTGTCCATTATCCAATGAAACCTATCTCACTCAATTTGGATACTCTAGGAAAAAGTTATGATTGTTTTACCTGGAACACCTTCTTGAGACTAGTCAATAGGACTAGTCAGATACCCTATCTTCCACAAGGTGTATCTACAAATGTAAGATGACCCAGAAGATGAAATGTTTACCACAGATACCTTACTAATTTCTATGAATATCCTCTAGAGTTTAGGGTCTAAAACGTTACATAAAAAAATTTATAGCGAAAAATCGGCAATGACTCAGTTCAGGATGATTCCAGAACCCTATCTTTCACAGGATGTATATCCCAAACTATAAGGCCTCAGGAGATGAAATTTTAACCCAACGTACCTTGATCCGTCTGTTAAATATCCTCCAATCCGTTCCTTATGAAACGTTTTATAAAAAAAATTATAGCATAAATTCCAAGGTGTCTCAGATGTAGCAGCGAAACCCCAATACCTTGAGCTCTGATACCATATGTTAAGAATGAAATATCAATATCGCATAGAGAAACCTCAGAATAAGTACTCAATGCCTTGAAAAAGAGATAATTTCAGATAATAAGCCTCTTCAAGGGGGAAACCTCCTTTTACCCCACATAAATGTTCAAGTACAAGATGATTCCAAATGAAAATGTCTCCTTGGTATATATAGGAGACTAGGATGTATAATTACAACTAATGGAATAAAGCCGACATAAATAAAATAACATTACTAATGTAATATGCCCCAATTAAGGGGTAATGAGTCAATATTAGGGCTTAACATTGTATTTCTCGATACTTCCATCAACTGTATGGATCTATTTAGGAGTCACCATAGGTTTCCCTTCTGGTCCCGGATTGATGTTTCATACATCATTATTTTAAGATATAATGGTATTATTTTGTTATGGAATTTTTCCATACTCATTCACCTATCACTTCGCCATGATAGGGAGTCTCAGAATCAATGGGGTGACTCATGCTTGAAGGGTAACTTGAAAAACTATTTTTCTTTCTCAGGATGTCCCTTGAGAGACTAGTATGTTTCTCTTCCTTCTGCATATTTTTGTTGACCCTCGGCAGGCCTTTTATGCCTTACTACAATATCTCTTGTCATATTAGCTAGAGAAGATGAATTTGTTGGAATACTATATGTCTCCCTCTGAACTGCTAAAGGGGAAGAAGGTAATATTTCTTTATTCTTTTCATTTAGTTTTGACTCCCTCTGAATCAAGTAATTCTCTTTGATTTCTGAAGGATGGAATTCTTCTTTTATTTCTTGCTAGATATTTTATGTCTTCTTGAATAGCATAATAATCAATCAATAAGGTTTGGACTCTCATACTAGGGATAATGGTCCAAGTTATGAGGGCTCTGATACTGGAGATAATACCCTTCACTTATTAAGAATGCAATCAACTATAAAATTAATGATCAAACGATTTAACTGGGTTTGTAGTCATGTTTAGTTTTGTGTTTGGTTTTAGAGGAAGTAATTTTCCTCTCTATTATCTTCATTAATTTGAGGTGGGTCTGGATCAATGTCAGTGGTGGAAGCATATTGTCTTCCCTTCTTCTGGGTTGGACAATTTCTTGCATAGTTCCCATATTTGTCACATATGAAGCATTGAATCTCTGAAACATCTCTTCTTTGATTATGACCTGAGGTTAATGAAGACTTCTCATCTCTGAAATTTTGTCTGAAGTTTATTTTGAATCTTCCTCCTTTCTTTATATGAAGTAAAAGAGCATGATTTTCATCAGGGGAGTCTTCCACTCCTCTATTTCTAAGTCTAATTTCTTCTTGAGTACATTCTATCCACAGATGATCAAAGGTTGGTAGATTTTATCTTCCATTGATACTTTGAAGAAATGGATCCTAATGTTTTGGAATATTGTTGAGACTGGATAAGACAAGTTCTCTATTGGACATGATTTCTCCAATGGCTTCTAGCTATTCTTTAATCTATGATATCTTCATAAAGAAGGTAGCAACTGTATCACCTTTCTTCATCTTGGTTCTTTGAAGTTGGCTCTTCAAGATAAGAGCTCTGAGGGTGTTGTCACTTTCAAACATTTTTTTTAATGCTTCATACATTTCATAAGTTGTCTTCAAGTTGGAAATATGAGGTAAGAGATGATCTCTTACTGAGTAGATGATTATTTTTCTTGCCTTGACATATTGTTCCTCTCTTATATTCTTCTCTTCATCAGTAGTTGTATCTGCTAAATTCTTTGTTACCACATCCAAAAGGTCATCTTCTTCAAGGGTGACCTAAAGCCTTGATTTCCAGTAGATGAAGTTGTTTTTTCCATCAAGCCTATCTTCTACTAAAGTTGTGTTCTTCATTTGTTCATATTTATTCTCAAACTCTCGCCAATTGAATTTAGAAAACCTAATGGTTTTTTTGGGCTTATAACTGCCAACAATCAACTTTAAGAGTGTCACGGGAATGCTTGTTGAGTTGAAACTTTTCGTCAAGAATTTTGCAGAAATCCTAAGATCAAGATTCTGCAGAAACTTTCGGCACCCTAGAAACCCTAGGGAGAAAAACTCAAAATCCTCAGAAATTCACTTTGAAGATCTCTGGAGATGTGCTGAGGAAGGTCGTACAACTTGATCCAATTTTTATCTCCAACTTCCACGTGTAAGTTGTTGAAAGGGCCAATCAAGTGAGGGTTGTACATATTTCTGCAGAAACCTTAGAGGCCGTATGGAACTGTAGAAGGAGGACGACTTAGCCTTTTAAGTTCTTATGCAAGGGTTCCTCAAGACCTAAGCTCTGATACCATGTTGATTTTTCAATAAGAAAGGTTTAAGCATGAATTTCATTTCTTTTTAACAATTAACTTAAACCATAAACAATTATGTTGCAGCAACCAAGATCACAAGAAGAAACACCATGCACAAGAACACAAGAAGTATCCTTGGAAACCCTTCTAAACAAGGGAAGAAAACCCAGCCAAATCCTTTGCTATATTCTTCAAGATAAATACCTTCACCACCAAGAAAACCTAGCACACAAGAGGGTGCTTTAAAACCCTAGAATATCACTAGAGCCCAAGAGAGGTGTGCACTTTTCCCAAGAAGATGTACTTGCTGAAATTTCCAAAATCACACAAAAGATATGATTCCTCAATGGAGAATTTACCTTTACTTATATTATACTTGACCTATCAACGGAAGTGTCTATTGGAACAATAGGGCCTACCTCTCTAACTCACAATATAATTAATAATAACTAGATTAATTATCTTTTACATTAATTATCAATTACTTTAAGGTGGGGTTGACATGTACCCTTTACATTACAATTAGGGTTACATGTAGGTCTGACTCTTGAAAAATATAGTAAGGGGTCTCATACACCCACTAGTGCTCAGCCACTAGGGGCACATCCATAGGGATATCCATATATATATATATATATATATATATATATCTCATTGGCTCTCATAGGGGAACCACACTCACTAGTGCTCAACCACTAGGATCATGTTCACATGTGCTCATCCACAAGCACATCCACTCAACAGATATTCTTTCCCACTACATTACACATGAGAGTCATATGGAATTCATCATCTCAAATCTCTGCTTAGAGGAGGCTAATACATCATCGTCATCTTTGTCTCATAAAGATGCACCCATATCATGGGAATTCACACATTCACCTTATGCTCATCCACAAGCATGTCCAACTCAGCAAATCTCCTTTCTCACTGCATTACAGAGGAGAATCATCTGGATTTCATCATCTCAAATATTTGCTCAGAGGAGGATAATACATCATCTTCATCTATGTCTCATAATGATGCACCCAACTCATGGGAATTCACACGTTCACCTTGTGCTCAGCCACACAAACGTCCAACTCAACAGATCTCCTTTCTCACTTCATTACATAGGAGAATCATCTAGAGTCGTTATCAACTCTCTGTAAGGAGGAGGTCATCACTACGTTCCAGTTTTGTCTTAGATAGGAACCACACACCCATCTCAGGGGATATCTCTCAGGTCGACTCAATCAGTCTATGTCCTGGAGAATGTCTCATGCATCTGTAATCATCAACATGAATGACTATGATGACTGGGTGAAGAGGGGTTGGGTGTGAGTGCATTTTTCAAGTGAACACCTGGCAAGCGTGACACTTCTTGACCGCTTCAACATGATATTTAAAAATTGACAGCCAAAAATAATCGGCTCACAAGATTTTTTGGGTTGTTGCATGCCCAAATAAATGACCACCACAAGCCCCACTGTGACATTCATTGAGAATAGAATCATCTTCCTCGTTATAAGGTAGTTTTTAGCCTGATAGTGTATATGCCGTCGATCATCTCTCGACAGATGTTGGGATAGCTTCAAGGTTTGAATGTAAATTAAAATGTCTCCATACTAGGGGTCTGAAGATGAGATAAGGAAGATATGTTCATCCATGAATGAATCATCATGAAAAATGTCTTCATATAGTCGAGGGAAGTATTATATCAACTCGGCAAAAACTAGCAATTTCTTAGACTTCACCGCAGCAAAATCGAGATCAAATTCTTGCAAAATAACAATCCACTTATTGTATTTCCGCCGTATGATACACCTGGTGAGGAATTAATTGAAATGGAATGATATCTGCAACTACGGTATTTTTTCAAAGTAATATATAATGTCATAATATTTGAACTGTATGTACGGCGGCCAAGGCTAGTTTTTCTATGTGAGAGTATTTAAGTTCAGGACAGACTAGGTTTCGATTGAGATAGTAGACAATGTTCTCATGGAACTCATCGTCCTATTGAAATAGAACCATACCAACCATGCCTTCGGATGCGGAGACCTAAATCAAATATTCTATACTATAGTATGGAGGCTTCAGCAGAGGTGTCTATACCAAATATTTCTCAAGAGCATCGACGGATTCTTGGGCTCGCTCATCCCATATATACAGAGTATCCTTCTTCAAAAGACGCATGAAATCCTCAGTTAAATTGGCATAGTTAATTATGAATCAACGCAACAAATTATCCTTCCCCTGTAAACCTTCAAGTTGTCGAATGTTGCGTGGGGGAGGCAATCAAAGTATTACCTCAACATTCATAGGATCTACCATGATCCCATGCTCGGATACTAATAATCCTAAAAGACGGACAGACCTAACGCAGAAGATTTACTTGTGAGGGTTCAACTGGATGTGATAGAAATGTCATATCTCAAATTCTAATCGAAGGTGAGTGGAGTGATCTACTCTCTTGTGAGAGTGAGCAGCAAGATCATCTAGGTAAGCTTCAGAACTATGTTTGAGATCGTGAAAATCAAAGGTCATGGCACGTTGGAAATTTGCTCCAATGTTTTTAACGCCAAAAGGAATTTTCCAGTATGAAAAAGTACCCCATGGAAAAATAAACGTCGTCTTATGTTGATCCTTGGGTTTGATTTGAATTTGATTATACCCTGAAAATATGTCTATAAAAGAAAACATTTTGCTTCCTGCGCACTCATCAAGAATCTAGTCAATGAAAGGAGTAGGGAAGTTATCTTTAGGAAAAGTATTGTTCAGGTCTCCAAAATTCATACATACATGGATGGTTCCTTGTTTTTTATTCATAGGAATGGGGTTGGAAACACATTCAGTCAAGGGAACCTAGTAGATGAAACTAGCATTAAGTAGCTTCCCTACATTTTCCTCAATAGCAAGGGCCCTCCTACAATCAACATCTCTAAGACGTTGTCGAACAGGTATAGCATCCAGATAGGTCTTGATCTCATGTTTGACAATGTTGGGTTCAATCCCTGGCATCTCTTCATACGACCAAGTGAATACATCATGAAATTATTTGAATAGATCGGTGTAGATCTAAATTTTTCCAGATGAACAATATGCACCGATATATGAGTTCTCAATTTTGCCAGGAACTCGAGAGATGTCGATCGTGATGGTAGGATAAATATTCACCATATTTCCTTCAACATAAATACCATGCGTATCTAGTGGAACCACGACGTGACTGGCCATCTCACTCAAGGTAGATCTAAAGTCATCATATACGATCATAACAAGCTATGGGAGGAAATAGAAGTGATGATGCATATCATCCCAAGGCCTACCATGACCATACATGGCCTCTAAGATTGCTTCATCCGAGAGTAAATTAACGTCGAGGAAATAATGAGAAAAATAATATTGGAGAGCCCATACATGCTTTAGAACAACATCCTCCTCGTTCGTCTGCGAGGAGAAAGGATTCGGGTCAGAAGTAGTCTCAAGAATAGACTAATACACAATTCTTTCCACTGACAGTGGCATTTTCATCCCAATGTATGACTGACATTCATACGACATAATCAGGGAAAGTAGGGTCCAAGGGTCATTGAAATACAAAGTATAGAAAGAACAAACCTCATCGATGACAAAGACTCACTAGAAATGGCATGAATGTGATGAATTGGTGCCGCAAAATCAAAGATACCCATGAGAGAGGAATACATTCCTACACCAACATCCTCAGTTTCCTACTAAGAATTTTCAATCACAGGGATCGAAGGCCCAACTGATGCACTAAGACTAACATGCACAAAGGACAATTGATGAATCACCACTATTTTCCCTTCGTGAGGAAAATATGAAGTGTGCAAAATGGATGACATGACTATTGTCATGGCATAAGTCCAATTACACCCTAGTAGTAAATTATAGTCGAGAGGTGCATCAACCACTTCAACATCAAACTCCATTGTCTTTCCACCTAACTAGACTGGAAAATCGAGAAGAATATTTTGGGGTCAGAACGAACACCCATCAAAAGTGCTCAACATAGTCATATATTGGGATAGAGTCGTAGATCCAATGGTTTTCCAATAGGTTAGGGACATCACACATGTCGTAGCACCTTCATCAATTATAGTGCGTTTGATGGTAATTTTCATGTACTCCACATGGATTTGAAAGGACACATGGTAAGGTAAGTGAGGCCTAACATCCATGACATAAAACTTAATAACCTTAGATCCACATAGGTATAAATCTCCTAAATCATATAAAAAGGTGTTCCTTTGTGAAAGACACCTCTAGAGAACCTCTAAAGTCGACATCGCACAAGAGGTTTGACCCAGATCTTAGACAATCGAATAGTTTTGGGAAGCTCTGGAATTAGGATTGTGGGCAGACTGTTTTAGTACTCCTTTTGGGATACGAGGAAGAGGTTTCGGCTTTTCGATATTCCAGGGTGTTTCCAGACGAGGAGGAGACTTTGGACCTACAACTGTCTATGAAGAACCTGTTGAGGGTTCCTAAATTTCTTTAACTCAACAGTAGGAACCAAACCCGCCACCGAGGCCTAATTAGACTCTGCAACATTTAATAGTGGAATGATTCTCCAGACCTCGCGATCTGGCCAATTAATTGATAGTCTTTATTTTTTCTTGTGAAATCTCCTCCTTCAGTGCAGACATTCTCTTTTTGTATTTACTCCTACAGGTGGGACCGATACAAGATAAAATCCGGTATAAAACAAATAGGTAACAAAGTGGGAAGGTTTAACTATTGGAGAAGGATAAGCTTAGGATAACCCTTTTACTCTAGCATGCAGACAATGATTCTCTACCACAAGCCTAGTACTAATACATTAACCTGGTGGTGTTCCAATTATTGACTGAGATACAATTATCAGAAGAAAACATACATGCAATAAACGATGGAAAGAAAAATAGTTTCCTTAACTCTAGTCATCAATTACATATTAACACAATGATTTAATTTTCATCATTAAAGACAAGAACGGAAAAAATATTGAATCAGATAACGTATCAACAGATTCAGAAGTTCTTACTCGTTACAGCATCCATTCATGAGATATAAATCAGAGATAATTCTTCTTCAGATCCAATCACACACGCTTTTGATAAAACACAAACTTTGTCTCTGGTCCTAAACATGACTTCTCAATTAAGGCAACTTCATTCTTTACAAATCCAAAAATGAGGGTCTTTGTAACAACCATCGACCTTTTGCTAACAGGTCGATCCTCTTATTTATAACATATTATTAACTAAAAATAACTATTAAAAGTGCATCTAAGTAAAACAAAAACTCGCCACATGGTGCTTTCATCTCTCAGTCTTCTAAGAGTCATCAAATGATCTCACTTGAGTGGATGACTCTTCTTGTACTCCGACCATTTGACGAAGAGATCCTCACATGTGTTAGCATACAAGAATCTATGTTGTTCCATTGGGGCCAAAAGGATCTCTCTTATTTCTATTGTCTGTGCCCGATACTTGACTATTCTAGTATTTAACTACTGCAACATGGTTCGAGCTTTGATCGGGTGTTCCATGAACTGCTGCACTTGACCTGGCGCCATGTTCGCCACCCTTGCTATCTCTATGGCCCATGATGAGTCTTATTTGACATGTAATTTGACTATGTCACGCAAGTCGACAAAGTCATTGGGTGTGTCAAATTCAGGGAGGTCGATGTCTCTCATTTCCCGATTGATCTTGGTCCATCTCTTTTCACACTTGGCCCATTTCTCTTGGATTTCCCGATGAGGTTCTTCAGCCATTTTTACCCAATATTCATTTGACTTCTTTATGCGATCGATGTTGCTTTCCCTTAGTAACCAGATTTCGTTCTCTTCGGCATCTCGACCCTGTTGAAATACGTTGTTGTAGTCGATCCTTTCCATGGCCTGGTGTTCTTTCTCATACCACCTATCCATATCCTTTCACATCACTAGTGCCATGAGGGTATCTTCTTGAAGCTTCGATATCCTTGCAGTGAATAGGTGTCGCTCGTCCGTAAATTTATCGTAGGCCTCCTGGAATTCTCTTCTCAGTAACATCGCGGCTTGTGTGGTGTCCTGGTAATATTTCACCAAATGGCGTAGATGTTCCAATTCCTTCAGCGTAGCGGCCAGCTCCTCTTCATCCATTTTCACTCTATCCAGGGTGGCATCTGTGATTGCTATCCCTGTGCCTATAAGCTTGGATGTATTGGCATGCTCCATGTTCATCAACTTTTCCTCAATGGTGATGAGGATGGAGCGATCTAGAGTAATCCTCCTCTTCTTGGTGGTTCTCTTCATGATATATTTCCTTTTCCAAACATAGGATATGGAATGTATGTCAGAAACTTCATCCACAGGTTCAGGGATTTTTTGATCTCCCCAGGTAAGCATATTTCTCAGGCTCCCGATGGTGTATATTTGTTCAAGACTAGGTTCTTGAACCTCTTCCATGTGCTCTAAAGGTCTAGCCTCCGGTTGTTTCCTGTTGAAAGGTTGAGTACCGATTGAAATTGAAGAATCAGGGATAGGCTCGGTACTCACTTGATAATCAGTTGTTGAGATGTTGATTTCTTGCTGTGGAACTTCTTCCTTTTGTTCGCCCGATCTTGGCTCGTCCGTCGGTCTATCCATTTGGGTCTTTGGTACATTGAGTAGCTCAGTGTATAATACACTTTTTACCTCCTGGTCATTCTATGGAAGGCCCTGAATTTGAGCATCGGGAGCTGGGGAAGATTCCTTCTCGGACTCCTTTTCCTCTGTGATCTGCACCGGAGTCACCAGGGACACCTCCGTACTTTCCTCATCATCATAGATTGTTATCAAGTCATGGAGGGGATTTGGTGCACTTTCTCTTCCTAATGTTATTGTTATCTCTGGATGAGTTGAAACGTCCCATGGTGTTCCGGCCTATGGCATTGTAAATTCAGGGTTATCTAACCCAGTGATTTCGTCAATTTGTATTAGCTTAGGGCCACTTGGACCTGCCCGGATTTCTTCTGGGTTATCAGCAGGGACCCTTGTTATTCCTATAAGGTTCGATTCATCGTACATATGATCAATTACTTTTTGCACCTATTCTGTCATGAGAAAACCCCTCACCCGTGCATCTTGTGTCATAGGAAATCCCTTGTTTTGCACCGGAGCCAGCAGGGGAAGCTTTGTTGCCTCTGTTGCTTTTATTTCTTCCTTGGCTCTGAGAGCCTCTTGAGTCGACAGATCTATTTTCATGGTCTGTTCATCCAAGCTCATGGCCCTAAACCTGTTCATTTTGGGTCGGCCATCCTTGCTACCACCTCGTCCTAGTCCTAGGAATTTTATTTGAAGACTTCATCTCTGAATTTGTCATGGGAGTACGGCCAGCAAGACGACACTTGTGAAGCATGTTGCAAGAACAGGCCTTTTGGATCATGCTTTCGGAATCGACCTATCTGGAATCTAAACTTGAGTTGGCTCATCCCTTATTTTTTGTCTTGAGTAGTATCCTTTACCAAGTAGAAACCTACATGGAAACCATAGGGTATGAACGTCCGCTTCTTGTCCTTGACCACGGTGGTGGTGTAGCCTTACAAGATGGTTTGATAGCATATTTATCCTACTACAAGGTGGTCTGAGACATGAGATGGTAGGAGATGTGGTGCTTTGGTGGCCCCGAACACCCTGATGCAGGTGTCGCACTCGTCCAAGTACCAGTGGCCTACCTTGGATATCATTTTCTTGGTCACAGTTGATAGTCTCGGCCATTCCTTCCTAAAAAGAATAAAATAAATTTGTGTGATGAATTCATCGCAAATGAGGGAGTAAGACTTCTTATACATTTTCTCTCACAACACGTTGAAATAGACGTGGACCGGGAGCTCTACGACATGCCAGCTCAAATTCATGTCAACGACGATGTTTCTGACACACATAACATCGAGAAAATATGAAGCCATGTAGAAAACTGGTGTCTCTCCTGCCTTCGGCATCTGAGCCTGTTGTATACAGATGCTCAGTTGTTTATAAATTATCGCTACCCATTTGAAACTGCTCCCAGAGATCGTTGTTGTGTAAGCCAAGGGCATCCATGCCTCTGAAAATCTGGAGCAGTCCTTCTCTCCATATAATCGACAGATGAGAGCCATCAAATAGATGTATGGATCCCTTAAGTTGGTTGTCCCGTAAAATCTAGTGCTTCGGTTGGTGAACTTCTTGTCCTACCTCCACCATGAGGCCATCACCTGACTGGTGTCATGGCATTAGTAGAAATTCACCACGAAGTCTTTGTTCAATTGCTCCTCAAGATCTCTAATCTTGTAGTATTTCTGAACTTCCACCGGTAGGAACACTCCGACACACCCCCCATTATCATCGTTGATTAGACATTTATGTGTGTTTGTGTGGTCGATGAGCCACTTTAGGACTTCAATACAGGGAAAAGAAGGGGTTCTACTTGCCAACATATGTCGGTACGACCGTTGAATGTTCAAGAACAACTCGTCGTTGAGTGCTCTTATATCTGGATCATTGTGTGGGATATATTTTGGGTATTCCTTCTGAATGATCTTGTTGAAGAGTTCTCCACAATGTGGGAGTTCCATCTTGGACCCTGTGCTTGCCTCTGTATCTCCAAAGGTCATAGGTTGAATGAAAACATTCTTCATTGTTGTCTTAATGACCGGTTCCGACCTCAGAGTGTATTCTAATTGTTTTGCATCCCCTGGAGAGGATCCTCCACCCGCCTTTGTTTCTTTCAGCTTCGGTTCCCTCAACGATCATCTGGTGGTTGGATTTATTGGGGGAATTGTTCCTACAACTAAAATAAACTTTCAGAGACTGTGTAAAACACAAACCGGACAAAAACATATGAATTACAACCAACAAATTCACATACTCGGATACATACCTCTGAAGCTTCTTAAAACCTGGTTATTTCGACAATCACGGGATCGATATAGCCTTTGAGTAGCTCATATTGCTCCTTCAGATGCTACAGAATTATCTTATGCATAGAATGATTTCATATACAACGGCTCAAGAGAATTTAAACAAGGAAAAACTTATCATGTTGCATCAGCCATTCAATTCGAGTGATGAGTGAAATTTTAACAAACATGTCGTTGAATATCTACTACTTAAATTCATCGTGGGTTGACGGTAGAGGTGAGGGGGTTGATGTGGTCTATCAGTGATTTTAAGTGGTTGTTTTGATTTGTGCACTAGGTAGCAACTAATGTGGGATTTAGTATTAATTAGCTCCTTAAATGCTCAAAATATGATCGTATCTAATGCTAAAACGCCAAATCGTGTCGCTCTCTCAGTGGGTGAATCGAGGATGTGTTATGAACATTTTCGTTGATGTCCTTCTACAAAAAGATCTGATTCCAATCAATTTCACCGTACAATGATGTCGTGGAAAAGTTGACTCGGAGGTGTGTCTCGGACCTAAGGAACCAAGGACGAATCAGGGTAAAACTAGACCGTACGGTTCTCCAATCTGGTAAATACACGTGGCATTGAAGACCGGTGAACTAATTCATGTGTGCTAATCGGAGTCGGGACTTTCCTTAAGTTACTAATTCTAAAACAAACCTCAGCTTGCCAATGCCAAAAAGTATCCAGGGTCAGTGATCGGCGATAAACCTATCAAGTGATTTCTTCGGATTAGCTCCCTCAAAAAAGTCCTGATGCCGGAAAATCATCGGGGTTCGGGGATTGAGAATATCCTTTAGCGCGGTTAGAATGTTTGTTGCAATCCTTCTAGGTTTTCCTCGATTTCGATAAGCACGTCAGGCATCGGCTATCGGTGATATCTTTTCTTTCTTTGTTAACGTCTATTCCCCTCATCTTTTACCGATGTTGAAGGGGAATCGTCTATCGGTGATAACCTTATGCAAACTTGTCGCAAAGAAAAAACTTCCTTTTGTCGATGTCGAATCTGAGCACATTGGGTGAAGTGTTTCGGCTATCGATTCTTTATTCAGTTGTTAAGGCCTTTTAAGTCATGGGGTTTCGTAAGTTAAAAAAAAATTGAATAAGTGATGAGATTCATGAGAATAAGGAAAGAAAAAAAACATTTTCTCGAAATGAAGTCGAATCAAATAGTGCAAAAGATCAAGTGGTACTCAAAAAAAAAAATTGACAGAGGCTTTTTTAGGGTGTGTTGAGTGCTCAACAGAAACGTAATCAGGATATTGAGTGGCTACATCAATATGAGACTTGACCATATTGACACATAGATGGACACCTTCATGCGCCAAGGGGTTTTGACTCCGACACGACGCATTTCTAGTGTTGGAGGCTCCCGAGGCAATGTGCTAATTATGTGGAAACTGATTTGTCAGCGCAGTGGGTGGTTGTGATAAGAGCCTTGAGGCTTCCTTGATTTTGGGGAATAGGTGGGTAAGGTGATCATGTTTATAAAGTTTACAAGGAAACTTCACCTTTCGTTTTTTCTTTCCCTCACCAGCATTATTATTCGATCTATCATTATTAGTGTTGTCCTTAGCTTTGTTATTATTTTTCCCATCCTTACGATTATTACCTCGTCCTTTCCTTCTATTCCCTCCTAGTTGTTGGTTACCATTTGGGTTGGCCGACAACTATACAAAATGCACATCTGCCAACTAAGTGGGAGTGGAAAATGAAGTCGAAGCTTGTCCTGCTACAAGATAGCTTAGAGACAAATCTTTCAACTGGTTCGTCACCAAATCTGTAGACTTAGAATTTGTGAAGCCTATGATACCATCGACGTGAGGCCTAGGATTTTGTCTAGGGTCATATTTCGACCACGGCATGTGAGGAATAATTTCATACAACATCCCAGATTTAGCATATATGAGGTCCAATTGTTGGGCTTTGAAAACAACTTCTTCCTCAGATGTTACTCTGGATGTAGAGACATCTTTCGAAATATAAGTAAATAAGGAATTAAGGAACCACTCCAACAGAAACTATGGAGGAATGTAGGCTTTGATCAACCTCTTTCGTCTACACCACTCTTCAATATGGTCTGAGATATGCATGGCTTTATCTTGGAGGAGGGCCGAAAAAAGTTCTATGTCATCATCATAATGAACCGACAACTGAAAGTGGTTAAGAAAGACCAAAACCATCTGATTAAATTTTTTGTATGTTCCCCCTGGTAGCTCAATGTACCACTTCACGGTGACCCCCATGAGGGTGTGTTGAAATATCCTTGAACGAATAGAATCGTCATTAAGGGAATTAGATGAACACCAAAGATGAAAAGTAGTAAAATGATCACCGAGATCCTCACCAGTATTACCTTTGAATTTTTGAATGTCCGAAGGAAGCTTGGTGGGGAAAGGGGGCCATGACGGATCGTGACACATAGGGTCATTAATTAATTTTGACAAATCTGGCAGATTAATCGTGGCCAAAAAGGGATTCGGGGTTGTGGCGTCTGAGCCCATGCTCCCGGGAAAGATTGGGATTGAGGGACTCCCTGTGACGTTCGTGTTTGACTCAGTACTAATAACTGGATGATCACAAGTCTAGGAGGTGGAGATGTATGTACCGCGTTTGTTAACTTTATGCCTTTTAGAAGGAAACTTCGGTAAAGACTCAAGATGTGATAATAACTTCAACAAATGACGAGACCTGTGAGAGGTCGGTCTCGCTCCACGATGACTCAAGACTTGAGATATAAAACCAAATCCTAGGGCCGAATAATAACCAGAGAGCACACCAAAATAAAAATAAAAAGGTCGATACACACTATGGTAGTTGAAAAGGGTCCTCCCTCACTAGAGTAGGTATGTCTCACCCAAGAGGGGCCTTAGACTCCCTTCAAAATATTGGAGGTGTCAAAATCAGTTATAAGGGCCCCCATGGAATTAAAAACACATTCGGTCAAATCCCCCTGGAGAGGTAATCTGGACTTTTGTTCTTTTATCATTTCCGAAGAGGTAGATAAGTTCATGACTATTGTCAAGATGTATTATTCCTGAAAAGAAGAAATCCCAGTTGCTTCTAGGATTTGAGAGAGTTCTCCAAAACTAATCGTCACTTTTGAATCCAGTATGTTGGTTGATGGGTCATGCCTCACACATGGATTAGTATTTAGGGTTCTTACAACACCCAATTTTTTTTTATTATTATATTTTTTAAGATTTTAATCAAAACTACCT
The DNA here is from genome assembly GCA_009831015.1 of Picea engelmannii. Taxonomy (NCBI): domain Eukaryota; kingdom Viridiplantae; phylum Streptophyta; class Pinopsida; order Pinales; family Pinaceae; genus Picea; species Picea engelmannii. Next base: position 368,543 of record ML781072.1, read on the forward strand.
AAAAAAATGAAATACATACTTAAAGCAGATTTGTGCAAACCAAACACACCACACTTGCATAAAATAAATCATACTTGCAAGAAACAAATCAAAGCATAAAATAAAACACGATTGCAGGAATGAAATCAAACTCACATGTGTATGAAAGTAAACACACTGGAAGGAAAAATAAACACACTTTGAGAAAGGGAAGCACACTTGCATGAAATAAATAAAACTTGTGTAAAAGAAATGAAAGAAAGCACACTTGCAGTAAAATAAGCACATTGGAAGGAAAAATAAATTGTGGGAAAGTAAACACACCTTGTAGGAAAGATAAAATACACTTTTGCAGGAAAATAAACACTCTTGCAGGAAAGTAAATTGCAAGAAAGTAAACACACTAAGAAAAATAAACAAACTTGCAGAAAAAGTAAACACTCTTGCAAAAAGGAAACAACAAGGCTTTGGAGAAACCCATTAAAATGGATGTGTAGGTTCTTACCTCTCGTCTTAAATTTTCTCCTCCCCCTTGGTGTGTAATTAAAGGCAACCTACCTACCTAAGATCTAATCCCTTTAGCACCTCCCCGAAAACAATGCCAAAAATGTCGAGTGAAATATATGTTATCTATTTCAACATTAAATTGTCAACTTGAGGCTCGTAAGCTTAAAGGTACCGGAACTGTATGTACAGGATTGAAGCCCACTCTAACCTAATCTAAAGCCGATAACACATTTAAATGCAATAAAAAAAACTAGCAAATGGAGATAGCTCAATACCTAGGGAAGAAGCCCATTATAGTGAGGCCATATCTTACAAGTTAAGCCTTAAATCTATCTGTTGGTAATTGAAGCTATACAAAAATTAAAGAACAAGAAATTGAAGTACGGGAATTCAAAGTGAGGGAAGTAAAACTAAGTTAAACTAAACTAAAATATCTTAAAGAAAACAAATTTACAACTAAGTATTCCTATATTGAAAATTCATCCCTTGCATGCAACAAAATAAAATATATTAACAGTGACAACATTTAAAATACAAAATACAAAGTTTACTATTTACTAAGAACTTCACTATAGAAAAAAAAACATAAATGTTCCAGAAAACATATTTTCAACCAATCTCAAGTCTTTGAGCCAATTATCAAATAAATTTTACAATGGAAATTTTTACAGTGTAATGTTCAATCACATAACATTCTAGAAAAGCAAAGGAATCAAAGGAACTATATACATCAGAATTATTCGATGGTTTTGAACTTGATCAATCTGTGCTTACAAAATATTCACAATTTTAATAATTTATAAACAACATTTTAGCAACATGCACAATCTAGATTTATTTCACACAGAGAAATCGAAAACTAACTTACAAACAATGACTTGGCATCACACAAATATGCACAATTCAATTTGTTTCACCAGCAATCTACAAATTGAGAATTTAAAATGACAATGTTAGCAACTTAAAAACAACAATTTAGCAACATATATATAAGCATAATTTGTTTCATAAACAATCTACATACTAGGAATTTAAAACAACAGGTACATAGGGTAGCTTATCTGCAAGTGAAAAATACAGAAATGAACACACAACACAAAACAATGAAGCACATGGGATACTGGTGGGGCCCCCAAGTAGCTGTGGCGTTTTTTAATTCACAGAATAATCACAGTCTAGGAATGCATCGAACCAGAAACGGATTGTATTATAATTATGAGTTCACAACAACAATGACAATATCAAGGGTTTTAAGCAGAGTATCTATCCTTGGTGTTTTTTCTAGCCATCTATATATTGGTTTACATCATAGTCGAGAGTGTTGACCATTGAAAGGCTCGACACTCCTCAAAATAGTAAAATCGTTAATTATAGGAAACTTTGTTAGAACAACCAGAGCATCTATGGCCTTGAATTTGATGGCTGATTTAATTGTCTAACCTGAAATGAAATAGGATCCATACCAAGAGGGCGATAATGAGTAAAAACCCCATGTTCTAGTTTTGCCCGAAAATGCCCACAAGTATGCTAACGGCCAAATCTGTTGCGCTCTGAGTTCCGTAATAAGGGACGGATGGAGGTATGGATCTGTCTAATATGTAATTTTGAGTTGGCTCTCAATCCATGTATAATTTTAGGAAATAGTTTGCGAGAGACCTAACTAGGCATATTATGCACAAAACCCATGTACCGGATTTTTCTGATTCAGCTTCATTTTCCCACAAATTGAGATCAAATTTCACTTCCTGGAAAAGGGCATGACAAAAATTATGAACTTTAATTTGTTCTCCTAATTAAATGTGATTCAACAATATCTCTTAATTATTACTATAAGATGTGGCACTTTCACGACCTTTGCTCTCAGACCAGAACCAATGTCGGAAGGAGTGTTGGAATCTCAAGCCATTTGATCCTGATCCAATGTATGGAAACACCTATCTCCCACAATATCAGAAATTATTTTATCATTAATAAAACCAAATAAAATACACTAAGAATAATAAATTAAACATGAATTCACATCATTTACTTTTATTTCTTTTAATCAAAGGATTTAAATAAAAGACCAGCATTTTAAAGTAAATGTGATGGTTTATGGTTAAATGTGATAACATAATAGTGAAATAAGTTGGAAGAAAGGAGTTATTTTAGGAGCCCATCATCCCCCCCAGACCGAAGATATGGCACGTCCTCGTGCCATGAATTAATTGAATTTTTTCATTTTTTTTTATTTCGGTGCCCAAGTATTGTTAACAACAGTTTTTTGGAAAAGTAGGCCAACATGATTTATGCTAAAAACAACTAAAACTATTTTATAAAAATAAATATTAATGTCATGTTGTGATAGGACCAAAACAACATCGTAATAATTCAGGTTCCTCAATATATACATTTTCATCAATTTGTAACATTTTATGCTTGTGAAGACCATATAAGTTTTGATAGAGGATTTTCCTCATGTCCTTGGATATAAAACATGAGGGTATAGATGATGTGTAAAATCCATAGGAAACTAGTCATCCTTTCTTACTTTCTCAAAGTCTTATTTTCATTCAAGTAATATGCATAAAGTTTGCATTTGAGTTCATTAGACTCCTACATGTATGGGTCCCACTTCTAGGACAGTGACATCCTAGGTATAGTATGAATTAAATGACAGGGTCTTAAGATCATCTTACGGACATTCTCAAATGGAAATTAGATGAGATTTATTTAGCCATTTTGTTCAACCATTCATGCTTCTTCTTAAGGATGTACAAAAGTATGTCGTTCATATAGACAAATATAAATTAGGCATAGTAAAAGACATCAAATTCATAACCCATTTCTAGCAAGCATGTTCAGTACCCCGATGGGGTAACTTTGATATCTAAGAAATATCCTCTCCAGCCAGAATTCCTCGTTTCAAGCGAGCCTGTTCAGTGCCCCGATGGGTTTTCCTAGTCATACCATAGGCCAGTACCCACTTCCAGCAGAATTGTTTAGTGTCTCGGTGGGTTAGCCTCTTACACCCATATTACAACCTTTACCACTACCCTCAAGATTTGTATGTATGTATTGCTTTCGCAATGAGATGGGGAGGCAACTCTGAAAATATTTGTATGGAATGGAATGGTATATGGGTTGGAGGAAACTCTATAAATTGACCATAAAATATTGTTCGCTTGAAAAATAGACTTATGCATTTATATTAGTCCAAAGACGTCATTGTCAAACTTACTTAATTTGTAGTGGATGAGGCCATAAGAGAATGACTTAAAGGTGTCTCTAGTCCCTAAGTCTATCTTCTTCATATATATTTATAGTAGTGTTCCCTCACAAGTAAGAGTGGCATCCACTCTCCTGCTACTATTTGATAAGGATGCTTGAATAACAAGATATGATATGAAACTAGGATGTACAAGTTACCTATAGGTATTACTATGTAGACCTTTAAAATTTAAGTAAATCCCCATAATGCATTAAAGTTTGGTCTTGAGCAATTGGTATGATGAGTAGTCTGAATTATGTATGGAATAAGGAAAACAAAGTTTCAAGTTGTTTTGGCTTAAAATCATTTAATGTTTTCTTCTTCTTAGTTATTTTATTTGAAAAGAAAACAAAAAGTTAAGTTGCATGAAAATCTAACTAATCACATGCAAATTTTTATTTATGTACATAGTATCCTACTTTACCTAAAAAGAAAGAAAATTATTTATTCAAGTGTAAGAAATTTTCCAATGTAACCATGTGCGGAGTAGAATAAGAAACTTACCCATATCCACATATGAAACAGTTACCTCAATGATTGTCTAGATATGAGGAACCAACTAACCTATTTGATTTGGCAGCAAGAAGCATTGAAGAAGAAAATGGCATTGTGGCATGATTACCTCTTGGAACTAATTTTCGATGTAATCTCTACGCATATCCTCCTTTTTTGTATGATTGATTTCTTTAGTACATGAAGGATCTGTTGATATGCATGTTGAGAACTCCTTAGTCTCAGGTCTTAATGATCGCTCTCTATCAGATGTAGACCCTAATTTTTCAACTTCCCCGCAGTTTGGCAAGGAGAATCTTTTTGTAGCTCATGGGACTTTGGTTCTTTTATCATTTCCTAAGAGGTATATAAGTTCATGACTATTGTCAAGATGTTTTCTTCCTGAAAAAAAGAAATCCCAGTTGCTACTAGGATTTTAGATAGTTCTCCCAAAATAATGGTCACTTTTGAATCCATTCTACTGGTTGATGGGTCATGCCTTACACATGGATTAGTGTCTGGGGTTCCTACAACACCCAAATTTTTTTATTATTATACTTTTTTAAGATTTTAATCAAAACTACCTGAAAAAATGAAATACATACTTAAAGAAGATTTGTGCAAACCAAACACACCACACTTGCATAAAATAAATCACACTTGCAGGAAAGAAATCAAAGAATAAAATAAAACACGATTGCAGGAATGAAATTAAACTCACAAGTGTATGAAAGTAAACACACTTTTCGAAAGGGAAGCACACTTGCATGAATGAAATAAAACTTACGTAAAAGAAATAAAAGAAAGCACATTTTCAGTAAAATAAGCACACTGGTAGGAAAAATAAATTGTGGGAAAGTAAACACACCTTGTGGGAAAGATAAAACACACTTTTGCAAGAAAATAAAAACGCTTGAAGGAAAGTAAATTGCAATAAAGTAAACACACTAAGAAAAATAAACAAACTTGCAGAAAAAGTAAACACTCTTGTGGAAAGGAAACAACAAGGCTTTGGATAAACCCATTAAAATGGATGTGTAGGTTCTTACCTCTCATCTTAAATTTTCTCCTCCCCCTTGTTGTGCTATTAAAGGCAACCTACCTACCTAAGCTCTAATCCCTTTAGCACCTCCCCGGCAACGGCTCCAAAAATTTCGAGTGAAATATATGTTATCTATTTCAACATTAAATTGTCAACCCGAGGCTCGTAAGATTAGAGGTACTGACACTATATGTGCAGGATTGAAGCCCACTCTAACCTAATATAAATCTGATAACACATTTAAATGCAATAAACAAAACAAGAAAATGGAGATAACTCAATACCTATTGAAGAAGCCCATTATGGGGAGGCCATATCTTACGAGTTAAGCCTTAAATCTATCTATTGGTAATTGAAGCTATACAAAAATTAAAGCACAAGAAGTTGAAGTACGGGAATTCAAAGTGAGGGAAGTAAAACTAAGCTAAGTAAAGTAAACTTTCTTAAAGTAAACAAATTTACAACTAATTATTCCTATATTGAAAATCCATCCCTTGCATGCAACAAAATAAAATATATTAACAGTGACAACATTTAAAATACAAAATAAATTTTACAATGGAAATTTTTAAATTATCTTCGAGCCAATTATTTTTACAGTGTAATGCTCAATCACATAACATTCTAGCAAATAAAAGGAATCAAAGGAACTCTATACATCAAAATTATTCGACAGTGTTGAACTTGATCCATCTGTGCTTACAAAATATTCACAATTTTAATAATTTATAAACAACAATTTAGCAACATGCACAGTCTATATTTATTTCACATAGAACAATCTACAACTAACTTACAAACAACGATTTGGCATCATACAGATATGCACAATTCGATTCATTTCACCAACAATCTACAAACTAAGAATTTAAAATGACAATGTTAGCAACTTAAAAACAACAATTTAACAACATATATATATATATATATATGCATAATTTGTTTCATAAACAATCTACAGACTGAGAATTTAAAATAACAGTTACACAGGGTAGCTTATCTACAAGTGAAAAATAAAGAAATGAACACACACCACAACACAAAAAAGCACACGAGCTACTAGTGGGCCCCCCAAGTAGTTTTGGCATTTTTTTAATTCACAGAATAATCACATGCTAGGAATGCATTGAACCAGAAACGGTTTGTATTAGAATTACGAGTTCACAACAACAATGACAATATCAATGGTTTTTAGCAAAGTATCTATCCTTGGTGCTTTTTCTAGACATCTATATATTGGTTTACATCATAGCCGAGAGTGTTGACCATTGAAAGGGTCGACACTCCTCAAAATAGTAAAATCGTTAATTACAGGCAGCTTTGTTACAACAACCAGAGTGTCCATGGCCGTGAATCTGGGGGTTGGTTTAACTGTCTAAACTAAAATGAAATATGAGCCATAACAAGAGGGCGATAATGCATAAAAAACTCATGTTCTAGTTTTTCCTGAAAATTCCCACAAGTATGCTAATGGCCAAATCTGTTGCGCTCTGAGTTCCGTAATAAGGGTTGGATGGAGGTCTTGATCTATCTGATATGTAATTTTGAGCTGTCTCTCAATCTGTGTATAATTTTAGGTAACGACTTGTATGGGACCTTATTAGGAATATTGTGCACAAAACCCACTTTCCAGATTTTTTTGATTCAGCTTCATTTTCCCACAAATTGAGCTCGAAATTCACTGCCTGGAAAAGGGCGTGACATAAATTTTAAACTGTAATTTGTTCTCTTCATTAAATGTGCTTCAACACTATCTCTTAATTGTTACTATAAGATGTAGCACTTTCACCGCCTTTTCTCTGAGACAGGGACTAGTGTCGGAATGAGTGTTGGAATCTCAAGCCATTTGATCTTGATCCAATGTATGGAAACACCTATCTCCCACAATATCAGGAATTAGTTTATCATTAATAAAACCATATAAAATACACTAAGAATAATAAATTAAGCATAAATTCACATCATTTACTTGTATTTCTTTTAATCAAAGGATTTAAATAAAAGCCCGACATTTTAAAGTAAATGTGATGGTTTATGTTTAAATGTGATGACATAATAGTGAAATAAGGTGGAAGAAAGGAGGTAGTTTAGGATCCCATCACCCACATTCCCCCGCCCCCCTCCCCAATACCTACAATATATAGAATTTATTTTTCACAATTTAAAAACCCCCTTATGAATGAGTGTGATAAGATATTGGTCAACAAGGTGAAGCCTCCATGGTCAAACTTTCATTATTTTTGCTCTATTCTTTGCAAACTATGGCTAAATTGGTGAGATATGACAATAATAGTCCTAAGAAGATCATAAGTCATCATAGTCTTATCAAATTGCTCATTGTGGATGCTCTCTCTCAATGTGGTCGAACCTGGGAAGATTTTGTTTCATATAAAGATCCTCATATAGTAGTCGAAAAAGAGATGGAGGGTACTAGAATAATGGAGATATACCCATTAGAGGATGATGAAGTAGGAGGACCAGTCCATCTAGAAATTGAGGAGCATGAATAATTTCTATAAGAGGTTCTCCCCTTTGTAATTAAGAAAAAAAAGTTAGGGGAATCTATCCATTTGTAGGAAGCTTCCAAGAAAGGTTTTAAATGATATCGCATCAATTCCATTTGGTCGAGGAACATAACAATACCAGTAAAGTTTTGGATGTTTTGGAAGAGAAAGAGTATTTGGATGATGTAGAAGAAACAAAACAATTGGGTGTTGCAAAAGAGAAAGAATATTTGGATGTTGTAGAAGAAACAAAAAAGTTGAACTATGTGGAAGAGAATAACACTTGAATGTTATAGAAGGGAAAATTGAAGATACATGATAGGAAAGAAAAGGAAAAAAGAGTAAGTCCCATCACTAGAAACCCTTTTAAAAATCCCAACCCTCTTATGCCACATTATGGAAAACTAATAGAAGGATTAGAAAGGTTCATAAGAAATTTCTTTTGAATAGAATATTTCCCAATATAGAATCAAGTTTTGTATACATACAGAAATTTAGAAACCCTAGCCCAGGTTGTAGAAGTGGAATGTGAAGAAAGTCCACCTCTTGCTTCGCATGAAGGTGGTGTTGAGGGAGAAGATATAAGTTTCGAATATATGCTTCCTAATACTACTCAAATATAGGATAAGACTATTGCAAATCCAACAGGGCTTGTTGCTACTTAACCTACCTTCAAAGCAATTGCAGTGGAAGTAGGAACCCATATAGAGATACACGTATCATAAGTTGGAATGCAAAGAAAGGAAGAGAACGCATCAGACTCCTTTGAAATGATTTTATTAAAAGATAAAATAATGAAATGGATATTAGTGGTAAATTAATATAACTTTGGCATGGGAACCATTTCATTACAAGAACATCAACAAACCATCAACCATATAATAGAAAATGGGCTAATTTATAAATGGCATCTAGAGAGAAATGACAGTGTTTATGGCATAAATAGAAATAACCCCAAGACAACCTAGAACTAGTACAAAAATTGAAGGAAGAAAAGCAACAATTATGTAATCTAGCTCATATAGATTCCCTTCTCCAATCTATGTCATTTTCTTAACAGAGAAATGGTTATAATTTCATATGAAATCTCTATCTTCAGGGAGGATCCATAACATAATAACTCCTGATTTGTTTTTAGATCATATGCCAACTATAATGAAGAAGACCAGAATTTAATATGTGAGATTTATCAACATGATTTTCTCCTAAGTAATCATATAAGTTGAAATCCCAATCTCTTTGTAGGAGATGTCCAACTAAGGGTTTCACTTCATTTATGAGCCACCAAATGTGATGGAAAGTTACTCTATCCCATATAGATTATGATGAAGCACAACCTAACCTATGGGTGAGGGGACAACATTTTGATCCACCAAGAGTACACTTGGAACATATAAATTTACTCAAACAAATTCATTTTATTCCAAACATTCAATAGACTCAAAGAGTTTCTCTTTCTAAATGTACAAATAGAATAAAATATATGAAGTTGAATGCCTTGTTGGATTCCCAATGGATGTGGGATTAATTTATTGAAGATCAAAAGAAAATATAACCTTTGGTCTATCCTAACTTTAGCTTAGCCATAAATAGAATCAAAATATATATAGACTACCTGAAACTTTGTGGGACTTAGTGGATTGGTTTGCAATTTCATTTTCCGCTCATTTGGTGTCTTTTACCAAAGTATCAGTATTGTTTTGCTTGGGAACTAGAGGAAGAGGAATTATTTTGAGAGAAAATTGTTAGGAAATGTGGTTATTATGAGATGGGGAAGTGTGTCATACCCCCTACAACTAGAGTAATATCCATCGAAAGTATTCTTATCATGTTTTCTCTTATTCCAATTATGATGATTAGGTTTCATAAGGACATGCAACAAATTCAATAGGAAAAGATGATGGGATTTATTTTTACCATCTTTTGATCACCTTTTTCTAGTATATTTATCGTGTATACCTTTTTTCCACCATTTTGATAATTAAATCTAGGGTCGAGTCCTAAGGTAGTCTTCATCATGAATTCATAGTTTTCATTGGTTTTATGGTTGAAATTTAGAGAAAGGATTGTAACGTACCCAGCCACCCACAACCTGGGCATGCTACTTCAATCTTGTTTCTGAACTAATTTTGAATTCTGATAAATTTTTAATTAATTAAGAGGCATGAAATATTCACATGCAGAGATCAAGCTTCATGCTACAGTATAAAGAATGTTTAAACATTTCATGCATAGTAATAACCATCAATCAAGGCACATCAAAAATGCACATCTCAGAGATATTAATCAATACACAAAGGAAAAAAATGTATAAGCAGAGAAACACATGATACATAGTACTTATATTTAATGAAATGAATCACCAACTGACTGCAGATCAAGGACATTCCACCCAACTGTAGACATTGTTGTTTCGAGTCTCAATAGCAATGTCACCCCTAATCTAGGGATATGAATCCACAAGGATGGTTCCATAGTGTCACTCAGTTTCCCAAACCATTCAGCACTCAAGCTCTCATGGGATTCTCATCACACACAACAATCCAAAGTACACCATCTCTCTTCTACACAGCTTTTACAACCCAAGAGAATGGACCCCCTTCTCTTCCATACAATCCCTTACGTTTTCTACCTCCTTTCAGGGCTTCAATGCATCTGGTCAGGAATCTCCATGCTGGTACTCTCAGGATTTGCAATTGTGGGAAAAACTTAACACATTCCAATGCATCTCAGACATGAAGGCATTAATTTTATGGTTGGAATACACCAAAAGTCATGTCTTCCAACAAAACCATGTCTCCTCTCCACAATTCGTTTTTCTTTCCCAAGAAAAGATCAAAATGCATGAGGAATGAAGCATGGGTGAAAGAACGAATGGAGAGAGAACAAAATGAACAGTGTGAACAATGAATAATGAGTGAGTTAGTGAACCTCCAAACAAACCAAAAATGGGTTTATGTATTTCTTGGAATTAAAGAACCACATGGCCTTCCCCCAAGAAGCTCATGCAACTGATATTCTCCATTAAAACAAAAATGGGTAAATAAAAATATAAAATAAACACTTAGCCCCTCAAGCCCCCTCTCTTGTGGAATCATAGCCCCTATAACTCTTGTCCTTGTCTGTCTAGCATCTAGTGATGTATTTATTATTAATAATGATCAAAACATTAGATTTCCTAGGCACGTCAACCTCTTTTAATGGTTTGGGCACTCTGTCCTTTCATAAATTCACAAAATACATTATTTAATATGGGGCTCAAAAATAGGGTATTACATTCCCCTCCCCCTTATTTTGGCACTGTCCTCGGTGTATATACAAAACAGAAATCAAAATTTCAAAATTTATTCAAAAAGTTGTGGGTACTCTGCCCGCATGGCATATTCAAGCTCCCAAGTAGCATCTTCAGGACCGTAGCAGTTCCAATGGACTTTTACCAGCTCTATAACTTGATTCCAGAACATTTTGACTTTTTTGTCCAATATCTGCATTGACTGGACCTGGAAGTCTCCCTCTGTCTCTACCTGAATCAGATGCCAATCAATAACATGGTTAGGATCATGTACATATTTTTTGGCAAAGAAACATGAAATACAGTATGCACATTCATGGAAGCAGGCAATGCAATCATGTATGCAATTGGCCCTATTCTGTCCAATATCGCAAATGGACCAAAAAATCTAGCTGTTAGATTTGTACAACTACCCAACTTCAAAGAGCTCTTCTTGGGCTTCACTTTTAAAAGATAATGCTCCCCCACTTTAAATTCTCTTGTTGTCATGTTCTTATACGCATAAATTTTCTGTCTATATTGAAATGTCTGTAAATTATGCTTAATTCTAACCATATGGTCTTCCATATCCTTGAGCAATTCTGTCCCAAGTACCACTCTATCTATTGGGTTGTCCCAACTCATTGGAGTATTTCATTTCCTACCATACAAAGCTTCAAATGGGTTCATTTTCAATGAAGCTTGATACCCATTATTATAGGAAAACTCAACCAAATGCAAGTAATCCTCCCACTTAGATGAATTATCTATCACATACATCCCCAACATGTCTTCAATTACTTGGTTGACTCTTTATGTCCGTCCATTTGACTGTGATGGTTTGATGTGCTAAAGTTCATATTTGTACCAAATCCTTTAAACAATCCCCTCCAGAAATTTGAAGTAAATTGTGTCTATGTCTGAAACAATTACCTTAGGTATCCCATGCAACCTAGAAATCTCCCTCATGTAAATTTCTGCAATATTATTTGTTGTATGAGTCATTTTTACAAGAAAAAAATGAGCAGCCTTTGTCAAGTTATCAAACACTACCAAGATTGAATTGTGTTGTCTTGATGTGCTGGGCAATTTAGTTATAAAATAAATGGTTACTATTATCCCCATTTTATGGATAACTAAGGAGATGATGTTTCGAGGCCCTCGGGTTGCAGATATGGAGTGTCGAGAGACTACATGACCAACAGTACCATTTTCACAAATGGAAAACCCACTCACCACCACAGATGGTCATAGGTTTATAGATGGCATCCACCACACCAGTTGGATTTTAGAAGGCAGTGGGCCTTGCTCCATGAGATACAAGTCGATATTATGGTGAGTATCATTTCGATATCTAAGCCATTTGATTATGTTGTATCTTAGATTACTCTAGATTTCACGATATGTGCTTGGACATTATGCCTTTTGCCCTACTTCACCTTGGTGGTTGACATTGTGCCCTAGTAAGTGGTCTTGTTTGGGAATGGGTTTGCTACTGAAAAATCCCTTAATGATCCATTGTATCATTCTCGACCATACTTACCATTTTCCATCATTATTCACCTCCATTTCCTTATCTCTTGGGATTTTAGGGTGTATTGACCCAAGAAGGGGTTGTCCCTCATTCTATGGGAAGAAGGGGCTAAAGGCCCAGAGGGGTTGGTGTTGGGTAAAATATAAAATCGGTATATAAATATTCCAGATACTTCACCCAAGGATCACCCAAGAAAGAAATGAAACACTTATCTTTGAATAAAAGGGGACCCACAATATAATAAAAATTGTTTAAAAGGCTAGTTGAAGGATAGGAGGTCTCATCATGAGTCGGCCTATCACGTCCATGAATATCTAGTGGCATGAAATTATCATCATCTGGTCACCAAACCATGGCAATGACTCTTAGTCACATGGCTGAGAGAAAGGTGGTCTCATCACGAGCCAACCTTCTCATTTCCAATAGGTATTTGTGGGTGACATTGCCACCACCTAGTCACCATGACAGGGAAGTGACCTTCAATCTCTCCTTATGCTACTATGAAATAAAATATAAAGAAATAAAGATAAAATGCAAATGATGGGCTTGGAAAAAGTGCATTGTGGACAAAGGTATTGCACACCCTCTACAAAGGCACCCATGAATGAGACACTATGACACCTAGTATGTCATGACCCCTATACCCATTGAATCTTGACCCCATCCACCTCATACACTTTAAATTTCTTAGAGAGGGACCTCTTGGAAGATCTCCTTGACCTAGGGAAAGATCTACCCAATATTACACCTCGTCAACCCTCCCATACTTAAGCTTGACAAGTCGCATAGTGTCTTTGAGTTGTTAATTGTTTGATATGGTGGTATTTGATGCACATGCTTGGATGGATTATTTATTGATTGGATTAATTTATCATGATGTTATGACTTGAGATCCTTGGAGGGCATGTTCATTTGTCTTTGCGAGACCTAGCTAGTGGAAAGTTTTGGGAGAATAATCCTAGCTTGGGCTTCTATGGGGATACAATCCCACAAGTTGGATGCTATAGGCCCACATGTCGGATGAGATATATCAAACTTGGAATGCATCAAAGATGACTTGGACAACATATCCTAGCCCCCACATGCCAAACATTTTTCCTAGGAAAGGCAAAATGTCACTTCTAGAGACATGACATCACCTAGGGGGGTTAGGGCTTGGTGGTGAGGTGCCACTCATTTACACATGGACGTTTGAGGAGGAGAAGGGTCTTCACCGTGTATGAATGGATAGATACTTGACACGTGGCCTTTGGAGGCCCATCCACGCTTCTACAACACCAACAACTTCCTCAAAGTGGCAAAACGTCCCCTAAAGGGGTGACATCCTCCTAAATTAGGGTTTAATTTGTGAAAAAGATGAAATTTTAAGTGAATTGTTTAATATTGTTTTGTTAAGTGGGAAATATATGTGGGGCAACCATTACTTGACTTACAAGGCATCTCTCCCTACCCTTCATTACATTTAGACTTGAAAAATAGGGGATTCATTTCCATCCATCTCCATATCCATACCAATCCCCCTAGGGTCACAGGGATCACCTCCCTAGAGTGACTAGTCGCCATTGAAGTGTGGGACCTACATTGAGGTGACATTGGGTGTAGGATTCTCAAGTTGTAGCACTTGTTCCATGGTTGGTTCGAGCTTTTCCAAACCTACAAATTGCACTATAAAAGTTAAGACTACCATTTATTCTTTGTAATTGGTAATGGTTGTAGAAAACCCATTGGGTTCCTATGCTCATCCTTCACTCTATGACATTCCATACATCTAGCAATGTAATCAACAACATTTTTTTTCATTCCTAGCCAAAATAATTGGCTTCTTACTGTTGCAATTGTTTTCTGGTAACGGGGATGTCTGGCATATGGAACATTATGCATTTCTTTTAATTTTAATTTTTATTTTTATGGAACATAAATTCTATTTTTATGCATAAGTAATCCATCTTCCTTCATCTCATATTCTTTAATTTTTTGTTGTACATTTTTTTGTTGTAAGCTTTCTTTTACTTGTAGGTAATGTTGATATGTAACAACAACATCTAAAATTATTCTCTTTAAATTTAATTGATGCATACTAATGGTTGTAGCATGCATGAGATGTACTCTTCTACTAAGTGCATCAGCAACTTTATTTTCTTTTCCTTTGATACACTTGATTTCAAAATCATAGTCACTTAAGAATTCTAGCCATCTCGTTTTCCTGGAATTCAAAGTTGGTTGTTCAAAAAGATATTTCAGACCACTATGGTTTGTTCTTAATTCAAATCTCTTCCCCATGAGATATTGCCTCCACATATTCAATGCATGGACAATGGCAACAAGTTCCAAGTCATGTGTGGCATAGTTCCTCTCATGTTCCTTAAGCTTTCTGGACTCATAACCAATGACATGTCCATTTTGAGTGATGACTCCACCAAGTCCTTCATTGCATGCATCTGTACATACCACAAAACTTTCAATTGGGTCAGCAATCTTTAAAACAGGTGCACTAGTAAGTAATTCTTTTAACAAATTAAAGTTCTCTTCACACTTAGTTGTCCATTCAAATTTAATTCCCTTCTTTTGCAAAGAAGTGATGGGATGAAAAATCTTAGAAAACCCTTCTATAAACCTTATGTAGTAACCAGCTAATCCCATAAAATATCTAACTTATGAAACATTCATGGGTGTTGGACATCCTCTAATGGCTTCAATCTTCTATGGATCCACTGTTATACATTGTTCTGAAATAATTTGTCCCAAGTAATGGATATGTTCTAGGTAAAAAAACACTTACTAAGCATGGCATACAACTGATGTTCCCTCAACAATTGAAATATAAATCTTAGGTGATGTTCATGCTCTTCCTCTGACTTAGAATAGATGAGTATGTCGTCCAGGAATATTATGACAAACTTATCCAAATAATTTTTGAATATGTCATTCATTAAGCACATAAAGACAATTGGTGCATTGGACGGTCCAAATGGCACCACTACAAATTCATAACGTCCATACCTGGTTCTAAAGGTTATCTTATGAATGTCTTCTTCCTTGATTCTTACCTGATAGTATCCCGATCTCAAGGCTATCTTCAAAAATATATTTTCTTGTCTTAGCTGATCAAAGAGGTCATCAATTATGGGTAGAGGATATTTGGTCTTCATAGTGGATTTATTCAGCTATCGAAAGTCAATACACAACCTCAATGTTCCATCCTTCTTTTTGACGAAGAGTATCGATGCTCCCCAAGGTGAAACACTTGGACGTATGTACCCTTTCTTAAAAAATTCTTCCAACTGCATTTGTAATTCTTTTAATTCTGGTGTACTCATTATGTAAGGTGTTTTTTATACTGGGGAAACTCCTAGCACTAAATCAATAGATAAATCTATCTCCCTCTTTGGTGGAAACCCTGGTATTTCTTGGAATACATATTCAAATTCTTGTAGCACAGAAAATTCTTCAAGTCTTGACCCCTTTGTCTTTTATGTGAGGGAAATCCTTGTACAGGTGATCTTCTTTTCATCCCCAACATTGGATTGTTGGTCTTCCCCTTTTTCCCAAGGAGTATTGTCTCTTGGATTTATCCTTAACGGGCTGGTTTGGCTGATTTTTATTTTTTCTATTTCTATTGAAAGGAGGTTTGAATCATTTCTTTCTCTTGTCAAACTTCTCCTTCTTCTTATCCTTCCAAGATTTCTGCAAAGACTCTCTGCCCTTTCCTTTCTCATACATGTACTTATCCTTCCTGATGGTCTCCGTCAAAGTCATGGGTTCATCATATTGAATCTTATCTTTATAAAAGGATAACACTCCACTTAAAAACCTATGTATTTTCACTTTCTTATCTTTTATAAAACCCACATACTTTAGCAATCCCAAGAACTTATTTTCATACTCTACCATGGTCATGCTTCCCAGCTTGAGTTCAAATAACTCTTGCATTTTCTTGTCATAGAAGTGCTCGTAAAGGTACTCTTAAAAATAATTCTTGAAATGCTTCCAAGTGATCCTACTCTCATTAATGTGTTCAACTTGCTTCAACTGATCCCACCACATAGCATCTTTCCCATATAAATGGTATGTGGCAATTTTGTCTTCTAGGTTTGATGAGTAGTTATGCAATTTAAAATACCTCCGGACTCCAAGAAACCATGCTTCAACATCATCTTCCCTTTATTTTTCACCATCAAAGGATGGTGTCTTAAGCTTCCTCATATCTCCTTGCAAACTATCCAATTCATGTTTTATTCTTTGGTGCCTAACAGTAGACACTTATGGGATGCTTATGGAATATTATGATGCATAAAATTTCTGTGTTGAGTGAGGTGAGTGATTTCTATGATTTCTGCTAGAACTTCTTGAATAGCTATCTTTATTGTGGTTATTTCTTCTTTCACGATATCTTACCTCTTCCTCCCGTCTTGAGTTTGATCCATTCTTTGTTTGTCTCTGCAACTGATTTAAGATTTGCATTATTTGAGCATTTCTCTGATTTTTTTCTCTCATCAAGCTCTCATTCTCTTCTTTGTAACTTTGCACTTCTATTTCCAGGCTTCTCACAGTCTCTAATAAGGTTTCTTACTTCCCTCTACTCCTATGCCCATTTGATTTTGTCTCTACATTAACAACACTGATATTTTTCCCTTTGGCCTCTTTATCATGGTTGAAAGCTCCCCCTCCTTCTTCCATTTCTTGAATATGCATTCTTATACTGAGTTGATATGTTTATACCCCCTAATTCTACAAAATGTGCAAGAAACCATTTTGTTAGAATTATGCATATTATAACAATTTTTCCAAACAATGCTACAAGTCTTTTTTCTGCTCAATTCATGAAGAAATATTTTTTCATTCACCAAACTATAACAATTAAATGTTATTCTTCTCTGAATCATCTTTCCAACGACTACTATTTCCCCAATCTAATATCTGAGATGAAAGTTATGGCTTCCCGAAAAAATTAGTCTCACCCTTTTTTTTGTTTTGCAATAGGATCTTGCCGAATTATTGCACAACCCCTTTAAATTGGTACAAAATTCGAATTTTGCAGAGGTGTTTCCTTCAATCCACTTTCCTCGTGACCGTGGCTCGAACCCACGGGCTTATTCACTCTTTAGCGCCTTTCTTTGTATTCTTCCACACAGGACCTCATTCAAAAAAGTGTCCACATGCTTGTTTACTTTTAGGCCTTTCGCGCCTCTAATACACCCCTTCACCTTAGCATGAGACCGGTGTTGGAACCAGGTCCTCTGAAATTTGACATTCATTCCCTCTTCCAGAATAATACTCCTTGAAGTACACTTCTACTCGCCAAAGCACCTATATTATCTCCACTAGTAGATCTGACAATTGGTATTTAATCTCTCGTTGACTAGATGGTCCCGGGTCATCTGGAGGCTCCACGAAATTGATGATCACAACTTAATCGGGTGTTAGGATGGATGGTCCTTAATTAATTCAGGACTTCAGTGCCTCAGGACTCCGGAAAATTACAACACTCAAGTCGTTCAACTCCCCCGGAGTTTTACCTGTAGAAGTGGTCATAAAGCGACGATGACCGCTTACCGCCGGTTAACACCTCTGCTTACACTATCCTTCCACTAGTTAATCTAGCGACCATGACTCAATCAAACGTTAAAATGGAAGGTCCTTATTTATTTCAGGACTTCGGTGCTCCGGGACTCCGGGATATTACAACTACTGAGTCGTTCAATTCCCCTGGAGTGATACCTACCAAAGTGCTTATGCCATCCTTCCACTGCTTGATCTAACAATTGAGAAAAGTCCTAAAGGAATCTTAGATTGAAGGTCTGCATGAATTCGCAACTTCGGCCTAAGACACTTTCACTGGTAGAGATGTTGAACATTACCGAAGGCCATAATCCCGAAGATGACATTGCATGTTGATGTCACCTATGGTGACGTGGACCCTTAGTATGTGTGCCACATGTCACATATAAATGGACAAGTTGAGGTCCAAAAGGAACTGAATTCATACGACACGTGTCCCCACATGAAACCCCTTCCATGTGGCATAAGATACATCATCATCCAAGCAAACAATCCACATTTCTCTACCCCGGATCTAGCGACCTGCATGATTTCACTGACTGTGGCTTTGCACTTTGTGGCATCGACACTTCCCATCTTCGGCGTTTTGTGGCTTTTCCTAGTCTCCAGTAATCGTCAAAATGGCAAAGTTCTGAAGTCTTGAAACTTCACTATCCTTCCACTCCAAATCTATGGCTCACATTACTCCCGAACTTCCTATAAGATCGGACGGCCGACGGGACTTCACGACTTTGGCCCTCGAGATTTCATGTGTCTTCCTTGTCTCCAATAATCATTAAAGCGACGAAGTTCTAGAGTTTTCCATATCCTTCTTGGCTTCGATCAACGGATGAAGATCAACCAGTTCGATATGACAGATGTGACTTAATCTCTCCTAGCCTCTAGTTTCACCTCTATCTGACGGTCCTCATTCACCTGAATTCCAATCTAATGATCTAGAATTCCCTGATTCAACGATTGTGATCGCTCCTGAATTCAAAAGGGAACGGTCACGGTTCCACGATCCTTTACAAAGGATCTCTATCTACACGATGCTCTGGCTTATGCACAATCTCTGCAACACTATCTCTCATGAGCTTTAAGGTCTCAAAGACATTTTCTTTCTTAACCATAATACCTTGTCAAATAATTTTACCCATACTAGCCCGGTGTTTCAACCAGAAGCTATGATACCAATTTGTAACGTACCCAACCACCCACAGGATGGGCACTCTACTTCAAGCTCATTTCTGAACTAATTTCTAATTCTGATAAATTTTTAATTAATTAAGAGGCATGAAATATTCACATGCAGAGATCAAGATTCATGCTACAGTATAAAGAATGCTTAAACATGTCATGCATAACAATAACCAACAATCAAGCACATAAAAAATGCACATCTCAGAGATATTAATCAATACACAACATAAATAAATGTATAAGTAGATAAACACATGATAGAGAGCACTTATATTTAATGAAATGAATCACCAACTCATTGCAGACCAAGGACATTCCACCCAACCATACACATTTTTGTTCCAAGTCTCAACAACAATGTCACCCCCAAGCCAGGGCTATGAATCCACAAGGACGGTTCCAGAGTGTCACTCAGTTTTTCAAATCAGTTAGCACTCAAGCTCTTACAGGCTTCTCATCACACACAACAATCCAAAGTACACCAGCTGTCTTCTACCTAGCCTGCACAACCCAAGAGAATGGACCCCCTTCTCTACCACATAGTCCCTCAAGATTTCCACCTCCTTCCAGGGCTCCAATGCATCTGGTCAAAAATCTCCATGTTGGGACTCTCAGGATTCCCAGTTGTGAGAAAAAATTAACACATGTGAATGCATCTCAGACATGCATGAATTAATTCATGGTTGGAATACACTAGAATTAATAACTGCCAACAAAACCATGGCTCCTTTCCACAATTCATTTTTCTTTCCCAAGCTGAGATAAAAATGAATGAGGAATGAAGAGTGGGTGAAAGAATGAATGGAGAGAGAACAGAATGAATGGTGTGAACAATGAATAATGAGTTAGTGAATGAACCCCCCAAAAGACTTGTTATCCCCTATCCTAGGGATAACTAAGGAGATTATGTATCAAGGCCCACAGGTCCTAGACAAGGAGTACCAAGATCCAAACAACTTGATCTTGGCCCTAGAGGGCCCATCTTTTCTCCAATTCGTCCCATCTATTAGCAGCAGCAACATCCATCCCACCATCTTGGTCTTGAAGTAGCAATGGCTCTTGCTCCATGAGGTAATGAGTCTAGGTATCATGGTATGTGTCACTCTGATTTTCGAAGCATTTAAATATGTTGTATTGAACTCTCCTTTATTTCATAACGTTTTCTTGGAAATTATGCTCTTTAACTTGTTTATACCTAGGGGGTGACAGAATTCCCTAGTAAGTTGGTTCCCTTTAAGATGAGTTGCCACTGGGTGGGTCTATGAAAGGTCATCGATCATTCCTTCCATACTTACCATTTTTCATCATTATCCCTCTCATCTTCCCCTACCTTGATTCGGGCATTGGGTTTTCCACACTAGGAAGAGTTGTACCTTGCCTTGTGGGAAGAAGGGGCTAAAGGACCAAAGGGTAAAAGTCATTGGAAAGAGTTAAAAGACAATATAAAACCTTTGAGATGATTCGCCCAAGGATTCCTAAGAAAGAAATAAAATGCTTCTCAGTAAGAAAAGGGGATCTATAAGATAAAATAAAACTCATGTTTGGTTGGTGGATGGGAGGTCTCATCATGAATTAGCCTATTAGTTTCGTGGGTATGTAGCGGTATGACACTACCATCTATCTAGTCATCAAACCAGGGTAGTGGCTCTTGGTGGAGTAGCCAAGAGAAAGGGGGTCTCATCACGAGCCAGCCTTCTCATTTTCGTTAAGTTTTTGTGGGTAATATTGTCACCTCTGGTCACCATGCCAGGACAATGTCCCTCAGCTTTTCCCTTGAAAAAAAAAAGAAATAAGACTAAGAATAAAAGACATTCAATGGGATAGGAAACAATGGCATCCATGATAAGGTGCAACTCTCCTTCTACAGAGACACCCATAGGAAAGATCTACATTTCCCTGTTATCACTGCACCCTCAGCCCAAACACTTCCCCTACATCATTTCACACACTTACATGACCTAGATTGGATTTCACCTGGGAAACACCCCAAACTTAAGGAGAATTAGCCCAATAGGAAATCCTGAGACCCTCTCCAAAACTGACTTGTTAAACTGCATAACATCTTTGAGCATTTGTCTAGGTAAAGGGGGGTTTGATGCACATGTTTGGGTAATTTGATTATTGGATGTGATTGACATTGTTATGATCCTTATGACTTATGAGCCCATGGAGGGCGTACTTGTTGTTGTTGCAGGACCATGCCCAATGGACATGTACATATGGGGATATGATTAGCTCGAACCTCCATGGGGATGAAATCCCACAGATGGATGTTGTGACCCCAACCAAGGGCAGAGAGATGTCAGAGACTTGCACCAAGGAAAAGAAAGGGAATTTCACTGGAGACACTTTGGAAGACCTAGACCCAGGGGGGTCTTGTTCTTCCACCTAGACGTTGGCCTTGGGAGGCCCATGACGTCACCATTGTGACCCTAGACGTCACCAGCATCGGGATTGACATTATGGAGGTAGTTGTGTGCTAATTGGCACGTGTGGCATCATCTAGGGGCTTGTAAAGCCCAACGTTTTGCAAATGAGGCCCAATGTTTCACCCAGGAGGCTTAACGTCACCGTAGAAGGGCATGGTGTCACCTCTAAAGATGATTTTAGGGTTTAATTACTTGAATTTGTGTAAAAACTAGATTTTTCATGTAATTAGGCTATGTAGGCCTTTTGATGACCTAAAATTAATTAAAGGTCATAATTGTTGTATAAATAGAGAGATAAAACTCTCATTTTGTCATCATTCACTCATCACACAAGTGATGGTCTGAAATTCGACCATCTCTAAGGGTTATTGGATGAAATCTACCGATGTGCACTTCTTGGAGGAGGCAATTCTTGGTGTATTTTGGCAAATTTTCATGTAGAGGATCTTCAACTAGGGTATATGCTTGATTATTCTTGTTGAAGCAAGTGGAAAATCTGCATTTATTTATTGTGAATGAATTCTTATGGTTAATTTACTTGTTTCATGTCTAAGATTATGAAATTTCTTTCTTGAAACCCTAGGAGAAAGACATATGTTACTATCTTTTTCTCTATAGTCTTCCACTTGCTAAAATTTCTCAAAAGGCACCTATATAGAAGTAGATACTAGAGCCCTATCATCATAGCACTTTAGTAACCCTACTTCCTTGCCCATTGCATATTTTATTTCAATTTGTCTAAGGAAAAGGGAAATCGCTAGGGCCTAACTCTTGTTACTTTCTAACAATTATCTCTAGGAGTTGGATTATTGAGGACTTGGGATACCAACACCTCTCTCATCCTCTCCATCCCCTTTGAATAAACATTATCATTGTTATTTTCCTCTAAGACTTGTTGATTCCATCATTGACTCTATTACCCTAGAAAGGCACTAGTCTACCATTTACAAGTGTTGATTAATCAAACAATTTTCAAAACATTTTCTCTCGAACACTCACTAACTTCTACTAACCTTAGATTAGCCTAAATCATTAACCTACTTGATGTTCTTGCAAAAGATTGCTACATCCATCTAATAACAACAAATTAACCCTAAAGGTGACATCTTATGCCAGCTAGATGTTGTTAAAACTGCTTGTGACTATTTATTATCAAATTGACTAGTTAAAACTATTATTTCAAGTCTTTATTCAAGCATTTTAGAGCATAAATATTCTTGTTGTTTCAAATTTATTATTGTTGTTATAAATTGTTACACTGCTGCAATTTCATATCAGCTAGTACATTTCTTAAGATTTCATTGTCTTATGAAGCACTAACATCATTTTGGTACTTGGAAAGTGCCCATTTTTTCCTTGTTGTCTTGTTTTGGGCATGTACACAATATTATGTATTTTCTTCATCTTCAATACGACTTAAAGAACCTTTTAAACTTGAGTGATCTATGAGAGGGGAATGATTTCCTTGTGTCATTTTTCTTATCCTTCTCAAGCCCCCAGGTCATTGGGGACTTTTCCCCTGGGGTATTGCAACATACTCCTAAATAGAAAGGGATTTCCTATTAAGGTGACAGTGATAGGTTATTCTCAGTTACGCCAATTTTGTATCCACTTGCCTTGGGCTTTTGGGCAAGTACAAATTGTGCGATAACAAGACCAAAAATAGGTTTATGTATTTATTGGAATTAAAGAACCACACGGTCTTCCCCCAAGAAGCTCATGTAATTGATATTCTCCATTAAAACAAAAATGGGTAAATTAAAATATAAAATAAACACTTAGCCCCTCAAGCCCCTTCTCTTGTGGAATCATATCCCCCTATAACTTGTGTCCTTGTCCGTCTAACAGCCAGTGAGGTATTTATTATTAATAATGATCAAAACATTACATTTCTTAGGCACACTGACCTCTTTTAATGGTTTGGGCACTTTGGCCTTTCATAAATTCACAAAATACATTATTTGATATGGGGCTAAAAAATGGGGTATTACAAGGATGGAGAATTTTGTATTTTTCTTTTGAATAATGAGTTAGTTGGAAGATGTTGTAGACTCATCTGCTACATATATGCATGCTACAGGTCATTGCTACAAGTATTTTATTGCAGATCCATGTGTCATAGATTCATTGCTATCAATCCATGTGTTCCACACCCTAGTTTCTATAGCTCATATGAAAGGACTTGCTACGAATTAATGAAGGTAGAGAAGTGCAATGGGGAATGTGCACACTACTATAGAATTGTTGCAAATTCCACATAACCATGTCTTTAAAATGGTTATATATATGCAACAATGTATTTACCTACACAATTTGAAAGGGTAAATCTTCCTACTTTTATGCTATATTCCAACGTATTTTTTTTCATCTGAATTAGATTCTAGACTCTATTTCAAGATGGTTTGAAATCTTCAATTATCAGGAACATCTGAATTAAATCTTTCTAAGTTTGTTATATCAAGCATGTATCTAAGACAACAATCATCCCTGACTTTAGGGGGAGGACAATACTAGTAATAAGAGATACCTTGATAATTTGTCTTCATTTTTTTTTGTTCTTAATCTAGTTTGATGAGTGATTGAATTCTCATGTAATTGTTGGAAGTATAGAATTAGAGTGTAGTTAATATAATTACAAACTAACATTTTGTTCTACAAAGAAAAGGCCCACTTTGGAAGAACATGAAGTATAGAATTAGAGTGTTGTTATCATAATTACAAACTAACATTTTGTTCTACAAAGAAAGGCCCACTTTGGAAGAATAGGTATTGCATATTAGTTAAGTTAGTTTTTAATATTCACATTTTCATCTATTAATTTATTAGTTCATTTGTTGTTGGTGTAAATTCAATTCGGTAGCTAATCAACTATTCTACTTTTTTGTAGCTTAAATAGATTTTCATAGAGTTACTTCACAGATAGTTAATTCATGTGACTTCACTTTTACTTCCAAGTTTCATGTAGAGTTAATTTCACTTATGCGGATCTATACTCTCTTTGAAAATATATTTAGGTTTTGATTCAACTAGTTATGTTTTCCATAGGAATGATTTCAAAATATAAATTACAAATAGCATTTACCATTTCACTTACATTCTTTGTTTAACAAGAATAAGGTTTCTTCATATGTTAAATGAAAGGCATTGTAGGAAATTAAAATAACTAAGAATCTAAACCCTGCACATATAGTGCATGGCATCTTGCAAGCATTTAGACCCCTGGTTTGACAAGATAAATGCATGAGTAATCTAGCTTGTATTGTTGTTAATAGTAGGGCGATTATTTGACCTGACACCTTAGGGCCATTTTTTATTTTGTTTTTAAACCAAAATCACTAGGTATGCCCATAATTCTCCAAACAAGTGCCTAGGGGAAACCACAAGAACCAAAAACTATAACTAGAATGTATTCCACATATTACTCAATAAAACTAATAGAATGGAACCATCATCATTATAATAAAACACAACAAAAATGATGCGAAAAGGATCATATGATACAACTATGAAGCCCTGATCATAAACCATCAAACATATTAAATGTAGAGTGGGCATTTTACCAAAAATCCAACAACTTTTAGAGCTCTTTCATGCCAATTATTTCTATTGAAAAAAACCTTATGACTCCCAAGTGCACTCTAAGTAATGGGGTCCCCTTTTTTCTTGTCAAGTTGTAAATATTTTGAATGGGGCTCATGAAAATGGGTAGGACAACTTAGACTATAGACCATTTTAGATCAGTTTGAGCAAGGCAATTGCAACACTTTGTGATTCGTATCTTGTTGACAAAAAACGAGGTCAACATTAAATTTTATTTGTTTCCGTCGAAACGGTTTAACCTATAGTTTCAAGGATATCATGTGTTGAAAAATATAAGTATCATATGTCTTATGTCTTCATATTTCCAAGAAAACACATTGTCATTCAGTTCAATTGATCTAACTCTGCTACATTAAATTATCAATCTAGAGGCATAAGCTTATGAGATGCAAGCAAAGTATAAGCAGGATTAGTTTATTGATAACTTATAAATGAACACTAAAAAAATTGCTCATTGTTTAGTTGCAGAAACAAAGTTGTTTCTTAGCTACATAAATCAGATTAAATGCAATATTAAATAAATAGATTTAATGTGAAGCTACATAAATGATGTTAGGCACTTAAATGTGTTAACCCAATGGACTATCAGTTGCAATACTGTTAAAGTTTTTCAATCATTATTTTCAATGAATGTTTCTATAATCAAAATGAAATGATCTTTGTTCAGTAAACAATTTTGTGCACTAGTATTCCTATAGTATAAAAACAAACTCATAAATGAAGTTGAAAACTTATAAGAAATGAAATGACATTAATCTAAATCACACAACTGCTAAATCAAAATAAAGCTAATTAATTTGAAGCAATGTACTCCTCACACAAGGGGCCCTCCTGGCTCAGTGGAGTCTGCTAAAGAACGCTACAGAACTAAGTTATATAATTGAGAACTCACAACTCATGAAATTGATAGTTAACCATATTTGTATTAATCTTCAATCAACAGTGTAATATTGCAATGGTTATATCTCATCAAATCTATCCCTTGTAAGCTCTCACGATAGAATATTTATACATTGCAAATGAAATCCTTTACATCCAAAACATATGGATCTTCTAAAACAAATTTATCTATAAAATAGTGCAAATGTGTTTACAAATCGGATTTGGAATACTCGTGGTTGAATGAAATGATTTTGATAACCAGCCACAACAGTGGGTCTAGGAAAATACATGTTGAATAAACGTCCATATCTCCCAAATCATTGATTTTATGGGAGTTATGTTCATGTGTCATATAATTGAGCTTGTTTGGCACAAAACCCATGTCTTCGATTTTCAACATTCACCCTCATGAATCCAAAAATCACGTATGGAAATCAATGTCCGAAAACTATTGTTAAAATTGACCAGATATTTGACCACGAACTAGAGGCTCACATGTGACCTGCGTGTGAACTGAACAACAAAAAACCATGTTGAGGGTCCTATTCATAAAACCCATGTCTTGGATTCTTCCCTTTAGACACGCAAATATGCTAAACTATGAGGTCTAGTACCAAAACTGAATTGTGGCTACAATATTCACACTTCATAAACCGTCATTACTAAACCAACCATAATCTTAATTAATTCATCAAAAGTGGAGAAAATATATAACAATTAACCACTTGAAGCTTATAAACTTGTCAAAGTTCATTTATGAAAAATTATGGTAGTAAATGGTTATGAATGGTGAGAGGATGAAACAAAAGTATTCAAAAGGGTGACTTCAAATGGTGAAAAATATGACAAGATGGCAACCCAACATCTCCCCCATAATGATATATTTGCATGTCCTCATGCAAAGGAAGTAGGGAAATTTTATCCAATTTAACTGTGTTTACTAATGGTTGAGTGTACCATGTATAACAATCACGATGATGTATACAAAACTGAAATAGGGTTAATACGAAACTCATTTTCAGAAAACAAAACTCTTTTCTTTGGCATTTGAGTTTTTTAAGACACATACAACTTTCTCTTAAATTTTTCATCTATTTCTCTTTTGAATAAACAATGTATATTCTATTTTTTTTCTATATGTAATCATGTCTTTGTGACATAGCTGAAAGTGGATAGTAATGGCATTGTCACAATCTACATTGTTTGTACTTTGAATATGTTTTAAAACATAATTTACAATGTTGTCATAAACCTATTATAATAAAAGTATTGCTTCATTTGATCAGGGTGGATCAAAATGGAGAAAGTATAGAGTGAAAGGAATGGCTATATAACAATGGAGTGGAATGCCGGAAAATATGACAAATTGCATGCAATGAAGATTAAATCAATGATAGTGACAGATAAATTACAAGCTTGAGTAGTCATTTGTCATAATTTCCTAAAGTTTTAACAAATTAAAAAGTTTTATAGATGGTTTTAACTCAAGTTTTACCACCATGAAGAATTGGAGTGGTACTGATAAAAATGCATGTTGAAGGAATTGTAGAAGAAAATGTAATCTGCAAATGATGTGTACTAAATAAAAAAAGCACTAAAATTATGAGAATGAACAAAGCAAATGTCGATTACAAGTGTTGATCCAAAGTATTGATGATTTTGAAAACAACTACTACAAAAAATATGGAAATGACATCAAATTCGTCTTTGAAAACATGCACGTACATCCCTTATTGTGCATTTTCTCAAAAATGTTCCCATGTTCTACTCAAATTGTTATATCCTTCTCAAAACCCATGTCTCAGAATTCCTTAATTCAGCCTCATTTGCTTGCAAATGATGCACCAAGGTCATCCCTGGAAAAAAATTGTTGCAGGAATAAGTGGTTGCTACAACACTTTACAGGGGAATTCTCGTAGCTACTGAAAATCATTGTAACTATAGAAAGTCTAAAAACTACAAAAGTTAACTTGCTCTGAAGATACCCAGGTGGTATAATTTAAACAATAAGCTTTGGACTGAAATCTAGAGCTCAATACTCTCTCTTCTACCCCACACCCGAGGATGATGCATGTCCTCATGCATTCTTCTAAGATATGATGTTTGAATCATGATGGAGTCTGAAAGGAGAGGACTGTCGAAAGATTGAAGTGTTGTGGAAATTTTGCTACATGAACAAAGGAATCTACTACAGGAACAGAGATCGACTGACATGGAATGATTTTCCTTTTCCTTTGCTCCATCTTGGCCATTTTTTATGTAATGCAAGAGATGTGTGTTGAATCTAATGTGTTGGTACTAATATTTTGAACATTGTGGATGTTGTTAATCAAAAAATTATAACACCTCTTGAACTTATTCATTATTCTAATCATAAAATTTTGCAAACCTACATGTTGATCATGTTGAATGGTGTTGTACTCCTCGAATTTTGTTGTTATACTGCTGCTAGAAAAATGAAGAGGTTGTTGAGTGAATGAGTTATATGTTATTGGTAGTTGGTACAAGATATGGAACTATATGTGCTGCTAAAACTAAAGGTTTGGAGTTTATTTTGAATTTGAAGCTTTGCTATGTTGATCATCCATATCAAATGAGAAATACTACTGGAACCAAAATAAAAACCATGATTACTACTACAGGGAACCAAAAACTATGTTTCAAGGAAAAATATTGCAACAAGAATGACATCTCATTTTTATTTACAAAATGTGGAAAAGGCTGCAACTATCGATACCATTAAACTGTATAGTCTTTATCAAAATATGAATCCATGGTACAATTCTTACCATGCGAATGGATGTGTTGAAGTGAGCATGTGAATAAACCATTGGATTACTGACCATTAATGGATGTCGTTAACCAACGTGAGACTACTCACCAATGATTTCAATGAGCATCAAGGTACCTTAATGCATCTTGACAAGAACGAATGAATGTGATGGAGTTGAGTAACCTGCAAGATTTGATATTCAAGAGGCACTAATGCATCCCCACTGCTATCAGTGAGGAACCCTATCATCGAGGCATACAATTTTTGAGGCATTATAAATATCTCTTGATATTGATCTCAGATAGAGTGTTGAATTCGATGGGACAAGACCTACTAGAAGGAAGGACTTACTGTCACAGACCTAGCGAGCCTTTAGTCAGGCGGAGGAATCACTCGATGCTCTCAGTCACCGTGTGACACCACAATCGTTCGTTTATCAACAAAGCTACAATAAATTAATTGATTTGAACTACGCTTGCGTCTTATCTTCATTAATTACTTATGTTATGTGTGCTTCTCATATACTTAGCATCATGCAACAATAAAGAAGAACAATCATACACAAGTGAAACAAAGCTTTGCACATGGGCCACCAAACCGGCCTAACACCCAAAATATTTATAAAAGAGAACAACAGTGCACCGAGCTAAACTCGTGACACACAAAGACTTCACCTCAACCAATATTGAAAAGACTTCACCCCTTCGTTCTTCCTTGCCTCAGTGCCTGCAATTCGCTTCCTTCCTTCGTATGCCTTCGTCGCACGGTTCAGACTCTACCTTTGTTCGACCTGTCACTTGTCTTAGCCAAATTCAGCTTGTCAGTTCGACCTAGCCAACACACCTTGATCGAATGACTCAGTCTGTTTGCTCTACCGAACTTCTTATCGAACTTCTTCTATCCTTGCCAATTGTGCTCCCTTGGTTATATGGGCACAACCTTCTTTCAATGGTCGCATATGTTTAACATGGAGCAACGTGACCCTTCATTTGTTTGAGACGACTTCTTAACTGGGCGCACACCCCCTTCGGTGGGTGTGCATCGCAGTCCATCCATCTTACGTCTTGCACACATTTTTCTCGAGCTTACATTCTTCATGGGCGAGCACCCCTTGGTCGCGCTCTCCCCACACTTGGCCAACTCGTCCTTTGTCTTGGGTGCCCAACTCAAACGCGCATCCACATCACCTATTCGTTTCTTGGCTTGGTTTCCATGACATGTTTTCTGTCGATTGGGAAACTTCCCTTGGTGCACGCTCAAGTCTAGGAGTGCTTCCAATATTTGTTTTGGTCAGCTCCCCTTGGTGCACCCAAGGCACCCAAGTTACTCAAATTTTCATTCACACGTCCAGCCGGTTGGGCGCTTTCGTTACCGCCGCACCCACTCGTCCAACCTTTCGTCTTCGATGAGGGCGCCCATGTCGCTCGTTAAGTCTCCGCACTCAACTTCTTGTGCAAGTCATGGCAAGGCGAAGTCATCTTTGGCACGACAACGCACCCAAAAAATCCAACTTCGTTTATAAAGTGACCGAGCGCCCTTTGGCTCGCCCGATTCGTTTGTCTTGTCTTGTGGAAAATGTGTGTGTGCTCAGATCCAATCATCAGGTGTGACATAAGGAATCCCACATCATTTAGTAGCATAAAACAAAAATGATTTGAAGAACGATAATAAAAGATTGAACCAACATGCAAAAATTTATTGTGAGTTTTTTCTATTGAAATAATGTAACTGCAAAGAGTATTCTAATTATTGTTGATGCATTTTTCATTAGATCAATCCCCTATTGCAGATTGATCATGTCGGCTATTGTAAATGACCAAATCCCCTTTTGCGGATTGGTCAAAACATAATTGTAATAGGAAGAAGAAGAAATCGGCCCCAGAATATATTAAAGGTGGTTATAACCACCCAGAAGAATAAGTCGGCCCTGCCAGTGAAAATACACCTCCATCCACATGTGTCAGAGTTGTATAAATAAGGAGGCTAGCACCTCATTTAGACACACACTCACTTATTCATCAAGAGACAAGTTCGAAGTTGCAGTTGGAGAAGAGAGAGAGAGAGAGAGAGAGAGAGAGAGAGAGAGGCGCATTCTTGGGAGAGGACTTTATGTATTTGTTTGAGTTATCTCTTGGCATTGTATTGGCTATCTATAATAAGGAAGTTTTTGTTGGGTTTTCTCCCCCATGAGGGTTTCTCAGGATAAATGATGTGTCTCTTGTGATTGTGTATTTCTCAGTGATCCTATCTATGTTATTGTTATCTAGTGAAATGAAAATAACTCTGATAATAGCTTAAACCTTAACATGGTATCAGATGTAAGCAGAAGAGAGCATCTTTCACAAGAGAAAGTGAAAAATGTCACTGTTGTCGTACATGCAAATTAGAGCTTTTTGTTGGAGAATTATTTCAGCCCCAAAACCATCTAGAAAAGTACGCCCTTCCTCAAGGATCAATTTGGCATCCTCAGTGCAACTTTTCAATGGCTAGATCTCCCGGAGAGTGAAACCCTAGTTTTCACAAAGTACCAGAAAACCAGGGTACCAAAAAACCAGAAGCACTAGTCCAAAAATCCACAGATCAAGTTTGGAGGGGTAAAAGTTGGATTTTCCAAGATCCAAACACACCAAGCTACTCACCTTAGCCAAGTGCACCTCCTGGTAAGTTCATAATTTAATTTTGAGCATTTTCATTTTTGGACATTTTCCTAGCTGCAGGGAAAAGATGTCTGCAAGCACTAAGCTTTTTGACATGCTGGAAGGTGTGGAAAACTTTCGTGCCTGAAAGTATAGGATTGGTCTCATTCTTGAAGAGAATTACCTAGCAAGATTCGTCAAAGAAGAAGTGTTGGAACCCGATGATGCTATAGATAAAGCAAAGCACCAAAAGGACACGATCAAGGCCAAAAGAATCATTGCAGATTCAATCAAAGATCACCTGATTCCTTATGTGTCATCAAAGAAAACTTCGAAAGAAATGTTTGATTCCCTAAACAAACTATATGAAGGAAAGAACATAAACCAGAAGATGAATCTAAGAACTCGGCTCAAGAATACAAGGATGGAGAGAGGAGAATCAATCCAAGAATATTTCTCTAGAATATCCCAAATCAAAGAACAACTAGAAGCGATCGGAGATGCTATAGATGAAGACGAACTTATAATGACGACCCTTAATGGTCTCTCAAGACCTTGGGATGCATTCATCCAAACCATTTGTGGAAGAAAGGAGAAACTAAAATTTGACAGTCTTTGGGAAGAATGCATTCAAGAAGAATCAAGAGTAGCTAATTGAGAGGCTTTACTATCAAGAGATGAAGATCAAGCCCTAGCCACTCACACTAAAGGAGGAAGAAAGAAGTCTTACTTCCAGAAAGAAACTCATAAAGAGCCTCACCCCCAAAACAAATCCAGCCATAAAGAATCTCAACCAAAGAGATTCCAGAAGAAAGGATAACGAAAGGAAAGAGATTGCCCATCTGTCCAATGCTACCATTGTGACAAAATGGGACATATTGCGAGACATTGTCCAGCTAGACGAAAAGAATACAAGAGGAAAAATAAGAGGCACCATGTCCATGCAGTTGAAGATGAAGAGCCACCTGCAAAGATTGGTAATCTCGACCCTCTCAGGATTGGTAACGCCTGAAGAGGACACTTAGCTCATTGATAGTGGTGATTCCAAGCACATGACAGGTCAAAGAGATATTCTCTCTTGCATTTCAGGAAAGAAATTTTCTTAGAAAGTTACACTTGGAGATGATTACCAATATCCCATCAAGGGAGTGGGAGAATCAAACTACAAGCTTAACTCAGGGAATTCAATGAAGATGAAGGACGTACTCTATGTACCAGGTTTGACAAAGAACCTACTCTCCATATCAACGTTAGAAAAGAAAGGCTTCAGAGTTGCCTTTATAGATGGAGAAGTTCTTATGTGGGCTAAAGGAGAAACCATGAAAGAAGTAATTGTCATTGAAAAAGAAGAAGGTGGCTTGTATAAGCTAAAGGGTCACTCAGAAGCTTCCATGACCCATGCCATTGAGAATCCATGCGAATTGTGGCATAGAAGATTATCTCACATCAACTACAAGGCATTACTATATGTATGCAATGCAGTCACAGGTCTACAAGAACTCAAGGTCGATCATAAAGGCGTGTGCAATGGATGTGCACAAGGGAAGAACATCAAGAACCCTTTTCTGAAGGGAGAAAGCAAAGCAAAAGGAGTCTTAGAACTCATTCATTCATATGTGTGTGGTCCAATGCCATCATCCTCCATCAATGGGTATGTATACTATGTATCTTTTATTGATGATGATTCTCGTAAGACCTGGGTTTACTTTTTGAAATCAAAAGATGAAGTGTTCAGTAAATTCAAGGAATTCAAAGCCTTGATAGAGAGTCTTTCTGAAAGAAAGATAAAGATACTCGAGTCAGTTAATGGAGGAGAATACACCTCAAAAGAGTTAGTGAACTTCTGCAAATATGTCGGGATAAAGAGGGAGCTCACCACTCCCTACAATCCTCAACAAAACGGTGTAGCAGAAAGAAAGAACCGAACTATAATGGAAGCAATGAAGACCATGATCCATGATCAAGATCTTTCAATGTGCTTATGGGAAGAAGCAGCAATGACAACAGTATATGTACAAAACCGATTGTCCCATAGTGCACTTGGGTTCAAGACCCCGGAAGAGATGTTCACCGGAAAGAAGCCAGAGGTAAGCCATCTCAAAATATTTGGCTGCCCAGTATTTGTACATATTCCGAAAGAGAAGAGAAACAAGTTGGAACCATCAGGAAAGAAGGGAATATTTGTGGGATACTGTGAGGCCTCCAAGGCCTTCAAAATTTATATACCAGGTCACCATCACATCGAGATCAGCAGGGATGTGATCTTTGATGAAGATGCAACGCTCAAGAAAAAAGAAGATGCCAGCTTGAAGAAGTATATGAAGAGGAACCTATAGCCCCCAGAGTTACAGAATCAGTGAGGGAGGTTCCCAGAGTTGCAGAACTAGTGAGGGAAGTCGTAACTTCCCCCGATGAGGAAATTCTAAAAGATCATGACATAGTAGAATTTCAAGAACCTCCCCAGATGACGATCTCCCATAAGAGAAAGCATGTTTGGACTAGGGAGCTTATTCAAGACGGAGAGAAGTATGGTGTTCCCGAAGGAACCACGAGACAGGTGAAGAGACATAAGCCATTCTCCAGTTATATGGCTTTGATGTGCGATCTCCTAGAGAAAGAGCCTACCTGCTTTGAAGAAGCCATTCAGAAGAAAGAATGGGCAGATGCCATGACAGAAGAATACCAATCCATAATAAAGAATGATGTATGGGAAATAGTTCCCAGACCGAAGAGCAAGGATGTGGTATCTTCCAAATGGCTCTTCAAAATAAAACATGTTGCTAATGGAAGTATTGAGAAGTATAAAGAAAGGTTTGTCGCTCGTGGCTTTTCTCAAAAGGAAGGCATTGGCTATGAAGAGACATTTGCTCCTGTATCCAGATACACTTTGATCAGAACCATCATAGCCCTTGCAACTAAGATGAAGTGGAAGTTACACCAGATGGACGTAAAGACAGCTTTCCTAAATGGTGTCATCGAAGAAGAAGTGTATATAAAACAACCTCAAGGATTTGAAGTTGAAGACAGGAAGACTCATGTCTGCAAGTTGAAGAAGGCTCTGTACAGGTTGAAGCAAGCTCCTAGATCTTGGTATGGTAGGATAGACAGTTTTTTGACGAGCTTGGGCTTTACCAAGAGTAAAGCAGATTCTAACCTCTACTTCAAGGTTATGAATGATGAGCCGGTGATATTGTTGTTGTATGTGGATGCCTTATTCTTAACTGGAGAAGAAAATCTCATCACTGAATGTAAGAAGAAGCTCGCTTCATAATTTGAGATGAAAGACCTTGGCCTAATGCATTATTTATTAGGTCTTGAGGTATGGCAGAGCCCAGAGAGAATCTTCCTTAACCAAGGGAAGTATGTAGTCGAAATCCTGAAGAGATTTGACATGTTAGAGTGCAAATCCATGAATACACTCATGGAAGCGAAGTTGAAGCTATTGGTCGACACTTCGTCAGAATTGATTGATGCCATGCTGTATAGACAGATTATGGATCGTTGATGTACTTGACGAACACCAGACCAGATATTTGTTTTTCCATGAACACTTTGAGTCAGTTTCTGGTAGAACCCAGACATGTTCACCTAGTTGTTGCAAAACATGTGATGCGGTACCTTAAGGGTACATTAGATTGTGGCCTCCGCTATGATGGAGATCATGATTTCACACTAAGTGGGTACACTGATTTAGATTGGGCTGGAAGTGTCTCTAACAGGAAGAGAACTTCAGGATGTTGTTTCAATTTGGGATCATCCATGATCTCATGGCAGAGTAGGAAGCAATCAAGTGTTTCTCTCAGTACAGCGGAAGCAGAGTACATTACCGCATGTTCTGTCAGCTGTGAAACTATATGGCTTCGAAAGTTGTTGACAGGTCTATTCGACCTAGAGATGGAAGCAACCACGATCCTATGTGACAACCAGAGATGCATAAAGATGACAAAGAATCATGTATTTCATGATAAGTCGAAGCACATAGAGATCCGATACCATTACATCTATGACATGGTGCAGAGAGGAGCCATAAAGCTCTAGTACGTTAGCACGGATGAACAGGTTGTCGATGTGTTGACCAAGCCTCTATCTCGTGTAAAGTTTGAGCACTTTCGAGATAAGCTTGGTATAGTCCAAAAGGACCTCCCTCGAAAGGAGGAGTAGCGTTGTGTCGAGATGTCAGCCAAGTGTTGTGCTTCCAGCTTAATTGTTGTGTCGAGATGCTAGCCAAGTGTTGTGCTTCCAACTTAATTGTTGTGTTGAGATGTCAGCCGAGTGTTGTGCTGCCAGCTTAATTGTTATGTTGATATTTCATCCTAATTGTTGATTCCAGCTTAATTATTGTGTTGAGATGCCAACCGAGTGTTGTGTTGCCAGCTTAATTGTTGTGTTGAGATTTCAGCTTAATTGTTGATTCCAGCTTAATTGTTGTGTTGTGATTCCATCTTAATTGTTGTGTTGAGATTCCATCTTAATTGTTGTGATGTGACCAGCCTCGTGCTGTGATGATGTGCCAACCTCGTGCTGTGATGATGTGACCAGCCTAGTGTTGTGGTGATGTGACCAGCCTCGTGTTGTGATGATGTGCCAACCTCGTGCTATGATAATGTGACCAGCCTCGTGTTGTGGTGATGTGACAAGCCTCGTGTTGTGGTGATGATGATGTGTTAGTTTTATACTAATCCATATTGATGCGAATGATGATTTCATTCCATTGAGAATGATGATGCTTTCGATGAGAAAAACTTTTGATGATTTATAGATATGTCAGTCAGTGTTCCAAGATGTTGTTGTCCTCTCTCTCCCTGATGTTGTTGTAGAATAACCTTCCTTTTAAGGGGGAGTGTTCAAATAATGTAACTGCAAAGAGTATTCTAATTATTATTGATGTATTATTCATTAGATCAATCCCCTATTGCGGATTGATCATGTCGGCTATTGTAAATGACCAAATCCTCTTTTGCGGATTGGTCAAAACATAATTGTAATAGGCAGAATAAGAAGTCGGCCCCATAATATATTGAAGGTGGTTATAACCACGCAGAAGAAAAAGTCGGCCCTGCCAGTGAAAAGACACCTCCGTCCACACGTGCCAGAGTTGTATAAATAAGGAGGCTAACGCCTCATTTAGACACACACTCACTTGTTCATCAAGAGACAAGGTTGGAGCTGCAGTTGGAGAAGAGAGAGAGAGAGAGAGGTGCATTCTTGGGAGAGGACTTTCTGTATTTGTTTGAGTTATCTCTTGGCATTGTATTGGCTATCTATAATAATGAATTTTTTGCTGGGTTTTCTCCCCCATGAGGGTTTCCCAGGATAAATGATGTGTCTCTTGTGATTGTGTATTTCTCAGTGATCCTATCTATGCTATTGTTATCTAGTGAAATGCAAAGAAATCTAATAATAGCTTAAACCTTTACATTTTCCGCTAGTAACCTAGTTTTCAAATGAAAACGCGTACCCAACTGCACCAATAAACTGGTTTTCACAGCTGGACTTATTTTTATCTTTACTATTTTGTTTATTTATTTATTCTTCTACCCTATCTTACTTTGCTTGAAAAATAAAATATCTTTCAAGTACAGGAATACTTCCAATGGAGCCATTTGTGTAACAGGATCTCAAGCATACTCATACCCAAATATAAAAAGTGTACCTCAATAAATACCAGCATATGAGAAACCAGTTGCTCTAATTGATATAGTTCCAAAAAATGTTGAATAATGAAGGAATGTTGCGGGTTGGTTATTGTTTCAAACCAAGACTCAAAGTAGTCATTGTTCCTTTGGTTTTCTATTTTATTGGCAACGGGTTACATGTCTTTCTTTGTCATGCCATGCAAATCTTCTGGAATTTCCTTATTGCACTCTTGAATGCATAAAGGATCTGGTGATAGGCATGCAAGAAATTCTTCAATCTCGGGCTCTAGTGTCTTCCCTTAATCAGATGTTAACTATGAGTCTTCTATACACTTGCAAGGATGATTGAGAAAGTCTTCTAGGTTTTCCTCTTATGGATCTGACTAATGGATCTTTTGCTCTTCAACAGATTCATTCCTTATGACAATTTTGAGCTTTGGACAAGGATTTGAGAAAGTCCTTGTGGTAGTGCATCCTCCTTTTCTCAACAAATTCTTGAGCATCTTTAAGTTCTTCCTGTTGGTCTAGATCTCCTGCTCACAAATGGATTAGTGTATGGGGGTTCTTACATCACCCAAAATAATTAAAACTTCTCTACTTTTTGAATGAAATCTACAAAAATGAAACACACCATGTCTTGAATACCTCATGCTACAAAGACCTTGTTGTCACCAAGTTATCATTGACATAAGATTAATCAAGGAATGAAAAAAACTAAAAATCAATGCTCTAATCCCTTTAGCATCTCCTCGCCAACGACGCCAAAAATGTCAGTCATTTCAATTGATTGAAATCTGCTACATTAAATTATTAATCTAGAGGCGTAAACTTATGAGATGCAAGCAAAGTCTATGCATGATTAGTTTGTTGTTAGCTTCTAAATGAATACTAAAACAAATTGTTCACTGTTCAGCTACAGAAACAGAGTTGCTACTTAGCTACAGAAAATGAAGTAAATGCAATATTAAATAAACATCATATTTAATGTGAACCTACAGAAATTATTCTAGGCACTTAAATGTGTTAACCTATTGGACTATCAGTTGCAATACTGTTACAGGATTTCAATCATTATGTGCAATGAAGGTTTTTGTAATCAAAGTGAAATAATCTTTGTTCAGTTAACAATTTTGTGCACTAGTCTTCCTGTAGTATAAAACATAACTCCTAAATGAAGTTGAAAACTTATAAGAAATGAAATGACATTAATCTAAATCACACAGCTGCTAAATCAAAATAAATCCAATTATATTGAAGCAACATAGTCCTCACACAAGAGGCCCTCCTGGCTCGGTGGACGCTGCTAAAGAACGCTACAGAACTAAGTTATATAATTGAAAACTCACAACTCATGAAATTGGCAGTTAACCAAATTTGTATTAATCTCCAATCTGCAGTCTAGCATTACAATGGTTCTATCTCATAAAATATGTCCCTTGTAGGCTCTCATAATAGAATATTTATACATTGCCAATGTAATTCTTTAGATCCAAAACCTATAAAATAATGCACATGTGTTTACAAATCGGATGGGGAATACTTTTATGGATGATTGATGAGTTTTATCAATTCCATTTGTTCCAATGCTCTTGTTGCTCCTTCCCTCCAGAAGAGTCTATGTTGCTTTCCCAACTAACACTCTTCATTTGACTAGCAAATACAAGTTCAAGTTTTCTGGAAACAAGCCGATCCACGAACATTACCAAGGATGTGCACTTGAAAGCCCAAATCGTTGATACCAAGTGACTTCAGCATCTACAACTCCCAATGTTGATTTTGGCACCTTTTGTACAACTTGTACAAATTACCCTCCCTTGTACGTTTGGAAATTGGAAATAATCATGTCATCATCATTCTTGAGAATACATTCATTGGTATAAAGTTGTACCAACAATCTAAGATTCATAAATTTACTTTTTACCAACAGGTTCTTAGCCAAGGCGAGTTCATGTAATATATCATGAATCTCCTTATGTGTACTTTGAGGATCTTGAATTTGTATCTCTTGTAGTTGTACATAGGTTGCATAGACTCTTTCTTCTTCCTCAATACTTCAACAACCCATTTTGGGCATTCTTTTTTATATTGTCCTCTAACAACATAGTGAAAAGACACACCCTTTTTTATTTTCTTCTCTGTCCCCAGACTGTTAACAGGGACTTGRCTTTTACTATTGTTGGGAAGTACTACCTTCAATTTTCTTCTTTTCTTTACCCTTACYTCCTATTAAACATAGAGTTGCATGCGTTTCTTGATTAAAATCTTCATTTTCCCTTTTCACTTCTTGGTGTAATATTAGGGTTAATTTTGCAAAATAAATCAAAACTGAGTTCCCAATAAAATTAACTTCTCCATATTAAATATTCTCATCTAAAACATTTGATCCACATGCTGTTAATTGCTTCCTGAATTGGTTGATATAAAGTTCCCATGCTTTGTATTTCTTCCATCTTCATCTAATAAAATTTCCTTTCTAGATATAATCTAGTCCTTACAACTTATGATTGATACATGTCAATCAAACGATCCTAAGGCTCCTTTGGAGTAGTTRTGCCACTTACATGTAAAATCACTGTATCACTCAAATTAAAAATTATGCAGGCAAGAGATTTCYATCTCTAACCTCCCACTTGCTGATTTGACCTTGGTCCTGCATCATCTTCTCCTTGCCTTCAATGGCCTCTGAAATTATTCTGCCACAATTGTTACCAATTGTCTACCTTCAAACTATTAGAAGAATCTTTACCTTGTTGCTCTTGATTTAATTAAAGAATCTTGATTCTGAAGACATACTCCAAGAAATCAGACCATCAATTCTGATACCACGTTGAAAACTAACAGGCTAAAAATCCAACTTAGGACTTGCCCCAGACAAAGGAATCCTCTACCATTGAGCTACATGCCCCCTCATGAAAAGTGCCTTTAACAGTTTGACTAGAAATGTGGATTCCAACACCCCCCTCAAGCCACAATTGACTAAAGCCTCCTAAACAACCTCAACCAACTTTGGCTCTGATACCATGTAGAAAATTAAAAAAATAGCTCAAAACCAATAATATACAACTCTGATACAATAGCCAAATATAAAATAGATCTAAAACATAGCCAAATGCAAGAAGTCAAAAAACAAGGCAAAACAGAATGTGCATAGGAAAATTAATTCGACAACGAATGTTTTATTTCAGTTTCTTTATTGTAAAATTACAAATAAAATGTGACTCTTTACTTTATCTACAAAAAAAAGTTGTTTCTTCAACCTACTAATATTCTTATCAATTTGTATTCCTATCCTAAACCTGTAATTAATTTGGCAATCTATTTTTAGCATATCGGGTCACATAGCAAGAACAGAGCATCAAGAAAGACTTCTCCAATGTGTACCTTGCAAGAAAGACTTGCAGGTAGTTGCACTATTCTTCTGCAAGAATCTCCAATTTCAATAGTCAGCAATGACAGAGTGGACATAAAGTTACAA
The DNA here is from genome assembly GCA_009831015.1 of Picea engelmannii. NCBI lineage: Eukaryota > Viridiplantae > Streptophyta > Pinopsida > Pinales > Pinaceae > Picea > Picea engelmannii. The sequence goes on from ML781072.1 coordinate 409,294, forward strand.
AAGAATAATAGGAGTGTGGGCACACAATCACCGTCTCTGGAAATTCAGAACTTTTATAGAGATTGCAAAGGCGGAGAAAAACAGTGCACTGAATGCAACCGTAATCCCTACACATAATCCTATCTGATCGTGGTGATAGCCCAAGTATGATTCGATGAAATCCTTCACAGATCCCTTGAAATTTGGATCATCCAATTCTGACTCCACATCTCCTAGCTGAGAGGAAATAATTCCATTGAGTGTCCAGGCAAAAGGACATATGTAATAAAACCAAATCCACCATCCAGGAATTTTCTGCATATGGCAGAATGATGAAGACATCAATATATCACGTATAAATTGCAGTACAAAAAGGGAAAGGAGATGTGTAATAAAACCGAATCCACCATCTATACCACCGAAGGGAAAAAGTACAAAATCATGTAAAAAGGAAAAAAAAGGCAGACTTACAGGTTTGGGAATAAGAAAGCCTGCTAGAAGATTCCATATTGAATAAAAGGCAGATGATACTACAGCTGCTAGCTGCTGAGAAGGTGTCAGTCCAATGGCCATCATTCCATAAAATGTACAGTAGGTGAAGGTCAGGAACATGAAGATCAGATAAAGGAAGAATTTTCCTGTAACAAACAAAAAAAATGTTTCAAAACCAACCCGTCTTTGAATTTGCAGTTAAAAAGTTATTGTTCACAATCTATTAAGACTGATTCATAAATTTGAAATTGGCATCATACATGCAAATATTGGTTATGACAATTCCAGATCATATATACCTGCTGTCTTCTCAAAATTTATCATTAAATATGTAATACTGCCATATATCACCGTTTGCACCAAGATATATGGAATTTCTACCAGACCCTGTTTATTTCAACAAACCAGGTTTATGTATTAGTACCACCAAATTGGAAATTATGCAAACTAGAGAGGAAAGAGGCAAAGTGATATCAGGTAACATTTGATGATTTGACATACCTGAGCTAATGCATATGGAAAGGGAGCATACATTCCAGTTGCCTTCTCCCGATAATAGACGGTTCTTTCTACGGAAACTACTGGTTGTACTGAAGATGCATTATTGACTCCAACGAACAACACAGCAGAAAATAATGCCCCCATGACATTGAATACATCTTGAACTGTATCTCTATAAAGGGTGAACCCAACTAATCGAGATTAGTATCAAGATAAAACTATAATGGAAGTAGCGTTCTGATGCACTGCCCTTGTATATATTATAATTTTGCAGCTTACGGTGAAAATTTCAATTAAAAAGAAAAAACTAGCATAGACAAGACGTTGAATAAGATCTATTAATCTAATTTAGCATTATTATGCTAATTACTAGTCAGTATTTGTTGATAGCACTTTCCAGTGGTTTTCTACACATATTTCCTTGCCAAAGGAACATTTTGTATATACCTTCAGTACATAAAAACAAGCCAGACAATGTCCATAACTTGTTTATCGTTTTCATCACACACAGGCATTTTTTGTTCCTTTACCTCTTAATTTTTCCAATCAAATCTTGTTTCATTCAATCATATCCCTGAAACCTACACCCAAACATTATGATGGAAACTGGACTTGACAACCTTGAATCCTCGCCCTCCACATAATATTCTGTTGTCAATTTCCGGAGGAGAAAAGAGCGTTTGTATTTACTATATTCAATATAGAAATTCATTTAAAAATTCTACAAATTGCTAAGAGGTGAGACTTATAAATCTCTGTTCGCCATAATCACAAGTTATTTGATTCCAATTCCCACACTGATTAGCAAATGTGCTGCATGGTTATTTCACCATATCTCGGTATTTTTACTACCAACTGGGATTTACTTGCAAATCGTTTTTAATTTTAATTATTAAAAAGTTCTGTGAAAAATCTTTTATATCCTAGACAAAGGGGATGCAACCAATTATCATTTCCCCTAATAATTTGGAACTACAATAAATCCCCCATATATATATATATATATATATAACCCTAGACCATTTGTTTAATCCTTCTTGGTGCTTAATAAATCGGGAGTTAAGATGGATTTATGCTAGTTCTAAATTATAAGGGATATATATATATATGCTAGTTCGATTTGTGGTCTTGTGTGAATTCGGAGCAGTTGTTGTGACAATGACCCAAGTTCAAATATTGGCAAACATGTTCCTCTCCTGCAAGCAGTTTACTAAATGTGGATATTGATGGAGTACGCTAATCTTGTAGTAAACAGACCCTTTCTGGCCACAAATTTGATAAGAATCCAATGGAAATTTCAGGCATCAGTAGAGTTATACCATGATCCAAGGCCCATGCATGGTGGAACAATGCCCTCGGCAGTTTTTCCCAATTCTGGATTGACAGATCATCAAAAATTTGATCAGACTTCTCAATCAATTGGAACTCCAACTTTCTCTATCACTGAATTCCTACCATTGGACGAAAGTTTTCTACAAGGTTAGACAACACCTGTAATGTTCCCAAACAGATTTGCTTGGAACATGTTGAGTTTTATGGTTTCTGGTTGTGGTATTTTGTCAAACACTTTGCAGATTTTAGTCTTCTTTGAGTTTCGCTAGGTTTATGGTGATGGTGTTTTGTGTGTTTGCAGCCAGTAAATGATGAAGATATAGCAATGGAATATACTCAACAAGATACAAGACAAATAACACAAGAAATAGTCACAAATACCTCAGATTTGATTTTATTTAGATATATAGCTGACCTCATACAAAATGAAGCAGATCTGGAATACATATAAGAGAATAGAGTGTATGGCTGATAATGCCTCCAAGATACAATAGACGGATGAAGATATAGGCTTCCAAAAGCCTCCTCAAGCTGAATACCAAAGATCTAGAAGATCCAATTCGTCCCTGGCTGAGATGGAATGTCCTCTCTAGCACTATGCGCCCCTGTCTGGCTGTAGCAAGCTAAGAAATCGGCCTCCAAGAAGATGACCTATGAATCACTGAAACCAAATACTAAAAGGTAGATCGGGGAATAGGAATCCCCTATGATGAATCTCCAAGCTACTGGAAGTGATCTCCCACTCCAAATCACTAGATCTATTAAGATCAATGTGCCCTCTTGAAGAGAGAACTCACCCAACTCCACAAATAAATAAATGTAAGCCCCCAAACTCCCAAGAGAAGCTACAAACCTCTAGATCTGAAGATATATGATCAAAGGAAGTGATCCTCTAGAAGATCTATGCAGATCTGAACCCTCCAACTCTATATCTCCAAAGACAGATGCGACCTCCTCCTAGAAAACTCGCACCACGGGAAGAATCAATGGATATGGCATGAAACTCTCCACCAAATAGTGAGAAAAGGTGCCCTGGTGATAGCCAACACTCCTGAAGTGAGATCTCTCTTAGATCCAATGTCTACAATCCTCTATGAACTCCTCTCTCAAGAACAGTGCGCCCTAGCTCTGCAAAAAACCTCCAACAATGCGGCATGTCTCCACAAACTGCTAGTGAATGGAATAGAACCTGAGCTAGAATGGTGAGGGAGCAATCTTTCACCTCCTTGGCCAAGCTTGGATCAGGAAAGGTGGGATCTTTCACCACCGAGCTGATCTCTAGGGTTTTTTCAGTCAAAACCCTCAAAATCCCCAAGTATCATGGGCTTTCTAGCAAGAAGCCAGACAGCAAAATGATAATCAACATAATGAGAGAATAGAGGCCCCTATCTCTCTTTTATCCCCCTTGTTCATCTTTTCTCTCCAAGTGACTTTTACTTTATTTTTAATATTCCTTAATTAAATCACTTTATTAATTAATTAATCATTTTGCCTCTAAAAATTGATTTATTTGTCCCTATGGCTTCTTTGGCCACTGAAAGTCACTTCTCATCATCTAATCCTGTAGTGTTCTGCCTCTCGATTCCAATGAGATATTACACTAAGAGGTTTCTCCAAGTATTATGCCCAAAATGACCTCCTTAGTGAAATTAATTAAAATATGACCCATAATAACTCAAAATTACGGAAATCGTCGGAATGCAACGAAACCAAAGCCAAGTTGTGTGGAATGGATCCTATTGATAAAATATGATGAACGATGCAAGTTGGGCCCAATAAAACCCCTTAATAACTCTTGAACTTGCTATCATCCCCATTGGGCTACTCTGGTAGGCATAACACTCTGTAACATAATAATGTCCAAAAATGGGGACATTACAGTCCTCCCTGCTAGAATATTGCTTGTCCTCGAGCAATAACTGAATCAATTTGTATATGATAACAGGATCCCATATCCACCTGTGTGATCTCTAGTAAGCTCCCCTCAAGACATGGCCCCTCCAAGTGCTCACCATAGATGTTACCCAAATGCTCCTAATGAGTAGAATGATCATGTGCACCCAATCCTCAGTCAACTCCCCAAGAAACCACTCTACTCGGATCTCGACCCCCTCAAACTCTAGACTACCAAACACTCCAATCCCTGGATCCCATATCAAGATGAGAACTGCAGGGCCCTGTGAAGTATAGTCCTGTAAGATACCAACACCATGAATCTCCTCGAGACCCCTAACCAACGGAACAAGTAGATATAATATCCATCCATCAAGGAGTCTCTCACATAAACCCATCTCCCAACTATCGTCTCTGGCAGAAGCCAGACCCCCTACTAACCAAGAAGATGATCTGTTGATATATCTGACCCTCAAGTGCCCTAGAAGAGCTCTAAATCCCGCATCACATAACTCTGAAGGTGTCATACCAAGTATCTCGGTGCCCACAAAACTGTAAACCTCTGGCCGAATTATGATGATAGTCATGCTATCTTGTCCATATTGACTAAACTCGGCCTCCCAATCCATATTGTTGCCTGCAGAGTCCCATGCTCCAACAATATCCATATGATGTTAGCCCTACTATACATCTCTAGTGCCCTAGGGTCGAGAGAAGTTAGCATACTCTCTCAACTCAACATTGAAACAAGGATGGCTACAGAGTCATGCTCTGACTCGTGATGCTAACATACCAAACATGCCCCCATGTGTCTCATGACATCATCATCGATATTCCCCAAGGAGAATATCTCTATGTCCTACTGACGAGTCCAGAAATGGCCAAGCTGTCCAACCATAGCTACATCATGTACGGTTCTCAAGATCCCTGATGTTGCCTGCTGCAACCATACCTCTTGCCAACTGACCTCATGAACCTCATCTGAAGCATTTGTCCATCTCTGCTCCCAGTCCTCATCCTACTGAGACTCTGAACCTGTATCAATCTCTGAAACATACTCTGTCCCACGGCTGAGGATGATCTCCATCACGCCCCAAGCCTCATATGACTGTCTCAGATGAACCACCGTTATCTTGTTGTATATAATCCAGTCACTCCTGTCAGGTGGTCTCTTCCTACTAGCTCTCCATGTCCTCTACCACTGTTTATCTCCCCCTATGTTGTTGTCTATGATTAAAGTATTAGAGAAGGCTAACGGAAATAACTGCAACTGTATGTAGGACTGGAAAGTATCATAGACTTTGGTCAATCCCAAGGACTTGACCAAAAGCTCATCCACTAGCACCCATGGTGAATAATCGCATGTACTCATCACTAAACTCCAACCATCGGGTACAACAGTCGATAATGTTATCCCCACTTTTTAGGGATAACTAGGAGATCATGTCTCGAGGCCCACAGGTCCTAGACATGGAGTACCGAGAGCAGGATTGACCTGAGAATGGCCCTGGAGGGCCCGCCTTTTCTTCATTCATCATCTTTTGTCTTGTCAGCAGCAGCAGCATCCATCACCATCGGCTTGATCCTGTATCAGAAGAGGTTCTTGCTCCATGAGGTAATTGATCCAGGTATCATGGTATGCGTCACTTTTGATCATTAAAACCTTTAAATATATGCATCTGATTCCTTTTATCTCTAACGACTGCTTGGATCTTACATTAGCCCACTTGAACATGCTTGGGGAAATTGACAGGGTGCCCTAGCAAGCCTGTGCCCATAGGTCTTGGTTTGCCACTGGGGGAATTTCTGAAAAGCCATCGTCCGCTCCCATCATAGCATCACGGTTTCATCTTATCTCCTGCTCATTTATCCCATTCCCCTTGTCTGGCCATAGGGTTGACCTATTTGCAGGATTGCACCTTATCTCGTGGGAAGAAGGGGCTAAAGGCCTAGAAGGTAAAAGCAGATGGTAAAAGACAAAAGCCTAGAAATAAAACCTCGAGATGCTTCAGTCAGGGATCCCCGAGAAGGCAGTAAAAAGCCTCTTAGCAAGAAACAAGAGGGACCCAGAAAATAACAAAACAAGACCTAGTCAGAGGATAGGGGGTCTCATCACAAGCCAGCCTATTAGGTCCATGGGTACCTAACAGTATGACATTGCCACCGTCTGGTTACCATGCTAGGGAAGTGACCTTTGGTTGCATGGCCAAGGGAAAGGGGGTCTCATCACGAGCCAGCCTTCTCATCTCTGTGAAATTACTTGTGGGTAACGCTGTCAGCTCTAGTCACCATGCCAAGGCAGTGTCCCCTGGTTAGTTCTTGAACAAAAAAAGAAAACAAAAGAATAAAACAAGAATAAAAAGAATAAAGGCAAGAATGAGCTTGGAAAAAATGCATCCATGACAGGTACATCTCGCCTTCTACAAAGGCACTCATAGGTAACACTTATGCATCCTTGGCCCTCACTGCACCCACATGTTTGGACATCCCCTAACCACGTCACCTCACTTACATGGCTTGGATGAGATCTTTCTGGAAACTCTCCTTTTCTTGTGGACACTAGCCCAATAGGACGCCTTGTCCTTTTCTCCAATCTTGTATTTCAGGTTTTTGTAATGTCTTTGAGCTATTGACTGATGTATTAGGGGTTTTATGCATATGTTTAATAATATTGATGATGAGATGTGATTGACATTGCTATGATCCTTGTGACTGATGAGCCCATGGAGGGTGTAGCTTTTGATGTGCAGGATCATGCCCGATGGATAGGTACCATTTGGACCGGTACACATGGGGAGATGACCAGTTCGAACCTCCATGGGGCTGAAGAGCCCACCAGATGGATGTTGAGACCCCATTAGGGGGCAGAGACAGGACAGAGCTTGATCAGGGGTTTTGCACCTGAGAGGAAGAGGACGTTCCACCAGAGACACTCCAGCAGGACTAGACCTAGGGGGAATGACCCCTTTCAGTGGAACGCTAGCCTTGGAAGGCTTAGGACATCCCCATCTTCACCATGACGTCATCCAGCTTCATGGACACTTTTGGAGGCAGACTGGGCAGCAGTGGCACGTGTGGCATGTTGGAGAGGCCCCTGGGGGGCTAACGTTTTGCTCCTGGATGTCTCATTTTCCCTAGAAAGGGATAGCGCCTCCCTTGAAGGGGTTTTTACTCTCTTTTCTGCTTAATTAGGGTTTTTACTTAGCATTTAATGTAAAAACAGTATGATTTTGACATTATGGCCTTGTCGGCCTTTTTATGACCTAAAAAAGTAAAATTAGGTCATTGATACAGTATATATTGAGAATTTTGATCCTCATTTTAGCATGACAACTTACTCACTCATAGTGAGGTCTGATTTTTTGCGCCCTACTTGGGTTATTGGTTGAATTAAGGAAAGCGCTCTTGTTGAAGGAAGAGATTTTTGGCATTCTATGGTGTTTTTCTTGAAGGAAGGTGTTACAACTAGGGTTTGCATGGTTATTTTTGATGAATTGTAAGTATTTTTCTGCAAAAATTCTTAAATGAATGGTTGTAGTCTTATTTT